>JAVLUX010000050.1:270000-410000 GCA_032164185.1 Moxostoma hubbsi | reverse complement strand
GCTAACCAGCCTAGCCATGCAGTTCACCAGCAAAACATGGTTGTAATTCAAGACTCGGACACTGTCAGACCAAGGAAGGCATGCGAGTTGAGCTAGCTAAGATGCCAGATGGGAAAACCAACATCCAAACAAAGACAGAAGTGACCACCGATGCAGCTCTTACTTCCAGGGATACGGCAAGCTCCAGGGGACACTGGAGAAGTGCACAAATAGACCCTCTGTTGGGAGGGCTGGGGAGATACTTGTGACTCAATGCTCCCGTTCTCAATCCTCTTAGGTCATATTTTTAGTCCAAAATCAACCTCTTTTTCACTCAGCGGGACAGGACAGAGTCAAGGACGAATGAAAAGACGGGGAAGGCAGAGAGACACCGGAAAGTCAAGGAGAGAGAGACAAGACGGCTCCAGAAGAGAGCGGATGAAAGATCTGGTGCTGCCACCGACTCTGATGAGTTATTTAGACGTCACATGCAGAGTTCATGTAGACTTCTGAAGGCTTCCATGTTTTGCTGTATGGAGGACGCGTTCGGCGCCTCCGGTTTCGATTCACTCGCTCAAGGCTGCTCGGAAACTATCGTAAATTTGCAATTCCCTATTGATAATCAGCCCTGCCGAGAACATTTCTCAATATTGGATCAAAGGGTCCTCTCTCGTCCGCTCTCGCCGCTGTTTCCACAACATTTTCATCATGAATTATGCCTCCGTAACGACCAGGATTTCCATATTATGTTAATAGCACCGTGAGGCCCCTTCAATTTCAATAAATAAAGCTGTTAAGAAATTAATATGATTACAGGACGCGTCTGGTTATGCTTTAACTGATAAGGCTTTTTTCATAATGCTTATTTTCATACCGCATGATGATCTGCGCTGTTGCACAAAAACGGAGTCTTCATCAGCGTGCTCTCAAACGCACCGTCATGTCACTTCACAACACGGCTTATGCAGCAACCCACACATGACCAACTCTCCGAAAATTATTACTGCCATCTGAAGAATGAAAAGCCATTTGAGGCCACACACACACACACACACACACACACACACACACACTTTCAGGGGTTTTACTTTTGGATTCACAGACCATTATAATACCATGTTATTGAACATGTCCCATACATGGTGGGATATGAGGGGGGGTAGATTTTTCTTGAGCCCCTGAGAAACTCCCGGTCCAATGACAATGAAGAGAGAACCATTTGCCCACCATAAAGATCTTCGCACCGGCCCCGGTACCATAGTGGTGCCATCTTCGTACCACCCATAGTACTATAGCGGTGCCATCTTCGTACCAGCCATGGCGCCATAGCGGTGCCATATTCGTACCAGCCATGGCGCCATAGCGGTGCCATATTCGTACCAGCCATGGCGCCATAGCGGTGCCATATTCGTACCAGCCATGGCGCCATAGCGGTGCCATATTCGTACCAGCCATGGCACAATAGCAGTGCCATATTCGTACAAGCCATGGTGCCATCTTCATACCAGCTACAGTACCACAGCAGTACCATGGTAATACTTTGCGAATATTATATAAATACCATGGCACGTGAATACTTGAATCATTCAGTAACATGGTATGCATCAAAATACCACGGTTTTACCACCTCTTTACCTTGGTACCACAACTGAACATGGTAACCATCCTGTACCACGGTATTAATATCTGATACCATCATGCCACTACATAAGGTAATCATGCAGTACACCATGGTATAAACGCCAAGTATCAGGGTATCGCCATCTGATATCGTGTTACCACGTTACTGCCACTGGATATGATAGTCATGCAGTTTACTGTAGTACCGCCACACACACACACACACACACACACACACACAGCTGTAGAGTGTGTTTGAATCTCTCCTGCAGATATTGAAATCCCAGGACATATAAACAGCAACATTAGTGGCGTGTCAGTGAACAGACATCGTTGAGCGTGCCCACCTGTGCATGTGGCACAGTTGTGTGTCTGGCTGCTCGTGGCTCTCGTCCTTAATGTGTTCTCCTCTCTCATCAGAGGAACATCAGATGCTTGGGCACTTAACCCAGCCAGCGTGCAGGACTCAAACCCGGTCCTACCAACCGAATGTGCATTTGTGCTCTGAAAATGAATGATTCATGAGATAAATGGCAGGCAGAAACAAACAGAATCTTCTGCCCTTCTCAACCCGTATCCCCTCCAGAGTGTACCGAGGTATTTCTGCATCAGGGCTGTAATAAGGCACAGGGTGTATGTGAGCCTACAGGGACCCGAATCTCCGCTACGTGATCTTTGGACTCTCTCTCCCAGCTACCAATCACCAGAGACAGCGTACAATTACTTCACAGACGGGACATTTAAAGAACGACAAACCCCGCCCACACAACCACAAGAACAGCACAGAAAAGCAAAACAGCGCTAGTGCTTTTCTTAGATCATGTTCATTGCTACCAAAAAAAATAGCTGACCCGTCTCAGTCTCCATTTCTTTTTTTAAACTCAAAATGCACCAATGCATTTGCAAGCTTGCATTTTGGTAAAAGCATGTACATTAATTAGTCCTAAACGGTCTTTAAAAAGGAACGTTCCGGGTTCAATACAAGTTCGACATAATTCGTGGCATAATCCTGATAACCACAAGAATGTATCTCGAGTGAGACTTCACATTGAGGAAGTCAATGGGGTCATTTTTTTTAAATGTTAATCACTTTTCCCAAATAGTCACAAGACGTAAACAATATTATATAGCGCCCTTTAAACAATGACAACAACTTTTATGCCAGAGTTCAACTCCTCTAAAAATGGAATGAACTAGCGAGTTTACGCCATCCAGTCTGACATTGGAAAAAGATTTACAGGTCTGAATTATAACAGATTTGACACTGGAGAAAGAGAAAGGGTGCATGCATGGATTGTCCTGCAGGTATGAAATATTAATGGCCTATATTAGCCATCTTTGTCACTTCAAATGACAGCTGAGGTCCTGAAGGTGCTAATGGAACTGGACTGGAGGTTGGGGGGGGGGGGGTGTCTCGGAGGCAGGGGTCGGGGGGCTTTTAGGGTCTCAAAGGGCACACGGGACTCACTGCGAATGAAGTGATAGAATCGAGCAATACTGATGACTTCATATAACGCCATGACAACAGCACCCTACCAGCGGCGGTCTGTATGTCACAGCGAGGAGCGGGCAACGCCCTGCAGCCCCCTGGCTGACTTTGACGTGAATGTAAAGTGACCCGCTGGTGTGGAGCGATCGGCCCACCATCACAGCTATGACACTGCAGGGTGCCACACTCGTTCAATGCCACCGCCTGCCCGGTTCACATGAAACACACACTTTAGGTGGCAGGGATGGGCATTCTGGTCAGAGTACCCAACGTTTTCTCTTTTTCCACCAAGTCGTCACAATTAACAAATCTCAAAATCAAGTGCCAGTTTGGCGTGCTTTGCACAGGACTGGGTAAAAACATTTTCTGATTAAAATCGCAATCGTCATTTTATTGATTCTTAAAATCCCAGGATTTATATTTTACTTTGTTTTAGTTGAGTTTTTGTTGTATTGATTATTATTTCTGTTCATAGTTAAAAATTGAACTGCATAGTTTGGTAATATTTTTGTAATGTACCAAGTTAAAAAGCTTCCCTGTATAAACTCAGAAGGCAATTATATTAGATGGACAATATAAATTAAAAATACCCAAATGAATCCGAATCAAACCATATGAAACGAGTCAAGAGCTTGTGAATCATGAAATCGCAATTGCTCCCCAGCCCTACGTTTACGTCTAATTGTAACTGGATGATTCGCATGACAACCAGATTGGCCCGGTTGCTAGGGAGGGTAGAGTCACATGGGGTAACCAAATTGGCCCGGTTGCTAGGGAGGGTAGAGTCACATGGGGTAACCAAATTGGCCCGGTTGCTAGGGAGGGTAGAGTCACATGGTGTAACCAAATATTCCCGGTTGCTAGGGAGGGTAGAGTCACATGGGGTAACCAAATTGGCCCGGTTGCTAGGGAGGGTAGAGTCACATGGGGTAACCAAATTGGCCCGGTTGCTAGGGAGGGTAGAGTCACATGGGGTAACCAAATTGGCCCGGTTGCTAGGGAGGGTAGAGTCACATGGGGTAACCAAATTGGCCCGGTTGCTAGGGAAGGTAGAGTCACATGGGGTAACCAAATTGTCCCGGTTGCTAGGGAGGGTAGAGTCACATGGGGTAACCAAATTGTACCGGTTGCTAGGGAGGGTAGAGTCACATGGGGTAACCAAATTGTACCGGTTGCTAGGGAGGGTGGAGTCACATGGGGTAACCTCCTCGTGGTCGCTATAATGTGGTTCTCACTCTCGGTGGGGTGTGTGGCGAGTTGTGCGTGGATGCCGCGGAGAATAGCGTGAAGCCTCCACACGCGCTACGTCTCCATGGTAACGCGCTCAACAAGTCATGTGATCAGATGCGCAGATTGCCGTCTCAGACGCGGAAGCAACTGAGATTTGTGCTCCACCATCCCGATTGAGACGAGTCACTACACCACCACGAGGACTTGGGAATTGGGCGTTCCGAATTGGGGAGAATAACAAATATTGCTTAGAGAAAAAACGAACATCATTAAACATTTTTAAATTCTATGCATTTTAAATGATACCCTGTACAGTATCGGAGCATCTCACACACACACACGTCTTTGTAGAAGGCTACAGAAGGGCTCTGTTCTGATTGGCCGACTTGGCGAGGTGTGAGGAGAGGTAGGGCAACTCCCGGCGGCCTTGCGTTTTAGAGTTCATGTAATCCTACCGGGTTTAAGTGTTACGCCAAGCGTTATTTTCTCTCTCGCCCTTGTATTTTTTCTCCGGCTTGCTAAAACTTTTCTGCTTTCCCATCATTCCCCTCCTCCCAAATGCTTTCTAATTCATTATTCACTCTTGCACTCGGCTCCGGCCTCTCCGCGAGCCCCCTGTCCCTCTTCCCACAGATCAGAATTCCGCACCGGGTCCAAGAGTTCCTTGCACACGAGCAGGTATATGAAGGGGAATTCTGGGAGCGGAGCGTGAGGGACGGGGTTGCAGATTTTAAACAAACGCACCTTTATCCTTTAATCTCCTTTAAGCCGCATTCGGTTTCATTTCTGAGGTTGCAACGTTCAAATGCTGAAGCTTGACACAATGTAACACGTTAGAGGTAATTACAACTTGACAATAATGCATGCATGTTTGTGTGTGATGTATGCATGTCAGTTTGAGCACGTGTGCATGTGTGAGCAGGCATGCGGGACTGATGCCCGCGGGGGTCCTGTCTTCTGCAGACCTCTCTCACCCCATCTGCGTTTAAGTGCATTAATATTGCACCAGGCCTGGTGGCGGGGTTAAATGGCCACCCCTCACACAGAAGAAAGGAGGGGTGATGTCAGACAGAATCTTTTCCTGCCCGATACACTGAAAGATGCAGATTCAATCCTGAACGCCACATGAGTCATTTACAGGAAACATAATCCATCTCTTTCTCGGCATTAGACGCTTACACACCGTCCATTAGCACACAACTGATCCGCAGTTATTTTGGATGTGCACCTTGGCATTTCTGTACTGGTTTTGAAGGATGCATTTATTTATCTAAACCAAGACCATCCAGAACGCACTTTTCAAACAATGTGTGTGTATATGTATACACCCCTGCAGAGAGACGCATCCTGTAGCGGGTCACGCCGAGCGGCGCAGCAATATGATGTAATTTATCATTATAATTCAACTAGCAAACAGTGTCAAAACCGTCGCTTGCCAAATGCTGAAACAAGTAACGCTTTATTATGGGTAAAAAGAAACGGAGACGATCACCAGCATGTGCATGCCGAAGCCAGTTAACACACACACACACACACACACACACACACACACACACACGCATATCACATCACACACGCACATTACACACACACACGCATATCACACACACACACATATCACACGCACACGCACATATCACACACAGAATATACATACATACAGAATCTTCTCCAGGTTAAATATGTTAAAATAACTACTCAGTTCTTGGAAAGAAACACAGATGTGCAGCACAAGGAAATTATGTTGGAAGCACCTATTTCTATAATCCATTTCTATAATCTATAATCCATTTCTATATTCCATTTCTATAATCCATTTCTATAATCTATAATCCATTTCTATATTCCATTTCTATAATCCATTTCTATAATCTATAATCCATTTCTATATTCCATTTCTATAATCCATTTCTATAATCCATTTCTATATTCCATTTCAATAATCCATTTCTTTAATCTATAATCCATTTCTATAATCCATTACTATATTCCATTTCAATAATCCATTTCTTTAATCTATAATCCATTTCTATAATCCATTTCTATAATCTATAATCCATTTCTATAATCCATTTCTATAATCTATAATCCATTTCTATATTCCATTTCTATAATCCATTTCTATAATCTATAATCCATTTCTATAATCCATTTCTATATTCCATTTCTATAATCCATTTCTATATTCCATTTCTATAATCTATAATCCATTTCTATATTCCATTTCTATAATCCATTTCTATAATCTATAATCCATTTCTATATTCCATTTCTATAATCCATTTCTATATTCCATTTCTATAATCCATTTCTATATTCCATTTCAATAATCCATTTCTTTAATCTATAATCCATTTCTATAATCCATTTCTATAATCTATAATCCATTTCTATAATCCATTTCTATAATCTATAATCCATTTCTATATTCCATTTCTATATTCCATTTCTATAATCCATTTCTATAATCTATAATCCATTTCTATAATCCATTTCAATAATCAACTTCTATAATCCATTTCAAAATAATCCATTTCAATATTCCATTTCTATATTCTATACTCCATTTCAATAATCCATTTTCTATAATCCATTTCTATAATCTATATTCCATTTCTATATTCCATTTCTATAATCCATTTCTATAATCTATAATCCATTTCTATATTCCATTTCTATATTCCATTTCTATAATCTATAATCCATTTCTATAATCCATTTCAATTTTCAATTTCTATAATCCATTTCAAAATAATCCATTTCAATATTCCATTTCTATATTCCATTTCTATAATCCATTTCTATATTCTATTTCAATAATCCATTTCTATAATCCATTTCAATATTCCATTTCTATAATCCATTTCAATATTCCATAATGCACTTCTATAATCCATTTCTATATTCTATTTCTATATTCTATTTCTATAGTCCATTTCTATAGTCCATTTCTATAGTCCATTTCTATAGTCCATTTCTATAGTCCATTTCTAATCCATTTCTATAATCCATTTCGGTCCGTGTACTTTTGCGTTCATTCATTATTCTATTTTGGAAGTGAAATGAAAAACAAAAAACAAGTGGTATTTGATTTTCCTAAAAATTAATTATAGCTATATATGAATTAATATCAATTGATTAACGCCTGAAGTCAAATATCTCAAGGGAATAAGATGACATTTTTCCTCCATTTCTTCTATATATTGATCGGAATGTTGCTTGACTAGCACTGGCTGTCAGTGCTTGACGCTAGGAAAAATGTGTAGAACATTGGCAGGGGCACAGTGTCCGAACTGTACCACAACCGGGTGGAGAAAGAGAAGAGTTGGAGAAAAATCGCCAATTCTCTTGGACAATCAGGTAAGCAAAGAGGTAGATTTTTCAGTAGGAGGTACTTTTTCATATTTTATTTATTGACAATATATGATTAAAAACATACACATCATATTCTGAAATGCATAAAACATATGATCATCTCGTATCACTTCTCGAGTGTACTCTGTTTTGAAACATAATTTGGAGTCCAGGCAGAGTCGTCAGGGATTCGTCAATAGTGAAATGTCTTGTAATGTGTTCAACCCTGTACTTGTTATATACTTTTACTTATTATATAAAATGTTATGATTTTGTAGTGACTGTAAAATGTCATTTTAAAAAGTGGCGACACTTTGTATAAAAGCCCCAAGAGTTAATGAGTTTACACAAGTTAATTTATTTTTTTACATTTAATAATATATTTACTAAATGTTCATCCACGCTGAGGGAATTATGTTGGTAGCGCACTCTATCAGTAATCTACTGCTTGCAGAAATTAGCATATTGCACTTATGGAGATTTGGTGAATAGACGTCCCAATAACAGGGACAGTACTGATATTACACGCCTTGTTAGAATTTTGTCCACTCCAATCCATAACTATTTTTAAATTACATTTTTATCAATAGGATACGAATACACAGGTACTACAAAATCATTCAATGTTATTAAAAATAATATCAACTCCCAGTCAGCATATGGCCAAGTGACGTGGCTTGCGATATCGCACACTTCGTCCATTTAATGCCTCCTACACATTACGGATCGTGGTACCGTTCATATTACACAACTGTCCGTCTTGTCATGGAAGTCGTAGCATTTTCAAATTACAAGAGGAATCGGCGACAGGGATGAACACATTACAAGACATTTCACTATTGACGAATCCCCGACGACTCTGCCTGGACTCCAAATTATGTTTCAAAACAGAGTACACTCGAGAAGTGATACGAGATGATCATATGTTTTATGCATTTCAGAATATGATGTGTATGTTTTTAATCATATATTGTCAATAAATAAAATATGAAAAAGTACCTCCTACTGAAAAATCTACCTCTTTGCTTACCTGATTGTCCAAGAGAATTGGCGATTTTTCTCCAACTCTTCTCTTTCTCCACCCGGTTGTGGTACAGTTCGGACACTGTGCCCCTGCCAATGTTCTACACATTTTTCCTAGCGTCAAGCACTGACAGCCAGTGCTAGTCAAGCAACATTCCGATCAATATATAGAAGAAATGGAGGAAAAATGTCATCTTATTCCCTTGAGATATTTGACTTCAGGCGTTAATCAATTGATATTAATTCATATATAGCTATAATTAATTTTTAGGAAAATCAAATACCACTTGTTTTTTGTTTTTCATTTCACTTCCAAAATAGAATAATGAATGAACGCAAAAGTACACGGACCCATTTCTATATTCTATTTCTATAGTCCATTTCTATAGTCCATTTCTATAGTCCATTTCTATATTCTATTTCTATAGTCCATTTCTATAGTCCATTTCTATAGTCCATTTCTATAGTCCATTTCTATAGTCCATTTCTATAGTCCATTTCAATATTCTATTTCTAATCCATTTCTATAATCCATTTCAATATTCCATTTCTATATTCCATTTCAATATTCTATTTCTATTGAAATCAAAGGATTTGTTTGGCATGTGTAACTTCTGTTGGGTTTGTTGACATAGTCTCGGGTCACCGAGCTTTCGATTGTGCTGTCAGAGGCCATTACATCCGATCCGCCGCATTCCTGCACGCGCTCATTGAAGGAACGTTTTATTGCGATGACTGTAAATTTAGTTTTGAATTAGACCCACGAGCTCCGTCCCATCAAAACATACAATAACACCGCTATTACAAACGTTTGCATACGACTGACATCACAGTTAACCTCAATTAACATTTACTGCGAAAACTACATGGATCAACATGATGATCCGACATGTTCAAACGCAATACCAGGAATGTGCAGATAACCGCTAATGTGAAAATCATCCAGCAAATGATCAAAGACATCCCGCAACATTTGATGACCTTTCAACATGTGTAATTATACTCTACAATCCCGACCTCACGCGCCGCGTCCACAATGTGAGGCCCATTATGTTCCATGTTGCATTTTACATGAGATCCATACACACTAATTGCATTCATGACAAAAGGCATGTTCTGGAATCTGCAGAGAGAGAGAGAGAGAGAGAGAGAGAGTGTGAGTGAGAGACACATAGACACAGAGCGAGAGAGAGAGAGAGAGAGACACAGAGAGAGAGAGACACAGAGAGAGAGAGTGCGAGCGAGAGAGGAGGTGGATTTTACCGGTCTTGCGGGATTGACGACAATGAGGTCACGGGGAGGTTATGCAAACAGAGCAAAACACTGAAAAATTCAAAAGCCACGAGCTCAAGAGTGCCGCACTCGCAACGCAAGTGACCGCGGAGAAGATCTGTGAACGGAGAACCGCAGGGACGCTAATGTGCCAGTGCAGCATCTTTCACATGAGTAACCATACGTATGCACGCCCCAGACATACGTGTTCATACGAAACATTACACATCCTACTAGACCAAAGTGACTGAGCGTGTAGAGTCGAGGGTAACTGCGGAGCGGGTGGCTGGAATACAATAATAGTCAGTTAGAGTGAGGGGTGGACGGGTGGCAATCGTTTGGGGTCACGGCGATGGACTTACAGCCCACTTCTTTGAGGTATTAGACAGATAATTAGGAGCACTGGCAGTGCACACCACTGCTTCAGTAGATGCTGTGAGGGAGTATCGATTACTGGCATGTCTGACAATCTCTGACGTTCGTGTTTCACGGATAGGAAAGCGTACGAGGCATTTTGAGGGCGTGGAAACAGCCGTGCATGTTTGAAATCAAGCGGGAATACGGATAATTCTTTTTCGAATCCACAACGGGACCCGTCTGCCTGAAGTGTGTTGCAGAAGTTGTTAAAATGTTGGTCATGTCACAGAGCATCACTTTCGTTAGCTTGTTTTTGTTCTGCATCCCCAATTAAATCAATGGATTCGCAACGTTCTCCGACGTAGCATCAACGTCAGCGTTTGGACACCCTGCAAGAGTTGTGGAAACGATGAGTGACTAATCAAACCAGGAAAGTTTCCAATTGAAAATGCATTCATTTTGCTACATTTACAACACAACAGCCGTATTCCCCACACTCGGTGTTGCCATGACAGCGCTGCTGAAGTCTTAAAGGAGCCGCGCGTCTTTTACGACACGAGCGATCAGAGTGTGTGTGTGTGTGTGCGCGCGCGCATGTATATATATATATATGTGTGTGTGTGTGCGCGCGTGTATATATATATATGTGTGCGCGTGTATATACGTGTGTGTGTGCGTATATATACACGTGTGTGTGTGTGTGCGCGTATATATACACGTGTGTGTGTGTGTGCGTATATATACACGTGTGTGTATATATATATATGTGTGTGTGTGTGCGTATATATACACATGTGTGCGTATATATACACGTGTGTGTGCGTATATATACACGTGTGTGTGTGTGTGTGTATATATATATATATATGTGTGTGTGCGTGCGTGCATGCATGCGCGCGTGTATATGTGTGTGTGCATGTGTGTGCGTGCGTGCGCATATGTGTGTGTGCGTGTGCGCATGTGTGTGTGTGCGTGCGTGTATGTGCGTGCGTGCGTGCATGTGTGTGTGTGTGTGTTTGCGCGTGCGTGTAATATATATATATATATATATATATATATATATGTGCGTGTGTGATTAATAGATATATGTGTGTGTGAACTTAATTAGTTAAACCTATGCACTACCATTATCGACACTGTTCACGATTAGTTAATAGTGGCCGCTGTAATCTTGATTATTCGATTAATCGAGCAGCCCCCTTTACAGCTCTTCAGAGTTTCTCCTGCCTTGAACATTTTTCAGTGGCCTCCAAAGTGACATTCCGGTCCACCAAAGCTAATTCGTGTTGCTTTTGCCACTTTATAAGCGCTGAAATGTGCTTCTCATGTGGTACGTGGATGTGCACGGTGAAGACTGGTATTGTGTGTGCGTCTCGTGCGCTCCACCAAAAATCACTCGCGCAAGTGATGCACTCTTCTCCATCCTGCTTCAGTATGCTGGAGGACGCAGGTGCACGTCAACGTGGATTGAAGCACTAACACGCTTCTACAGCCAATAATACATGCACGAAAATATCAAAATTGCTTAAAATTGGACTATTAATTAGCCTGAATGATATAACGGTCCATCATGAGACAAACTCCAATAAAACAAAAACTGATAAAGCCTATAATGGATTAGCAGTCATGCTGGTAAGCAACAAAACCCCAAATCAACTCATTAATTTTCTGGCATTTGATGGAATAGAATTGGTGGGAAGTCATTTCAAGTAAATATCAGAGGGCGAGAAGCTTGTCGGTTCTGCTCCGAAATGCCACAAAGATGCACAGAGGTAGACGGATTATAACGGTGCTGCGGGGGGGAAGTCGTTCTGTCTGGTCGTGCTCTCCATTTCATTTCCAATTCAAAAGGCAATTCACGCCTCTCAACGAGCACATTTACATTCCCACATCAACACTGGCCCGAAAAGTGCTGCACACACAATCTGCACGGTCACAGTGGCAATAAGTGATGGTGGAGGGGAGGCAAACATCATAAGAAATAATATCAGAGGCCATAATGCAATTACAGAGAATAATGAATCTGGATAGTAGATGCTGCGGTTACACACGAAGTCTAGATCGCTCTACACGCGTAGAGGTGCTCGGAGGAGACAATATAAATAATACTTTAATGATGAACTGAAAACACACAAACATAAACACACAGAGCAGCTGCATGTCATTCTCTCTCTCTCTCCAACTGTCGCCACCGGACGCCTTTCTCTCTCGAGCGCCCCCATCAGGCTGATTGGTGCGTTGTTCCGGCCCTCCTCTGGCTCTCTTCCGGCCCTCCTCCACTCTACACTCCTCGGCATGACAACGCCCCCCCCCCCCCCCCCCCCCCTCCAGGAGAGACGGGGGGGGGGACTAAAGACTAAAACTGAGATTTAATATCTCAATTTTCATATATTCTTACTTCATGAAGTAAATCGTGTTCAATAGACTTTAAGAGACCTCATTGACAAATAAGGTGTATAAAGATTTCATTGTATTTTGAGAGAAAAAAAATGCTAAACTATAAACCTCATCACCACGACGAGCAGGGAGGGGCCAGAGGATATTAGTGTCAGACATCATTTTTGCAAGTTCACACACACACACACACCTCCTTGACTCGCTTGTTGGCATTTTTCTTCGTCCTGAAGAATTTCAGATGAAATCTGCGGCACAGTTGATACTTCAGTAAGAGGTATGAAAGAGCAACGTCTGTGCGATACAGTTTCTCCGGGGTCACTCCTGTAATGCTGCTTTAATTTCACGAGGTAAATATTTCAGGAAATAATAAGGCCTCGGATGATCCGATCGAGAAACGGGAGTTCTCTCTTCAATTTTCACCTCAGTGTTAATTGAGAAGGCAATTACCAGGAGTCTGAGCGAACGCTAAAGACAGGAGCGCTAGCTCACGCTTGGTGTTATTTGTTTATTGCTAATGAATGAGTACACGGGTAATTCAATTCTATACAAATTCAGCTTCACCTGGGAATCTCACATTCTCCCCTTCTCCCAATCACCCTCCAGCTGTCTCCGTCTCACACGGAGCGCCGTTTCTTTGTGGTTGGCATTCGCAGGAGTGGATAAACAGAGCCGTAAACAGCATGAAGGAACGTCGAGAGGGGGGACAGCCTCCCCTATGTTGTTCTGTCGGGTCGGTCTTTCATACGGCTCCGGGGCCTCCACTCGTTCACGTTCCTTCCTACAGCAGCTGGGATGCCGGCGGGCCTCGGGGCAACAGAATCGACTGCAATGCTGTTGGGTTGTGTTCAACAGCAGGGAGGCCAAAGCTGATTTTCTCATGCCAACTGTTGGCTGCGAGCGAAGGAGTCAGCCCTTGCCCGGCCCCCGCTCGCCTTGGCTCACCCCCTCTCCCGCTGGGCAAATGAAAGCCTGTGAGTGCTGTAGGCGGGACGATTCACTGCCACACCACAGGGGGGCGTTCCGCCATTCAAACAGACCCGGAGCAAGTCATCAGTCTCTGGGTAACTGGGAACTCTCTGCCCCTTCTCGAGTGGCCGGTTCTCCGTCCGGAATGCACCTCCCTGTGGTGCACTTGAAAGCATACTTTCACAGCCCTGTCATCGGGGTTTATTTAATAACTATCACAATAAAGTCTACAAACAGGCCAAACTAAAAAAAAAAATATAAAAAAAAAAGGGCCTCTCTGGACCCCCTGATGAATTGGGGCCCATCAGGCAGACCAGCTGCCCCGGAGGTCAGGACAGGCCTCAGGACTGGATTGAAGGAAGCAAACAGGAAGGGGGGGCGGGTTTGTGATGGCGTGCCAGAGCGCACCCTGGGTCGATGAGTTCGGCCAATATCTTCACAGCGGCGACCCAGAACCAGAGCCAACGGCAATGCCAGTGACACACGGTGCAATATGGACACCACTTTTTTTTTGGAATAAGTGATCCTATAGCATCTATAGGTGTTGGCGGTATGGTTCACTACGCCACCGCCAACACTCCAATGCAAATACAGCATCAGTAATGGACCCTTCATTTCTGTAGCCTCATCTACGCTGAGCGGAGTCTAAAGCGCCAGAGAGCTCATTCCACATCCTTATCTTACCTCCTTAAAAAGATGTAGATGCCATAATCACTGTGGTCTCCCACGGCCTTCCCATAACGACTATGGAAATGAGCAATAAACGCTGAAAAATGGCTTCGCGGTGCAAGGGAAGATTTTAGAAGACATGCCATTTGATCAAAACACGGCCCTCACCGAACCTCACAAAACAAACACATGGCCGAACGCTGACCTTGACCAACTTTCCCCCGCTGCGCCCAAGCGTAGGACATATGCCATCTTCACCTACGGGCCAACAATGCATCTACCCCCACATTCACACCTGCAATGATTACACCATGCCTGGAGGAGTGCGATATCGAAAAACGCAGGGAAGAGGAAAAGAAAGAGATAGCGAGAGGGGACGGGAGAGAAGAGGGGAAAAAAGGATGATTTAAGCGCTCGCTCTCCCTCTCTCTGTGTCTCTCTCTCTCTCTCTCTCTGTGTCGCGCTCTCTCTCTGTGTCTCTCGGTGTCTCTCTCTCTCTCTCTCTCTCTCTCTCTCTCTCTCTCTCTGTGTCTCTCTCTCTCTCTCTCTCTGTGTCGCTCTCTCTCTCTCTCTCTCTCTCTGTGTCGCTCTCTCTCTCTCTCTGTGTCGCTCTCTCTCTCTCTCTCCCTCTCTCTCTCTCTCTCTCTCTCTCTCTCTGTCTCGCGCTCTCTCTCTCTGTGTCTCTCTCTCTCTCTCTCTCTCTCTCTCTCTGTGTCTCTCTCTCTCGTAAGCACTTTCACTCTCTCACCTACATCCTCTTTTTCTCGTCTTATTTTCTGTCTTCCTTTTAAAGATGATGAATGGCACGGCGGTGAGAGGCTATTAATCTGGGTGCTGCTGTTGAAGAGGTCCCGATAGGGCTCAACATTGGCCCAATGCTGCAATGGAAACTGCGTTCCAGATGACTGAAGGCATGTTTGAAACTCGTTTCCAACAGAACGCCTTAAAGAGTGGCACAAAAGACACTAAAACCCTGTCTGCATAAGCACACTGCTCAACTGACAGAGAAGTGAAAGACGGGCCAAACTATGGTGACTTATGGCCCAGGAAACAGAGGAAATTGGCAGAATGGATTCAAACAGGATAATGATTTCTTAAAGGGATAGTTCACCCAAAAATGCACTCATCCTCATCCTGGCTAGGGACTGACAGCTTCAGTCACCATTTACTTTCATTGCACGGGAAACCAATCACCAAAGTGACATCTATAACATTCAGTAACATCAGTCACTCAAACAAATTTGGAACAACATGAGGGCTATGAACAACTATTGCTTTAACCCTCACAAACCAAGCGTAGCAGAATTGCAACGTTTGCCCCTCCTTTAACTACCCATCTTCTTGATGGCCTCCGCACATGATTGTTCAAACAAATATCCAAAAACACTGACAAAATGGGTTCAGCTTCAAGTTGCCACACCCACAGTATGAGTAACGAGCACACGATCTGCAGATGTTGCTCGTGTCCACTATATAAGCAACGACTATGTGGTGAAACGTGAGAGAACAAGTCAAAAATGGCCTATTGTACAAAAGGTGCCATGTTTTCTTCCTGGCAGGCAGCCCTAGCCCCGCCCCCACCATAATGCTAACCAAACAGCCTGTTAGGAACCACGGGCGGCACCTTTCTCCCATCGTGTTGAAAATGGGGAAATGATAAATGATAAGTTACATTTCTATTCATCATGAACAGTGTGTCAAAATGAACACTTTTCCTTTCTGCTCTAAAGTGACGTTAGATCAGGCCACGCCCACAACTGGTGACAGACTCCGCCCTATTAGCATAGCTCCTCCCCTGAGTGATGGACACACAGTCCTGGAGCAGATACAGTGAGAAGAATAATGTCTCATAAGTGATCATAAGAGTCTTCATGTACTCCCGACATCAGAGACACTGAAGACGCAGTGGACAAGCTGGACTGGTAATCGGGCATTTTCCAGGTGGGCCGAAACACTTTAGGGACGATCAGGGGCGGACTGGGCATCGGGAGAACCGAGTGGGCCAGTGGGTCGGCCACAAAGGACCGCGAGAAGCTAAAATGAGCCGCCGCGTTATGCAGAACGGACCACAAAATGGTGCCGCCACGATATGCAGAAAAGGACAGCGAACGCCCCTCGCTCAACTTTTGGGCCAGTTCTATGTAAAATCCCGGGACGATTTTTCTTCCCAGTCCTGCCTGAACTCCGGTATTCTGATTTGTTGTTGCTGTAGTAACCGAAGCACGAGCTGTAAAGACACAGCCCTCTTTAGGAAAGGGGGCGGGGAGCAGCAGCTCATTTGCATTTAAAGAGACACACACGAAATCAACATGTTTATGATTCCACCCAAAAAGAGGCGTTTATAACATGATATAATAAATGATCCGTGGGGGATTCTGAGCTGAAACTTCACACACATTCTGGGGACACCTCAGACTTGTATTACATCTTATAAAAAGGGGCATAATAGGTCTAATTTAAAGTCAAACAATATTCACCCTAAAGAAAGTAGTATGCTTTAATTCTAATTTTTTAGAATTATACAATAATACACAACATGAATGTCAATGCTTGGGATTTTAAGGGTTTAAACAGAGCCGAGAGTACTACACTGTAACTGATAGCTGAAATAAACAAATCTAGGCAAAAAAATATAATAAAACACAATAGTTGGGGAATGTGTAGAACTGCATGAATAATTTGGGCATTTGAAATCTGCCCCGTTCTGCTGGCTCAGATTCGGTTTGGGAATGCCCTCTGTACGGTCTCAGAAAACTGCTGATATAATCCCTTTTCTTAGGAATTAGCCACAGAACGGGACCAGGAATGAATAACTTCCGCTCATTTGCATGGGGCTTCCAAATCCGTATCATTTGCATTCTTGCAATGGGGTTAAATTAATCTGGGAAGGAAAATATTCTAAGTGCAACCCTACAGAGGGGAGACAAAAAATGTTGAACTAAATGTGTAACTAACATTACTCCAGGCACTGCAAAAAAATGAGAGATAGACATAGATACATAGATACATAGACAGATACATAGATAGATATACATAGATACATAGACATAGATAGGTAGAGATACATAGATACATAGACATAGATAGAGATACATAGATACATAGACATAGATAGGTAGAGATACATAGATACATAGACATAGATAGAGATACATAGATACATAGACATAGATAGAGATACATAGATAGGAGATACATAGATAGATAGACATACATAGATAGAGATACATAGATACATAGACAGAGATACACAGACAGACAGACAGATAGGAGATACATAGATAGATATACATAGATACATAGAGATACATAGATAGAGATACATAGAGATACATAGATAGAGATACATAGATAGACATAGATAGAGATACATGGATAGATAAAGATAGATAGAGATACATAGATAGAGATACATAGATAGATAAAGATACATAGATAGAGATACATAGATAGATAGATAGAGATACATAGATAGAGATACATAGATAGAGATACATGGATAGATAAAGATAGATAGAGATACATAGATAGAGATACATAGATAGAGATACATGGATAGATAAAGATAGATAGAGATACATAGATAGAGATACATAGATAGATAGAGATACATAGATAGAGATACATGGATAGATAAAGATAGATGGAGATACATAGATAAAGATACATAGATAGAGATACATAGATAGAGATACATAGATAGAGATACATAGATAGAGATACATGGATAGATAGAGATACATAGATAGATAAAGATACATAGATAGAGATACATAGATAGATAGAGATACATAGATAGAGATACATAGATAGAGATACATAGATAGATAAAGATACATAGATAGAGATACATAGATAGATAGAGATACATAGATAGAGATACATAGATAGAGATACATAGATAGACATAGATAGAGATAAAGATAGATAGAGATACATAGATAGAGATACATAGATAGATAGAGATACATAGATAGAGATACATGGATAGATAAAGATAGATGGAGATACATAGATAGAGATACATAGATAGAGATACATAGATAGAGATACATAGATAGAGATACATAGATAGAGATACATAGATAGACATAGATAGAGATACATGGATAGATAAAGATAGATAGAGATACATAGATAGAGATACATAGATAGATAAAGATACATAGATAGAGATACATAGATAGATAGAGATACATAGATAGAGATACATAGATAGATAGAGATACATAGATAGAGATACATAGATAGATAGAGATACATAGATAGATATACATAGAGAACCTGTTCTGTATTTATTTTTATTAAATTTGTTAATTCTAGATTAAGGTGTAGTTCTGTTTTTACACAGCCTCTGCTTTGGCAATAATGTATTGTTTACATTCATGCCAATAAAGCCCCTTGAATTGAATTGAGAGATAGATACTGAGAGATCACAGACGCTGAATATTTCCCTTACTGGTCAGTTAATTTGGAGCGCATCAAAGCTGCCCTGCCCCGGAGACAGTGCCGGATAAAAAGGCCGGGTTATCAAAGCAAGACCTCCCCATTCAGAGAGACTGGAATATAAGCCCACCACCACATGAGCAAAGACCACTGCAGACAGCTGGACAACATTTGCCACCACAGACAAAAAACAGAACCACACAGAAATAGGGGAAAAAAAAAAAAAGATCTGCCAAAAGACGGGAGAATTTTTGTGGTGAGGATTCAAAAAAAACGGCAGGAAATTCCAAACATCCTCCTGTTGCTATGAGGTTTGCGTGGCCTTGAACGCTCCGTGTGAATAGCAGTACTGCTGCTCAAAGTATTCAACATGCATGGAAGAACAATGGGATGAATCAGAGGATCTGACGCGGCAAAGAGAGGCCCATCTCAAGAAACAAACCGCTGGTAGACGTGTGATTTCACATCGAGGAATAACTCAAGACAGTCGGTCAATCTCAGACGCTGGATGAACTCGATGTGTAGGGAGGAGTGAGAGAGTATGGATGTCTCGGCTCTCATTTCCTCTCCATGCTCAGTCATTTACCGCAGTGCGTTCCAAAAGGTGCGCTCTGATCTTGGGATCCACATGCAGATGAGGAGTTCAGCCAGAGGGGAGGATGTTGGATTGGGGATTGTAGGAGATTAAACACTCACTGTTTCAAATCAGTCACTTGCTCCTTTACAAGGACCCCTCTCAGATTTCCAGCGTCGTGGAAAAAAATGAGGGAAAAAAGTCTAAAATTACAAACTCCCCTCTGTTCATCAAAGTTTGATGTTCTGTTAAAAGTGCAGCTATTTCAAGCTGGAAGTTCCCTGAACTTCTCAAGGGGTGGGTGAACTACAAAAGGTGTAATCAGGGGCAGACATGAGAGGGTTTAAGTCATACTAGCACTTACATTTTTCGACATTTAGAAGCTTAACTGCCTCAAAGTAGAGAGTTCCTCCTTTGTCACTTCAAGAGCCCGTGTTTCAAAGCAGTTTAACCGTAACAGAATCGCTGGAGAAAGCGAACATGAAAGCACGGTGTTGTGCAAATATAAGCTTGAGGAGAAACTATGGAAGTGTTGTGAACCTTTCAGCCCGGATTAACTTGAGGAACGCATGTCTGACTCCCAGCAATGAGGCTCTAGGGGTCACCGTCTGCCCTTGAACCATCTAGAAGAGACTTACTCCGATTCGGTCTAACCCTAAAGCCAATTTCTTCAGCGAGAGGTCTTGATTGGACATTACAACCCCAGGCCATGACCCACTCCTGCCAAGACTCTCAAATGTCCTTCTCCCCGGGTAACAACTACTTTGCTTTGGCTCGACGGCAACGGACTCCTCTGAATTCATCTGAATTCCTCCCTTCGTCGGGTCCTTCATCTGATATGTTTTCATTTGAAAACATGTTTGGGCACTTGGGAGTTGCTTAATGACTTGAAACGTAACATTTGCTTTGTTAATCATGCAAAATGACTCCTGCTTCTGAAGACGTATATAGTGCAGAAGTCGTACAGACTACCTTGACTGCGGGTTTATGGTGCTTTTTGAAGCACCGGCGTCGCCAGGTCATTATTCCGGGGCTTCAGGCCCGAAATGTAAATTGTAAATGTAGGCAACACAAGTTTAGGTGCACCACCACAACAACAACAGCCACCACAACAACAGCCACCACAACAACCACCGCAACCACCACAACAACCACCGCCGCCACAACAACCACCACCGCCACAACAACAACAACAACAACAACAACAGCCGCCACCACCACAACAGCTGCCACAACAACCGCCACCACCACCACAACAACCACCACCACAGCCGCCACAACAGCCGCCACCACCACCACCACCACCACAACAACAACAGCCGCCACAACAGCCGCCACCACCACCACAACAACAACAGCCGCCACAACAGCCGCCACCACCACCACCACAACAACAGCCGCCACAACAACCGCCGCCACCACCACAACAACAGCCACCACAACAGCCACCAAAACAACCACCACCACAACAGCTGCCACAACAACCGCCGCCACCACCACAACAACCACCACCACAACAGCTGCCACAACAACAACCGCCGCCACCACCACAACCGCCACCACCACAACAACCGCCATCACCACCACAACCGCCACCACCACAACAACAACAACAACAACAGCCGCCACAACAACAACAACAACAACAACAACAACAGCCGCCACAACAACAACAACAACAACAACAGCCACCACAACAACAACAGCCGCCGCCACCACCACCACAACAGCAGCAGCCACCACCACCACAACAGCAGCCACCACAACAACAGCCACCACAAAAACCACCACCACCGCAACAGCAGCCACCACAACATTTCTGTATCTTCATGACAAAGCCCATCTTGCAGGTCTTCTAAGAACGTGCGCTGCTCGCAATAATATTGCAACATTTTGTTTGAAGTTCACGGGACACCCTCCGCCTCCCGCTACTAGAGAGAGGCAGCTTGTGCCACTCTGGAGCAGTCAAGGACGTCCAAATGTAGGGTGACCACACGTCCTCTTTTTCGGACCTTACAAATGCGTCCGGTCAGGATTTCTAAATTTGCAAAATGTCCGGGATTCGGCTTTAGTTGCATTATGATGTGCATCTGGTCTAATACTTCATTGTGTGTGTGTGTGCGCGCGCGCGCGCGCATATTTGCATTGCTTTAACCCCTCTCTGTAAGTCCCGCCTTCTTGCACACCAATTGGTCGATTATAAGAAGCTTGCTGCAACTATTGGCCAATGTCCTGCCTGTCAATCGGTCGCTCGACACTGACAGTAGCAGCAAATGACAGCGGCGTGGAAACAATGCCCAAACGAAAGTGCAAATTTACAGAAGATCTGCACAAATAATGCCCATGCTCTCGTCCAGGTGGAGATCCACAGGAACCAGAATGTATGACGGGTAAAGCTGGCACGTGTGTCAGTTGCTAATAAAAGGTACAAGTGATTTAAAAGCACACACAAGCTCTGCGATGCATAAAGGTCAAAGTTCATCAGGTAAAACCCTATTATTCCACCCCTTGTCTCGTAAAAATGGTCTGCATGGAGTGTGCTAGTCCACTTAAGCTAGTAACCAGCCACTGACTGACTCAGATGTTCATATTAGAGGAAACTAATGTTGCACCAAAATACATCGTTTTACCGTTTAATGATAAATCAGGAAATTAGCCATTTTTGAGGTACACATTGAAATTTCCAATGAACACAGGTAGAGTGTTTATTTAGAGTTTATTTAAATTAAATTATTTATATTTAAATTAAAGGCCACACCCACTTAAAATGGGCCCGAGCTAATCCCCGAACCTCCTCAAGTCCTACAAACGCCCCTGGAGTCACTATTCGTGACAGGTTTGTAATGACCGTTTTGGGTGAACGCCACCCTTAAATCTGATGTATATGTAGCTTAATCTCTGAAAAGTGTTAACATTTAGTACCGCCATGTTTGTTTTGGGTGGCCCGTCCAGTCCGACACTACACCACTGACTGAACCAAATGGCGTGAGTTGGGGGCAGAACAATCTGTTAGCATGACCAATGGAAGACGGAGGGTTTATTTGTAAAACTGTTGTTATTTGTGCAGTCCCGTTGGATGCAAGTAGTGCAGAAGTGGCACACTTCAGCGTGAACTTTCTTGGCTTTAGGACTCACGTATAAACGGTGAATAAGGCGGCGACAGAATTACAGTCCTTTCAAACGTGATCCATCAACGCAGGGCTGCGCGGTGCTGCCGTTCAGGCAGTCATCTTGGGTCAGAAAGGCAAGACAGAGCAATCCGTATCCAGGCCAGGAGGACACCGGGACAGTTAATCAGTAGAAACTAATAAGAGTTTAAACCCCAATGAGATGGACCGTTCTGAAGCTTTAAACTAAGTGCTTTCTTTAATGGGAGTCCTCCCGTCCTGGTGTATATTTTGTCTGAGGGGTCATTCGGTCTGGCTTTTACTGCGGACACATTCTCTAAAAACTGACAGATTGACTCCGGGTGACTTGGCTGAGCGTGCCGCCCCCATTGTGACTGCAAATGAAATTCACAATTAAGCCTCTATTACACGTCAAAATGGCATTACCTCATGCCACATTCTCAGCTCTTACAAAGCCCTGTTCTTATGCCAATCTGCATTAATCACGACGCATCAAGAGGAGGATGGCCCGATACGGGCACAGCGCATTAAATCAAGGCAATGGAGTTAAACCGTGTCAGAGCGTGTAAACATTACAGCTCCCACCAGCACAAAGTAAGCAAATAGGTAAATGGTTGGCGCTAATTACAGCTGACGGATCGGTGGAGTGTGTTTCAGAAGAGTTAAGGGTCAGGCCGAGGTACAGAACACATCGATAATGCTTATTCTGTGGACTGGGGACACGAATGGCCGAGTTTAAATGTCCTTTAATGAACCATATCTGTCCAAAACTAAAGGAGCCTACACAGGGCAGCATTTGCCAAGCGACCAAAGCGCTTGGACGGAAAAACAGGTCCACTATTAGATATTTCAGGCTGACTCATTGTGTTTGCGATGCGATTTATTGGACAGCAGGGGCTCCGTCCCAGTCCCGTTGTGTTTTTATGAGCCCTTGAGCGTTCGTCCATTTGTCTCCGTTGCTTCCAGGAAACGGTTTATAAATACTCAAGAGTTTTCCCACAATTATTTACATTTATATGACATAGTCGGTCTCTTCAGACCTGTAACTGTTGTCTTGGTTTGTTTAGTGGTGGCTTCACCCACACGAGTCATTTGATTGGTTTTAAAGACTCAAAAACCAAAAGCACACTGCGTTGTGCCGCTGTGCCAAACGTCTTTCTCTGTGCTGCTTTTAAAGGGCACAAGATGAGAAAAGTTCACTAACACTTTCCCCCCTCAGTCACCATCCTCTCCATGTCCCTCCGAGCGCTTTCGAACAAGCAGAGGTGGAAATTGGCCTAAAAAAAAACAACAGTTCTCTGCAAGTGAATTACAACAGGGTGAGGGCCCGTGAAAGGCCGCATTGTTTGTGTCGGGGGCAGCCAGCATCAAAGGGTTGATTGAGACGCATTCAGCGCACCTCAAACCCCGCTGGGCCGCCTCGCCACGCTAAACGCTGGCCTTAAAGACGCCCTCGTGGCTGTTTGCTGTTTTGAAACAATATTTGGAGTAGCAGAATAAACACGATGAGAGGTAATGGACCAGAGGGGAGGGAAAGGAAGGCGACTCGGCATTCAGGCCAGTCAATGGCGCTCTTGTTTGCCATGTTTACACTTTCAGGGAGGTTATCGTCATCCAGACTCCCACCCGCTTTACCCGCTCCTTCCTCTATCCTCTCTGTAGTCTAGGCTATCTGTCCTGGTACACAAAGGAGTCAAACGAGCAGGAAATGACATCAGGAGCATCCAAAGCCGTGGCTGGCACACATGCCGTGATTCCAGAGACTTTTGTGGTCACGTATAGCACGCAAGTCTCCCCAGAGTGGACTGCGGGTAGCGCCATATGTAAATGGAAACCAGGCTGATGATACAAACAGCAAAAAACAAACAGCAGGGCTGAATGTCATTAAGAGATGCATGCCTGTGTTTGCTGGGAAACAGTTCAGCTTCTCTTTTTTCGATCAGTTGAGAAACGGAGCACTAACGCCATGCAGAAATACCACACTGAGGCTTATTTTTCCTCTCAACGAGGCACATTGGCAGCTGTGCTACGCATCATGCTGTGAAAAGCAATTCCTGCGAGGGAGGGTCGTACCTGAGACCCAATTATGTTATCAGAACAAAAAGACAAAAGCAGCCGCTGCAGAGAACCCAAAGTTCCTTGTCAAACAGCTCTTTAAAGACCCCATGAAGTGATCTGACGAAGACAACGTTCTCGTTCTAGAGAGGATTTCATTGGTCAAACCCGTACACGTCCCGGTGGGGCTTCGATATTTCGGCTCATTTACATGACTCAAGTTAATGTCTGGGTGTTTCTTCAATTCTTCAAAACAGATTTCACTTTTTACCGTGCCGTCATTTATTTCGGAGTATAGATTATTTTAGCCTGATCCTAAATATAGACTTTCAATATTAAACTATGAAAATCTGTGATATATTTTTTAGCATGGGGAAAAACTAATTAATCATCTATACACAAAGAGTGGAATAAACCATCAATTGTGTGTGTGGGGGGGTATCTGAGTATTGACGCTGACTATCACCCCTGGAGACACGCCCCTTGAATTCAGGGCGTGCTGAGTGACTCCAGTCATGTCTCCTTAGCAACCAAATTGTCCCGGTTGCAAGGGAGGGTAGAGTCACATGGGGTAACCAAATTGGCCCGGTTGCTAGGGAGGGTAGAGTCACATGGGGTAACCAAATTGGCCCGGTTGCTAGGGAGGGTAGAGTCATATGGGGTAACCAAATTGTCCCGGTTGCTAGGGAGGGTAGAGTCACATGGGGTAACCAGACTGGAAGGTTGCTAGGGAGGGTGGAGTCACATGGGGTAACCAAATTGGCCCGGTTGCTAGGGAGGGTAGAGTCACATGGGGTAACCAAATTGGGCCGGTTGCTATGGAGGGTAGTCACATGGGGTAACCAAATTGGCCCAGTTGCTAGGGAGGGTAGAGTCACATGGGGCAACCAAATTGGCCCAGTTGCTAGGGAGGGTGGAGTCACATGGGGTAACCAAATTGGGCCGGTTGCTATGGAGGGTAGTCACATGGGGTAACCAAATTGGCCCAGTTGCTAGGGAGGGTAGAGTCACATGGGGCAACCAAATTGGCCCGGTTGCTAGGGAGGGTAGAGTCACATGGGGTAATCTCCTCGTGGTCGCTATAATGTGGTTCTCGCTCTCGGTGGGCAGAGGCCTTGGGGCCAATTATCTCCAAGGGCCCCCCCCTCCACCCAAAGTTGTTGAGTGGGGGTAGGGGGGGAAAATCACCAAACTAGATTGCGCAGCCTTAAAGCCCAGGGCACCCTCAGGCAGTCAAGGGCCCCTTGGCACTGGCCCCGTTAGCCCGGTCGATAATCCATCCCTGTCGGTGGGGTGGAGTCGAGCATGGATGCCGCGGAGAATAGCGTGAAGCCTCCACACGCACTACGTCTCCACGGTAACGTGCTCAAGTCACGTGATAAGATGCACGGATTAACGGTCTCAGATGCGGAGGCAACGGAGATTCGTCCTCCACCACCCGGATTGAGGCGAGTCACTACGCCACCACGAGGACTTGGAGCGCATTGGGAAATTGGGCGTTCTGAATTATTTTGTGGGAAATAACCATTTCGCCCCTAAAATGTTCTCTCAAAAGTTAGTGTACTTGTCAGCCAAGCAGACAAAGTTGTTTGAGATATGAAACAAGTGACAAAAGGTAAATCTAACTTTTTATTGGCCATCATTTCCAATCTAGCCGTACTATTGCCAAGTACCCAAAGTTGAAGAAACGTTTGTATATATCTGCTAACAGTTAGCTTTTAGGCATGCACTAGCACTTACCTCAAAGCTAACAGACATTAACTAAAAGCCATAAAACTTTGATTTAGATTTCATGGTCATTAAAAGACGGTCGGTCAGAAACTCCCTCCTACGGCCGTCTAAAAACATTAAAAGTCTGAGTAAAGAGACACGGCGGGTCATGACCAAACAGATGTCTGAAATAAGATATGACAGCGGGCTACAAGAACAAAAAGCATTCCATGTTACGCATCAAAAGCGCTTGCCAGCATATTTTTCAGATGGCATAATCAAAGGACAAATGCCCCTCTCGCCCCACTGCGAGCCGGCCCGGGGTGTATTTGTTGATGTAATTACAGGACTGAAGACCGGGTCAGATCACGGAGAACTGTCCTCTCTGGCGCTGACCTGCATTGCATTAGAAGTGATGAGAACAGGCAACAGGGAAATGAAACCGTATACACAGGAGTCAATCATCAGTAAATCAATGCAACGGGGGGTTAGGACAGGATATCCTGTCTATACGGCTACAGGATCCTGCTGTGTGCGACCCAGAATCGGGACGGTGTTATTTTACAGCGAGCGTACACTCTTATATCTTATAATGGGAGCAAAACTGTCACCGCTATTTCGGAGGCCCGACTTCCAGAATTAGATTTCCATAATTCTCATGTAGAATTGAAAAGTGTTGCATGTGCCACCATATTGAGGGAAGTCCTATTTAAAAATCGCACATGTGAGTGAGTTCAGTAGGTAGAGTCGCATGGGGTAACCTCCTCGTGGTCGCTATAATGTGGTTCTTGTCTCAATGGGGCATGTGGCGAGTTGTGTGGTGAGTATTTATTAAATATATATATATATATATATATATATATATACATACATACACACACACACTACCGTTCAAAAGTTTGGGGTCACCCAAACAATTTTGTGTTTTCCTGAAAAGTCACACTTATTCACCACCATACGTTGTGAAATGAATAGAAAATAGAGTCAAGACATTGACAAGGTTAGAAATAATGATTTGTATTTGAAATAAGATTTTTTTTACATCAAACTTTGCTTTCGTCAAAGAATCCTCCATTTGCAGCAATTACAGCATTGCAGACCTTTGGCATTCTAGCTGTTAATTTGTTGAGGTAATCTGGAGAAATTGCACCCCACGCTTCCAGAAGCAGCTCCCACAAGTTGGATTGGTTGGATGGGCACTTCTTGCGTACCATACGGTCAAGCTGCTCCCACAACAGCTCAATGGGGTTCAGATCTGGTGACTGCGCTGGCCACTCCATTACCGATAGAATACCAGCTGCCTGCTTCTGCTCTAAATAGTTCTTGCACAATTTGGAGGTGTGTTTAGGGTCATTGTCCTGTTGTAGGATGAAATTGGCTCCAATCAAGCGCTGTCCACTGGGTATGGCATGGCGTTGCAAAATGGAGTGATAGCCTTCCTTATTCAGAATCCCTTTTACCCTGTACAAATCTCCCACCTTACCAGCACCAAAGCAACCCCAGACCATTATATTACCTCCACCATGCTTAACAGATGGCGTCAGGCATTCTTCCAGCATCTTTTCATTTGTTCTGCGTCTCACAAACGTTCTTCTTTGTGATCCAAACACCTCAAACTTGGATTCATCTGTCCACAACACTTTTTTCCAGTCTTCCTCTGTCCAATGTCTGTGTTCTTTTGCCCATCTTAATCTTTTTCTTTTATTGGCCAGTCTCAGATATGGCTTTTTCTTTGCCACTCTGCCCTGAAGCCCAGAATCCCGCAGCCGCCTCTTCACTGTACATGTTGACACTGGTGTTTTGCGGGTACTATTTAATGAAGATGCCAGTTGGGGACCTGTGAGGCGTCTGTTTCTCAAACTAGAGACTCTAATGTACTTATCTTCTTGCTCAGTTGTGCAACGCGGCCTCCCACTTCTTTTTCTACTCTGGTTAGAGCCTGTTTGTGCTGTCTTCTGAAGGGAGTAGTACACACCGTTGTAGGAAATCTTCAATTTCTTAGCAATGTCTCGCATGGAATAGCCTTCATTTCTAAGGACAAGAATAGACTGTCGAGTTTCAGATGAAAGTTCTCTTTTTCTGGCCATTTTGAGCGTTTAATTGACCCCGCAAATGTGATGCTCCAGAAACTCAATCTGCTCAAAGGAAGGTCAGTTTTGTAGCTTCTGTAACGACCTAAACTGTTTTCAGATGTGTGAACATGATTGCACAAGGGTTTTCTAATCATCAATTAGCCTTCTGAGCCAATGAGCAAACACATTGTAACATTAGAACACTGGAGTGATAGTTGCTGGAAATGGGCCTCTATACACCTATGTACATATTGCACCAAAAACCAGACATTTGCAGCTAGAATAGTCATTTACCACATTAGCAATGTATAGAGTGTATTTCTTCAAAGTTAAGACTAGTTTAAAGTTGTCTTCATTGAAAAGTACAGAGCTTTTCCTTCAAAAATAAGGACATTTCAATGTGACCCCAAACTTTTGAATGGTAGTGTATATATCTGCATGTGCTGCACACTTCAAAGTGAACGTGTGAATCCGCTCATATGCTGAAAACACATTTTATGAGCGTCACACGCTGTGATTGTTGTAGCAGATGACAGAAGAGCGCGCTCATTCACTTTGATGCGCGCAGCACCTGCAGACTATATATATTTATATAATTAAAACACAGTATTTTGGGGGTCTGGGTATCTCAGCGAGTATTGACGCTGACTATCACCGCTGGAGTCACGAGTTTGAATCCAGGGTGGGCTGAGTGACTCCAGTCAGGTCTCCTTAGCAACCAAATTGTCCCGGTTGCTAGGGAGGATAGAGTCACATGGGGCAACCAAATTGGCCCGGTTGCTAGGGAGGGTAGAGTCACATGGGGTAACCAAATTGGGCAGGTTGCTAGGGAGGGTAGAGTCACATGGGGTAACCAAATTGGGCCGGTTGCTAGGGAGGGTAGAGTCACATGGGGTAACCAAATTGGGCCGGTTGCTAGGGAGGGTAGCATCACATGGGGTAACCAAATTGGGCTGGTTGCTAGGGAGGGTAGAGTCACATGGGGTAACCAAATTGGCCCGGTTGCTAGGGAGGGTAGAATCACATGGGTTAACCAAATTGGGCCGGTTGCTAGGGAGGGTGGAGTCACATGGGGTAACCTCCTCGTG
The DNA here is from genome assembly GCA_032164185.1 of Moxostoma hubbsi. Classification (NCBI taxonomy): domain Eukaryota; kingdom Metazoa; phylum Chordata; class Actinopteri; order Cypriniformes; family Catostomidae; genus Moxostoma; species Moxostoma hubbsi. The sequence continues at coordinate 380,571 of JAVLUX010000050.1, read as the reverse complement.
GTCACTATAATGTGGTTCTCGCTCTCGTTGGGGCGTGTGGTGAGTTGTGCGTGGATGCCGCGGAGAATAGCGTGAAGCCTCCACACGCGCTACGTCTCCACAGTAACGCACTCAAGTCACGTGATAAGATGCGCGGATTGACGGTCTCCGACGTGGCGGCAACTGAGATTTGTCCTCCGCCACCCGGATTGAGGCGAGTCACTACGCCACCACGAGGAGTCAGAGCGCTTTGGGAATTGGGCGTTCCAAATTGGGGAGAAAAATTACATTTTTTTTTTTAAATGTCAAAAAATGCCCAAGTTAAATTTTCAGGTTAAAATACAAAAAAAATAAATAAAGAAATATTTTGCATATAGAAAATGAGCTTTATTTATAAGACTGTTACATTCTTTCATAAAAAAGAAAGAAAATGAGGCACATCTCAAATTATCAAAAGCAATGTTCAAAGTTAGGTTTATTGTTTTATTAAATTAAATCTGAATAAACTGTAACTGCATTACAAACTACACTTTTTTTAGAGGGGCTTCATTTCTTCCTGCAAAAAATAAATTTGAATTTTTTTTATTGTCATTATTATTATTATTATTATTATTATTATTATAATAATCATCATCATTTGTTGCTCTTATTATTATTAAACTTTTTTTTTAATTTATATAATATTGAGGTGAAAAATAATGTTTAAAACATATGATTTATGCTGAATTTAAATAAAAAATAATATTAATTTTAATTACTGTATGCGGAGAATGCTTTAAATATTTTCACCAGAATGAGGAAAAAAAAAAAAAAAAAAAAAAAGTAAATATCTTTATATTTTTTTTAATCCTAAAAATTGGCTCCATTTTCTTCACCTAAACTATTGGATTTTTCTTTTGATTTTGGGGAAATATATTCTTCATGAGGTTCACTTACTTACCAGAACTATTTACTTTGAAACATTTGTTGACATGGAAATGGGATTCGAAGTTAAAGAGTGCCGCGACACTGCTCCAGTTCAGCATGTCTGAGGGAGTGCCTCGACGTCAGGTTGAAATTGAAGCAGTGGTCATGTGCTTCATTAACCGTCCACGTGACATCGCTCCCAGACTTACAGAGACAAACGGAGGCGGCTCAGAAAGAGACTTTGAATAGGATTACTGCAGACTAACATCACTCCGACACATCAGCGAAAACAAACACAGCTTTGAAGATGACGGGCGTGGAGTGACTGGACCGGGTGTAGAATTCCAGCCTCACAGAGGGGGTCCTGGACGCGCCTGCGGTACCTGACAGAGAGGACATGACTAGTGACAGAACAAACAGGAGGATTAATGTCCCTCGGAGCAGATCTCTCCTTCAGATCCTCCCCTTTTCTCCCAGTAAGGGATTATCTGGCAGACGCTGGCGGAATAGCCACACTAGATGCCCCTCTCGTTTTTGGCAAGGCTCTCACTCACAGCGCCGACTCGCTCTTCAGACAAGATCGGTTCATCATTAACCCGCCCCGCCGGTGAGTAATGCTAAGTAGACGAGGACAATGGCAAAATTACCTTCTGTCTGTACGCGGGATGGCCGACCACCCCTACACTTCCGTGATGCCTCCACACAAGCATATCTGATGACCCCCTTCCCTGACTAATCCGCCCCCGGGGAGCTTCCCAGACACAGATACCCCTGTCTGTTGTAATTGATCACGGGCCGTCAGCTGGCAGGTAGAGCTGCGCTGCTCTCAGGGACCGGTGAAGAAAGAGGCTGGGGAGATAATGATTTAAGTGACTTTGCAGAGGGGTCAGGGGGTCGAGACAGAGGTCACGGGGGACTCTCGTTGGGTCTACTTTGTCAGTGCCAAATTACGACGCTCACAATGACTCCTGCCGCTTTTGTCCTGCGATATCTCCCGTTTCTTTGCAGTTTGAATTGAGAAATTCTGCTGCAGCAGGACTGCGCTTCGGCCCATCATTATAAATCAACCTGTTAAGAGTTATAAAACGTTAAAGCGCTGCTGTCTGGATTCACTCTGGGGTCTCCATTAAAGAGACTGGAACAGATGACGGTCAACACGACTATAGAGTGAGCCACTGGTCTCTGGTTCAGTGTTACCAACCGACATGGCATCAAAATGAATGTGCATTTACTTTAATGCACATTCTGGGCTTATTATGACCAATTCATTGGTGCATGTTACTCCAAAAACTCTCATTAATATCACACATGCACCACCTCTGAAATGACTATACGACTGACAAACCTGGTTATTTTTAACATCCCGTATAGAGACCAATATCATGATTGGGTCAGTTACCAATGGATAAATCACGCGAATCACGTCCTGCCCAACATTCTGGGTTCACACTCTACAAATCACTCACTGAAAAGACTCGGAGTATCCCATCACATATCGGACGTCACATGCATGTTCCACTCATCGTTTTTACTGGGAAATGCATCCTCAAATAGTCTTAAACACACACAAACTCAAGAGTTTAAATATTCCCCACAACTGCTGATATTAACGCCCATTGGCACAGTGCATCTCAAATCTAATGCATAAGATGGCACAATTAATGCCATGATGGGCATGCAAAAAATAAAACAACTCCAGTAAATGTTTGTTGTAGGAGAACACTAATGTGGATGATCAAGCCTGTTGTTCAGTGGAACTTCAGTGCCAACCTACTCTCACATGCCACTTAATGCCAGCGTAAGGAACATGGGAACATGCGGGCAAGCCCGATTGTAAGTTCTTACAAGCATCCGCATCGTTTTAGTTGTTCATGTAAACGAGGGTTAAACTTTGTTGCGAAACATAACGTAATTATTAAAAACACATGTTGCGGGGGTTCTGGGTATCTCAGCGAGTATTGCCGCTGACTATCACACCTGGAGTCGCGAGTTTGAATCCAGGGCGTGGTGAGTGACTCCAGTCAGGTCTCCTTAGCAACCAAATTGGGCCGGTTGCTAGGGAGGGTAGAGTCACATGGGGTAACCAAATTGACCGGTTGCTAGGGAGGGTAGAGTCACATGGGGTAACCAAATTGGCCTGGTTGCTAGGGAGGGTAGAGTCACATGGGGTAACCAAATTGACCCGGTTGCTAGGGAGGGTAGAGTCACATGGGGTAACCAAATTGTCCCAGTTGCTAGGGAGGGTAGAGTCACATGGGGTAACCAAATTGGCCCGGTTGCTAGGGAGGGTAGAGTCACATGGGGTAACCAAATTGTCCCGGTTGCTAGGGAGGGTAGAGTCACATGGGGTAACCAAATTGTCCCAGTTGCTAGGGAGGGTAGAGTCACATGGGGTAACCAAATTGTCCCAGTTGCTAGGGAGGGTAGAGTCACATGGGGTAACCAAATTGGCCCGGTTGCTAGGGAGGGTAGAGTCACATGGGGTAACCAAATTGTCCCGGTTGCTAGGGAGGGTAGAGTCACATGGGGTAACCAAATTGTCCCAGTTGCTAGGGAGGGTAGAGTCACATGGGGTAACCAAATTGTCCCAGTTGCTAGGGAGGGTAGAGTCACATGGGGTAACCAAATTGTCCCGGTTGCTAGGGAGGGTAGAGTCACATGGGGTAACCAAATTGTCCCAGTTGCTAGGGAGGGTAGAGTCACATGGGGTAACCAAATTGTCCCAGTTGCTAGGGAGGGTAGAGTCACATGGGGTAACCAAATTGTCCCAGTTGCTAGGGAGGGTAGAGTCACATGGGGTAACCAAATTGTCCCGGTTGCTAGGGAGGGTAGAGTCACATGGGGTAACCTCCTCGTGGTGGTGATTAGTGGTTCTCTCAATGGGGCGTGTGGTGAGATGTGTGTGGATCGTGGAGAGTAGCATGAGTCTCCACATGCTGCGAGTCTCCGTGGTGTCATGCACAACGAGTCACGTGATCAGATGCGCGGATTGAGGCGAGTAACCGCACCACCACGAGAACCGACTAAGAGGTGGGAAATATGCATGCTAGCGGCCCACCGACCCAGCAGGTAAAGTCCAGACTCTCCACATGGCCACTTCGGCTCTGGTGATCGCATCATTATATTGATTCCATTTCCAATGACGAACTGTAAGGAGGACGGTTACTGTATCGTTTGGAACCGTCTCTAAACTATCCGCCATCTTGGCTGAAATGATGAAAGCTATTAAACAAGTGAAGGCCTATAACAAGTAACGGGGTCTTTGCCACAGCACCGAGAAGCATCTCATCTCCTGGTAGAACGCATATAGAACATCATGTGCCACCCAAAAATGCCATCTGTCCACAGTAATGCCCTCTTTCTACATGCAAATATCCTAAAAACACAAGTGAACAGAAAGAGTCACTGCGCAACTTTATGACGTAATAGATGGAAGCATAACAGGTCCATTCACTTTTAAATCAGTGAGATTTCAGGTTTAAATGTATCTGAAAGTTCAAGAGAACGCGTATATTTTATTTGCTGGAACAGCCCCCCATTTGCGTTATTTTTCTCACCATTTTATTCCTTTTTACAGCTACCGATTTTATTTTAAACGGTTCAACAGTGTGACGTTTATTCACAAAAAAATAAATAAATACATTTTTCAATCATTGCAGGACATGCCAACTTCCCAAAAGTAGGCGATTCCATGCCAACTACCCATATATTTCTCAAACTTGCTCCGTTTGGCATGTCCTGCGGGTGGAGAAACCCTCTATATGCTTCTTTTCAAAGTTACTAAAAGTAGTGGGGAAGAGTCTTTTCTAAGCAGTGGTGAGAAACGAGAGGACGGAGAGAGAGAGAGAGAGAGAGAGAGAGAGAGAGAGAGAGAGAGAGAGAGAGAGAGAGAGAGAGAGATTATAGAGCTCTCGGCATCTACTTGGTTTTGGGAATGAAGATGGATGGCACACATGAAGGGCTGGAGAGAGGAAAAGCGGGCCACACTGTTGGGCGTGGAGCACAATAGGGATGAAATATGGTGGCGAGCGGAGAGATACTGATTAGTGGAAGGCTTCCCGGAAAGATCTACGAACCCAACGACAGAACTCCCCCTCACAAAGATGCTTTCATGGCCGCCCGTGGCTCTGGGGGAGATTTGCGCCGAGCGCTGCATCCCTCCTTCCTCCTTTCGGCTCTTAATCTGGGAACGGAGAGCCTTCAGGGCTGCGGGGGCAACGATGAATGGCGGGAGGGAGATTGTATGTTCCTAATAGTTACAGCCTCCGAGTGGTGTAACACAATTACAGAGGCTGCAGAAGAGCAGCTAATGTGCATGCAACGAGCGGCCCGATATGGATCAGGTATTGAGTCGGCTGCTTTTAATTCACTTTCCAGCACAAAAACGGGAGCATTAGTTAGATTAGATGGGACGAGGAGGGGGGTGCTGGGTGAGACACGGGGAGGGCAAGCGAATTTGTTTAGTGCCGCCTGTCAATTACCATCTCAAACCTTCTGCTGAATGCTTGTTTATCTTCAGAGGTGAGGGGAGAGAAAGACATGACGAGACAACAAGCCCTGAATGCAATTAATAACGGGACGAGTCCATTGATGAGGGCACCTCGGGACGGCTGGCGAAGCCATTTGGGTTATGACCAGCACAATGATGCATGAGGCCACATCCAACCCCTCATCTTCCATATATTGTGATCAGAGTGAGATAAGTGCGATTCACCCGGGGCAAGTCCAACCCTCCTCTTTACCGCACTAGAGGATGATACTGCTCAAATAAATCAGCATCTCCTGAAGGAAATCGCTGTGCTTGCAAAAGGCCCACAAGAGTGGCGAATTTACCCATATGCCCCCTTGGGGACTGACAGAAAGGGAGAGATGGAGATTTATAGTTATGGGGATTGTAAGGAATTTGACAGTTACCACTTACACTTCTTTAGGTGCAATTATTTTATGAAAAGAAATGCAATTTTTACAGCATTTACTGCCATTAGAATGAGACCAATTTAACATTTCTACTGAGTAAATTTAACAAACGAGAAATAAACTGAATGCAATTCTTGTAATGCGCGCGTTTACTACACTTATAGAATGTTACATAAGAATGACACATAAAATATGTATAAAATTACACTGATCACAACAAAATCAGATCATTAAGAGTCATTTGTTCTGGAATCAGACTACACTTGTCACACGTTTCATGAAGTCGTTTCAAAAGAATCGGATCGTTAGAGTCATTTGTTCTGGAATCAGACTACACTGGTCACACGTTTCATTTAGTTGTTTCAAAAGAATCGGATCGTTAGAGTCATTTGTTCTGGAATCAGACTACACTTGTCACACGTTTCATTTAGTTGTTTCAAAAGAATCGGATCATTAGAGTCATTTGTTCTGGAATCGGACTACACTGGTCACACGTTTCATTTAGTTGTTTCAAAAGAATCGGATCGTTAGAGTCATTTGTTCTGGAATCGGACTACACTGGTCACACAGTTGATTTAAAAGAATCGGATCATTAGAGTCATTTGTTCTGGAATCGGACTACACTGGTCACACGTTTCATGAAGTCGTTTCAAAAGAATCGGATCGTTAGAGTCATTTGTTCTGGAATCAGACTACACTGGTCACACGGTCGTTTCAAAAGAATCAGATCGTTAGAGTCATTTGTTCTGGAATCAGACTACACTGGTCACACGTTTCATGAAGTCGTTTCAAAAGAATCGGATCGTTAGAGTCATTTGTTCTGGAATCAGACTACACTGGTCACACGTTTCATTTAGTTGTTTCAAAAGAATCGGATCGTTAGAGTCATTTCTTCTGGAATCAGACTACACTTGTCACACGTTTCATTTAGTTGTTTCAAAAGAATCGGATCGTTAGAGTCATTTCTTCTGGAATCAGACTACACTTGTCACACGTTTCATTTAGTTGTTTCAAAAGAATCGGATCGTTAGAGTCATTTCTTCTGGAATCGGACTACACTTGTCACACGTTTCATTTAGTTGTTTCAAAAGAATCGGATCGTTAGAGTCATTTGTTCTGGAATCAGACTACACTTGTCACACGTTTCATTTAGTTGTTTCAAAAGAATCGGATCATTAGAGTCATTTGTTCTGGAATCGGACTACACTGGTCACACGTTTCATTTAGTTGTTTCAAAAGAATCGGATCGTTAGAGTCATTTGTTCTGGAATCGGACTACACTGGTCACACAGTTGATTTAAAAGAATCGGATCATTAGAGTCATTTGTTCTGGAATCGGACTACACTGGTCACACAGTTGATTTAAAAGAATCGGATCGTTAGAGTCATTTCTTCTGGAATCAGACTACACTTGTCACACGTTTCATTTAGTTGTTTCAAAAGAATCGGATCGTTAGAGTCATTTCTTCTGGAATCAGACTACACTTGTCACACGTTTCATTTAGTTGTTTCAAAAGAATCGGATCATTAGAGTCATTTGTTCTGGAATCGGACTACACTGGTCACACAATCGTTTCAAAAGAATCGGATCATTAGAGTCATTTGTTCTGGAATCAGACTAACTGGTCACACAATCGTTTCAAAAGAATCGGATCATTAGAGTCATTTGTTCTGGAATCAGACTAACTGGTCACACGGTCGTTTCAAAAGATTTGGGTCATTAGAGTCATTTGTTCTGGAATCGGACTACACTGGTCACACGTTTCATGAAGTCGTTTCAAAAGAATCGGATCGTTAGAGTCATTTGTTCTGGAATCAGACTACACTGGTCACAGTCATTTCAAAAGAATCGGATCGTTAGAGTCATTTGTTGTGGAATCAGACTACACTGGTCACACAGTCATTTCAAAAGAATCGGATCATTAGAGTCATTTGTTCTGGAATCAGACTAACTGGTCACACAATCGTTTCAAAAGAATCGGATCATTAGAGTCATTTGTTCTGGAATCAGACTAACTGGTCACACGGTCGTTTCAAAAGATTTGGGTCATTAGAGTCATTTGTTCTGGAATCGGACTACACTGGTCACAGTCATTTCAAAAGAATCGGATCGTTAGAGTCATTTGTTCTGGAATCAGACTACACTGGTCACACGTTTCATTTAGTCGTTTCAAAAGAATCAGATCGTTAGAGTCATTTGTTCTGGAATCAGACTACACTGGTCACACGTTTCATTTAGTCGTTTCAAAAGAATCGGATCATTAGAGTCATTTGTTCTGGAATCAGACTACACTGGTCACACGTTTCATTTAGTTGTTTCAAAAGAATCGGATCATTAGAGTCATTTGTTCTGGAATCAGACTACACTGGTCACACGTTTCATTTAGTTGTTTCAAAAGAATCGGATCATTAGAGTCATTTGTTCTGGAATCAGACTACACTGGTCACACGTTTCATGAAGTCGTTTCAAAAGAATCAGATCGTTAGAGTCATTTGTTCTGGAATCAGACTACACTGGTCACACGGTCGTTTCAAAAGAATCGGATCATTAGAGTCATTTGTTCTGGAATCGGACTACACTGGTCACACAATCGTTTCAAAAGAATCTGATCATTAGAGTCATTTGTTCTGGAATCAGACTACACTGGTCACACGTTTCATAAAATAGTTTCAAAAGAATCAGTTCATTAGAGTCATTTGTTCTGGAATCAGACTAAACTGGTCACATAGTTGTTTTAAAAGAATCTGATCATTAGAGTCATTTGTTCTGGAATCAGACTACACTGGTCACACGTTTCATGAAGTCGTTTAAAAAGAATCAGTTCATTAGAGTTATTAGTTCTGGAATCAGACTACACTGGTCACACGTTTCAGGAAGTCGTTTCAAAAGAATCGGATCGTTAGAGTCATTTGTTCTGGAATCAGACTACACTGGTCACACGGTCGTTTCAAAAGAATCGGATCATTAGAGTCATTTGTTCTGGAATCAGACTACAATGGTCACACGTTTCATGAAGTCGTTTCAAAAGAATCGGATCATTAAGAGTCATTTGTTCTGGAATCAGACTACACTGGTCACACGTTTCATGAAGTCGTTTCAAAAGAATCGGATCATTAAGAGTCATTTGTTCTGGAATCAGACTACACTGGTCACACAGTTGATTTAAAAGAATCGGATCATTAGTGTCATTTGTTCTGGAATCAGATTACACTGGTCACACCGTTATGTGCTGTCATTGTGCTAAAATGTGCTAATGCTGCGGAGGGTGTGGTAAGATAACTCACATTTGTAGGTTTTTCAGACAGTCCCTTACCACACCCTCACAGCATTAGCACATTTTAGCACAATGTGTGGACATTTCAGAGAGTCCCTTATCCACCGTAGGTAAAATTACCAACATATATCAATGTTAAATTGGCGATCTGGAACGATTTCACCGTGACTCCATCTGACCAGCTTTTATAGTAGTTTTATATTGATTCTATATGTATTTTACGGGGTGGGTGGCAACCCTATTCCCCACACTCCGTGAAGCCATGACAGTGCTGCCGCACGTCTTGTACGCCATGAGCGATCGGTTTATGCGATTGGCCAAAATGACCAAACCCAAACCCCTTTAAAAACTAAACACACAGACTAAATTACCTTCAAAAAGTTTGAAAGTAGTCAAAGTGGTTCAAGCTGCATTTGTATGAAAGAGATTTCAAAACAGCGCTCACCTTGGAAGCACTATAACTATATGAGCCATGACATTGCTTGGAAAATTATTGACTGCAGCCCATGGAAATGCGATTTCTTCTTAAACAGATGGAGGAGGAGGGCCAGTTTCAGATTCTGCAACCAGCTGAGAGAATGAAGGCGAACAAATGATCAAAACAAAGTGCTGCGGCATATGAGAAACTACACTGCTCAAATCCGCATATGGCCTACATTTTTGTTTTGAGTGTACTTAAAAAAGTAAAATATAAAAACCCTGTAAGACTTTGTTGTGTGTTGAAAACGGCTTGAAATGAGCATTAAAAACCCACTCGAATCAGGACGCACATCGAGTGTCCTTGTGTTGCTGGAAAGCAAATGGAAACATTTAAACTTTGGGGAGTTTGGGAAAGGCCATGTGAGACCCTAGTTACCAAAATCATTACCCGCTTCATCTGCGCCATATCTGCAGAGCAACTCGAACCGCCGTTTCTCCACTCACAGCGCATTCAGATGCCTAAATGGTACAGAAAATGGGGCTACTGTTTCCACCTACTACCCACTCGCACACAATCGCAACAGTGTGGGCATCGGACACCGTGCCAGCTCAATGATATGAAGTTACTGTGGCTGAAGAGAAAATGTTTATCATTTTTGCAGATAACGCAACAGAAGGGAGACTGTGACATCACAAACTATCGGTCACTTAAGGCTTGTATGTCAACGCACATTTGACTGTGGTGCTTGTGAACCTGAAGAGAGACGAAAGAGACGACGCGGCGATGCGAGAGGACAAGAGACTCGATGATGAAGGTCTGTGCGGTTAAAAGGTGATCTTTCTACTTTTATACATCAGTCAAGGAACGTCGTAATTTGCCTGAACGTTACATGAAAAACCGAACAAACTGGGAGTCTCATTCGGGGCTACTGAAATCTCTTTGGAGTAAAAACTATTAAATATTTGAGATACTGTAATCTGAAATTAACAGCTAGTTTTAAAAGTCTTCTGTTGGGGGGGGGGGGGGGTCTGTGTATCTCAGCGAGTATTGACGCTGACTATCACCGCTGGAGTCGCGAGTTCGAATCCAGGGCGTGCTAAGTGACTCCAGCCTGGTCTCCTTAGCAACCAAATTGGCCCGGTTGCTAGGGAGGGTAGAGTGACACGGGGTAACCAAATTGGCCCGGTTGCTAGGGAGGGTAGAGTGACACGGGGTAACCAAATTGGCCCGGTTGCTAGGGAGGGTAGAGTGACACGGGGTAACCAAATTGGCCCGGTTGCTAGGGAGGGTAGAGTGACACGGGGTAACCAAATTGGCCCGGTTGCTAGGGAGGGTAGAGTCACACGAGGCAACCTCCTCGTGGTCGCTATAACGTGATACCCGCTCTCAGTGGGGCGCGTGGCGAGTTGTGGAGGCTTCGCGCTATTATCCGCGCACACGTGCGACGTCTCCATGAGGGATGGACCGGGAAGAGAAATCGTCCCCGGGATTTTACATGGCAACTGGCCCAAAATTTGGTGCAGCCAAAAGTTGTTCGCCGTCCTTTTCTGCATATCGCGGCGCCGTTTTGTGGTCCGTTCTGCAGAATGTGCCGGCTCATTTTAGCTTATCGCGGCCCATTTGGCACATTGCGCGGCCGACCCACCGGCCCGCACGGTTCTCCCAATGGCCAATCCGCAGCCCCTGAAAATACCTGGTATGCCATATTACCAGTCCAGCCCTGGTCTCCACGGTAACGCACTTATTAACAAGTCACGTGATAAGACGTGTGCGCAACTGAGATTCATCCTCTGCCACCCGGATCAAGGCGAGTCACTACGCCACCACGAGGTCTTGGAGCGCATTGGGGATTGGGCGTTCCACATTGCTAGTGGTGCCAGTCAATCACTGGTTTAACAGTGACACGTTACAGGCCGTTTACACTCTTGAGACTCCAAAGCAAAGACTGAAATACTACCCCGAGTTCTGTCAAGTTTAATTGAAAACAAACAAGAGAAACGCAAGTCCAGGGCTAAAGAGTAAATACACATGTCCGTATTTCACGTGCCTCCGTCGCGAAGATTCAATCAGGGTGGAAACGACTGCCAGAATGAGCAATCGGCTGACACCAGATGCGGCCGGTCCACAAGAGAGATCAGATTTCCACACAAAATCATTTGCACATGACACGGAGGGAATGGATGAAACATATATATATATATATATATATATATATATATATATATTTCCAAGGGAAAACGGGAGCTTTTGTTTCCCATCGAGCTCAGAGGTCTCGAGTATTGTCTTGCACACTTGGTTTTAATTTCCATGCACAGAACACAACAAAGTGGTCAAGAATAGCAGCGGTTAATGTATTGCGATCCGTCCTCCTTTCTTACAGGGTTTCGAGGGAAACTGGAGAGTTTGATTTTTATAGGCTAGCCTCCTGTCTCTTCCTCTCCTCCTCCTCCTCCTCCTCCTCCTCCTCTCTGGCCTTTGTTGCTTTTGTTGGCTCAGCACTCCAGTGCTGGAACAAGACGACGCAATAAAACATTTCCCCTCACAATAACAGCGATAAAGCAGAAAACTCGAACCAGTAAAGAGCACAAGTTTTGCAGCATTATTAAAACAACAAGCATGTCGAGATTTACTGCTGTGTTTTCTCACAAACGTGCAAGGTAAACGTGCCCGGCTACCGAACGCATTCGAGGGGCTGTACCTCAAATGTGACAACTCGCTGAAACGGCAGCAGCTTTCCACATTCGAGACTCTTGAATGAGCGTACCGCTGCCCCCCTTAAACAAGTCACTGGTCCAGTGCCAAGAACATCTGGCAGGGTCGCCCGCTGCCCCCTCGGCCTGGAATCGATACATATCCTGAAGTCCTCATTTTGCGTGAGAGAGCGTTGGATAACGGTTAACGTTCGCGTATTAGCTCACATCAGCGAGTGCTCGTTATTGCAACGAGTTTTTGACCTCTGACTGACGGAGAGAAGCGGCCAACTGCATCCCGGAGACAGGCGGAGATAATGCACGGGCATATCAGAACATCACCTGACACTACAGGTGGGTGTAGTGAAAAAACCAAATATCACCTCACGAGTTCTTCTGATCCATGTTCCGGATCAGCTCGCGCCTGGTCGACGGCATCGCCTTCGTGAGTACTCTTCTGACCGCGAGCATACGAAGGCGTTTGTTGTATGCACCGACGATGCGCACAGGTGATGACCGCGTCCACGAGTCAAGAAGATCTGGACGGCGTGCGGACAGGATTGATGAAATGTACATCACGCATACTGTACGTTGCGCAATCAGCAACGCGGACGCACCAAGTACTTCGGGCTTTACTCTAGTAAAACTGTGGTAACCGTGTATATTTCGGCAGATTGATTATAATTTTAATGAACATACAAATTGATATACTAAAAATTAGGGCTGTCAATCGATTAAAAGGTTTAATCAAACTAATTACATGGTGTCCCGATTAATCGCGATTAATTGCATTTACAAGTATTTGCTGAGAAAGCCCCTCGTATAACAATAAATCAATATATAATGATGAGATAATTATACACAGTTATCTTTTAAAAATGTAATTGATTAACAGCCCTTATATAATATTTAATCTAATTAATTACATGGTGTCCCGATTAATTAATCGCGATTAATCACAATTAATCGCATATACAAATATTTGCTGAGAAAACTCATAACAATAATTCTCATATATATATATATATATATACACACACACACACACACACATATATACACACATGTATATATACACATATACATATATATATATATATATATAGATGAAATAATTATACACAGTTATCTTTAAATATGATACACACATATATAAAAAAAATTCAGATAATTAAAATGCTTTACATTCCTGTAGCAGAAGAGTTCATCATTAATAAGACAAAAAGCATCTTTAGAATACAATGTATTGATTACTTGCATATTATTGATCATAAGTCAATCATTGACACACAGTTCACAGTAATCCATTACACAAGTGAATTAATCAATCAGTTGGAGATTTATTATGAGGACTTGTTTAAGGATCCATCAATGTACAGCTAAATCAGACGTCTCGTGTGTGTTGCATCAAACATTTTTAGTTCACTGTGTGAAGTTAAATATAGTTTAATACTCAATCTTTAAACACATCTTGAGATCTCTTAGTTCAGATTTGCGCTCCATCGAGTGTTTTGAACGCAAGAACGTAACGCATGTTTGTGTTGTTCTGCTGAAGTGTTTCTTCACTGTATAAACTGTGTGTTGCTCATACAGCTGAAGTGTCACTTACTGCCCCCTGGAGTAAACAGGTGGTACTACAAGCATTTCTCAGGGATCTTCCTTATTACGGTGCCATTAATTGAGTTATTTTTTTAACACATTAAATCAACAGCCCTACTAAAAATACTTTCTAGATAAACATGACGAATTATAGATACGGATTTCTAGATGGACTTGATTTAGATAAAAATAATACCCAAATTGTCTTCGAGGTATTTTGTAGTTCTTATTTTATACGGTTATTTCCAATCAGTGTTATTTTAATCAATTCGATTTTAAAATGTACTTTTATGCTGTTGACAATTTTGTATGTTGCACTTTTTTTATGTGATTTATTTGATTGATGTGAATTTTTTTTTTTTTTTTTTTTTTTTACACACACACACACACACACACACACACACACCTTTGTTTTGTTTTTTTATAATGGAGTTATTTTTAAAAATACCTTTAAAATGTAGAAAGAAAAAAAAAAGAAAAAAAAAAATATCGTAAATCATTACGTTTGAAAAAATCCGACCGGTTATGTAATTGGTCTTGATATACGGGTGTATAAAACAGCATTAAAGTCATTTAGGAATACAGTTCTCTGCTGGTTTTGGATGTGCAGCCGATATACACAACACGACATGCAGTTGGATCCGACCCAAAATGACAACTAATGTAAATGAATCTCAATTACAATGTTTACAAGGGCAATTATGATGTCATAATCGTGCATACCTAAGCGCATATATTCACCCGTGACTTCACATCAGTTCTGTGTTAATGCAACACGGTGCAACTGAAAAAACGATGTTAAAACGCAACGCTTTGCCTCACAAACAACCCCTTAAGCTTGTCCTTAAACGTCCCGGGACTGGAGTCACGTACATTTGCAGCAGTTTGTTAGAACGTTTCTTGCACGTGCAGTTCATGAAGAACGTCTTGGATACTTTTGTAAGTAAACGATGATTATATGGACAGCACGTAATGAACGGTGTAGCAGAATCTCTGCCTGTTTATACCACTATACCGGCCCAGCCGTAACACAACAGCTCAAGCCTTTGACAGGAAGAGTTTCCAAAGCGTTTGCCTAATGATGTCAGAAATGTCTGCTTTCAGTCGGCCTGCACTCACAGACCGTTGTCAATAAAGGGAAGTCACTTCTCTTGGTCCCCGCACAGTCGCTCGGCAGTGCTGACTCTCCACTTTATCCATCCATTCTCCACTTCCATTCCGCTTTATCACTTTAGAAGAGGATATACTGTATTATTTATCTACTTCGCAGTCTATGTTTGGAGGGCTTCCTGTGGGACTGCTGTTGTTAAGTGAGCAATTCTTTATGTTTTGCGAAGCGCCCCGCAGGAGACGGAATTTCCCCCACTTTTCATTTTATTTCATTTGGCCAGAATTAATCAGACGATTCCGACAGAACCAACTTATATGCATTTCCACGCACGTTTGTTTTCCATATCCACGGTGAGCTTCATAAAGCGTCAGGGAAGGTCAATTAAACGGCGTTTGGGGGCCCCAGTCCACTCGCTCGGCCCACCCGCTGTAAGCTGACCTCATTGAAGGCCCCGAGATTAACGATGTAGAACCCCCTCAATGGACACCTTGTGCTCTGCTTCTCGTTTCAAAGCCCTCCATTCTTTCACGTGGAATGCACGATCGTGGTATTGTTGCGATCAGCGTTTCCCCGCGAGTCCGGCCGCATCAGGTCACGCAGAAAGCCTTCATTAAGGAGACTTCGTTGCGAGCACTCACGGCTCCCGGGACTCTGGGGAACTGGGCCGGAGATGTGACTCAACATCAAAGTGCTGAGTTTGGGATTAGCCAGTGATAATCACAAGCAGATACACTCTAATGGTCCAAACGCAGCAACTGCTTAGACATGAAAAACAGAGACGAACGCGCACGAAGAACAACAGAAACGGGAAAGAAAAACAACAGCTGTCGCATTTGGAAAAGACGTGAATCAAAGATAAAATTCCCCCCTAGTTCTTTGTTTTGCACCGAATGCTCTCGACACACGTTTCCTAACGGACGGATGGCACAATGCGTGGCTCTAATTTAGCACCTCATTTACCCCACAGAAAAAACAACATTAAGCATTGACTTTGTGACACTCCGAAGCGCTCCCATTACGGCCCGTACGGTTTACAATTCTGCTTGGCAGTTTTGTAGATAACTAAAAAAGAAGAAATATGGGGGGAATTATATAGAAGATTGATTCGGAGGAGATGAACGCGTGGTATTCATGCGTCTTTATCTGACAGGGCTTGTGCTCTCGGGCCTCGAGTTCAGTTATTCTCTCTGACAAAACATGTTTGGGTCGGGTTGAGGAGGTGTCAGGAGGCGAGCGCTTTATCACGGTCTGACGGGGAACTGATAGGCTGCAGGAACCAGACGCAGGGATCAGTCTAAGAGCCCCAAACTGAGAATGATAACCTGCAGAATTCACTTAAAGCCGTCTCCCCCGCTCGCAGAGGGGTCCGTTTGATGCTCCTCGTTCATCCTGTCCGGGGTAAATCCAACAGGACACTATTTACTTTCTTAAAAGGATAGCCGCCCCCCCCCCAAAAAAAAATGTATGAATTCAGATCAATTGTTCTTGCCTCACTAGAACTTGTTTCTCGATTTCTTGAAAACAGGATTTAATACCTCGTTCATTTTGCAGGTCAATTATTTTCCCCGGCGTTTGATTAAGGGATGTGCACGAGTAATAGACTAATTGAGAACTCGTTGTGCACCAGCTGTTAACAACAGTACTTGAATTGCTTTCCGCAGTAATGTGAAGCGCTATGAGAAGCTCTGTATCTGATCAGACCGGTATGAGTGTGTGTGTGTGTGTGTGTGTGTTTGTGTGTGTGTGTGTGTGTGTTTGTGTGTGTGCATTAAATCTCTGAGCATGGTAGAGCACAATGCCATCAGTGTTGGTTTCTAGGTACGTTTCGGGCGAGTGCTAATGTTTTTTTACTGTTATTTAAAAATATTTATTTTATAGGGGGTCTGTGTATCTCGGCGAGTATTGCCGCTGACTATCACACCTGGAGTCGTGAGTTTGAATCCAGGGTGCGCTGAGTGACTCCAATCAGGTCTCCTTAGCAACCATATTGGGCCGGTTGCTAGGGAGGGTAGAGTCACATGGGGTAACCAAATTGGCCCGGTTGCTAGGGAGGGTAGAGTCACATGGAGTAACCAAATTGGGCCGGTTGCTAGGCAGGGTAGAGTCACATGGGGTAACCAAATTGGCCGGTTGCTAGGGAGGGTAGAGTCACATGGGGTAACCAAATTGGGCCGGTTGCTAGGCAGGGTAGAGTCACATGGGGTAACCAAATTGGCTGGTTGCTAGGGAGGGTAGAGTCACATGGGGTAACCAAATTGGCTGGTTGCTAGGGAGGGTAGAGTCACATGGGGTAACCAGATTGGCCGGTTGCTAGGGAGGGTAGAGTCACATGGGGTAACCAAATTGGGCCGGTTGCTAGGGAGGGTAGAGTCACATGGGGTAACCAAATTGGCTGGTTGCTAGGGAGGGTAGAGTCACATGGGGTAACCAAATTGGGCCGGTTGCTAGGGAGGGTAGAGTCACATGGGGTAACCAAATTGGCCCGGTTGCTAGGGAGGGTAGAGTCACATGGGGTAACCAGATTTTCCCGGTTGCTAGGGAGGGTAGAATCACATGGGGTAACCTCCTCGTGGTCACTATAATGTGGTTCTCGCTCTCGGTGGGGCGTGTGGCGAGTTGTGTGTGGATGCCACGGAGAATAGCGTGAAGCCTCCACACGCGCTACGTCTCCATGGTAATGCGCTCAACAAGTCATGTGATAAGATGCGCGGATTGACGGTCTCAGACGCGGAGGCAACTGAGATTCGTCCTCCGCCACCCGGATTGAGGCGAGTCACTACGCCACCACGAGGACTTAGAGCGCATTGGGAATTGGGCGTTCCAAATTGGGGAGAAAAAAAAATAAAATAAAAATTACAAATATATAAATAAATGATTTTGTTTTTGCATATTGACCAGTTAATTTAAGCACAGTTGAACACATTGAAGTTACATTATTTTGGAACCGTTCTTGGTAATGTTTGGGAATAAAAATAAAATGTCTTGGGCGTGTCATAATTTTAATTGACGATTAATCGATTACTCGTTTATCAAAATGACGTCCTCCCTCTTTCCACTGACCACAGGGCTGGACAGGTAATCTGGCATACCGGGCATGTTCCCGGTGGGCCGACGCACTTTGGGGCCGATCAGGGGCGGACTGGCCGAGAAACATGCCAAATGGGCCGCGATGAGCTAATATGAGCCGCCGCATTATGCGGAACGGACCACAAAACGGCGCCGTGATATGCAGAAAAGGACAGTGAACGACCCCAAACAACTTTTGGATCACCCAAGCCCCACCCACCAATTAAAAAGTTACTTATGAATTTGTGCAGATCTGTTGCGTTTTATTCAATACAGTTGTATGTAGAGTCGCAATATTCCCAGATAGCAGAGGTATCCGGCTGAAGTCGGTGGTGAAGCGGCTCAGACTATGAGCACAGGTCAGGGGCTGTTCAATCAGACGAAACGCATCAGAATGGAACAGAACGTGAGACTCTTGGTGCCCTACGCAGACTGCATAGTCCGCTTATTGGGAGCCGCAGTACTGACGTCAACCAACAAACCACCTGCCCATGACGAGAAAACACAACTGCAGGTCTGTGCATTTAAGGACTTAAGGAAAATGAACCCTAAATGGGGAGTCTGGCTCCAATTACCCATCATAGTCCAGACCCTTGCACAAACCCCTAGTCCCATTTAAGCTCCGATTTTATTGCCAAGTCAACAGTAGGACTTACACTGACCTCTTATCATCTCTGGCTGCATGGGGCCTTTAATGAAAAGCAGAATCAGGCGAAAACCTCAAAGTACCAAGTAAATGTATGTTCTCATTTAAGCCCCATAAAAACAGGGAAGCACAAACATTTATCTGAGCTATGCTTTCATCTGTGTGTGCCGAGCTAAAGAATAACAGAGCCGGGAGGCTGATAAAGTGAAGATAGGAAATGGAAACGCGTGGGTCTCATGTTCCCATGATTCCAGCAGGGAGGCGACCGTTTGTCTTAAGGTGAACCGCGGTACACAGACCCTTCATCACATGCGACATCTACCTCGGACGCATCAGCATGCAAGACAAATTAATTCAATGATGGTCAGTTTGGCAGTCGGTCAAGCGTTTTGCATTAGCCAAGCACACTAATAATTTGGCAAGAGTAATTTTAGCAGCTTTGTGGCTATTTCCAGAACTTGGATTGAATTGTGATGTTTGATTGACAAACAGATTGTTAGTGAGGAAACATACGGCTGACTGGTTAAAGGTCGCTCATATGATGCTCGTCGCATTTTGTTGTAGCAAGTTATGACTAGACTGTGCTAGTGAATTCCCTCATGCCCGTTTACGGACACCACGTTGTGTCTACAGGGCGATCCGTCACATGACCAAAGCAAAAGGTGCTGCTGGTGGGACTCGCTGTTTTTTATAGACTTTGCATGAAATATGCATGAAGCAGTATTCAGACCCAATGACAGACCCATCGCGATTATTAAATAACCATCTGATCGCGGTTATTGGGAATGTAGAAAATTTGGCATGAACACATGACGAAAAAAAAATTACATGTTTTCAAAATTACAAATTACAACGAAATGACATGCTTCATTACAGGTTTGGCTGCGGTTTCCCAACAAAATGTCCAGCAGGGGGCGCCAAAAGCGAGTGAAATGCTGCCATAATCAGACAAGGTTTTGAAAGTGAATATTAGGCAGAGGTTTTAATGGAGTAAAACGTACCTCCCAAACCTATTTTAACCCAAACCTAACCGATAGTGTCCTAAAAGCATGACACTTTTGCCTCACGTGGCATCTTGGAAGACAGCGGTCGGAGACCAGCCAAGCGTCCAAGTCCAAGGTCCAACATTCCAACAGGTGAGCTACCGCGCAAGCTAATCATGTTGGAATAAGTGTGTATATGTAGGTGGGTCTATAATTAAAATGTAAAAAGCACAATGTAGCAGTGTGTGAAAAATAAAGTCATAATCAGCCGTGACGGTCGTGACTAGGGCAGGATATTCACATCGATTTCCAGATTAAATTTGATTCCAATGAACAAACTCTCAATTAAATTCGATTAATATGGGTTTATCTCAGTTATAAATGTCCCTTTTGCTTACATATAAAAAGAAAAGATCTCCCAGCTAATGATGCTAATTATACAGGGGACCTTTTAACTAGGTACATTAGGAAAATATTCATTTTATGAATTATATTTTATTACTTTTTCATCATTTTGGCTTATAAATGCATTCAATCAATCAATAAGAATACATTTCATTTATTGTTTTTGTTAAGATGCATAATTTGAACCATTTTCAAGTATTTATACTCATTTGTTGAACATGTGCCAAAACCGGTACTGTCGCTTTAAGAAAAACGGCATTTCTGTAAACAGTGCCTTCAAATGAGCGCATGTTAACGAGACGGGACTCAAAGGGCTTTACCTCATCTGTGCGATGCAGGATTACTCACGATGAGTGGTGGTGGCATAGTGGGCTAAAGCACTGAACTGGTAAGCAGAAGGTTGCTGGTTCCGTTCCCAAGGCCACCACCATTGTGTCCTTGAGTAAGACACTTAACTCCAGGTTGCTCCGGGGGGGGTTTGTCCCTGTAATAAGTGCACTGTAAGTCACTTTGGATAAAAGCCTGGTCAGGGCCACTGAAACGCGGCAGGGTCGGAGACTGCCGACCGCGAGGGGCTCACGACCGACCGCCTGGAGCGGGAGAACCGCTGTCAGGGGCGGGGGAGACCCTTTCGGCTCCCCGAGAAGCCAGCAGGGTGTTCCGTCCACCAGGGGCTGGAGGACTGCCTCCGATCTGCCCGGAGAGGCGTGGCTGACGTCCGTTAGAGGGTGGAGGAGTGGCCGAGGAACAAGCTACGGCGTATCGGAGAACCCGCGAGTAGGTTTTTTTAAAAAAAAATTTTTTAATCTCTCTCTCTCCCCTCGCACCACCGTCTGCCATCGGCCTTTATCCCTCTCGGAGGCTTGCTTAGCGCGATACGGGACCGGATGTGTATCATCAAGACCTGGCCCCGCCCTCCGCCCTCACTCACACACACACACACACACACACACACACACACACACACACACACACACACACACACACACACACACCTCGTCTCAACAAGCTGCGCTAAAGCATCATTCATGCCCGTAGCGATGAGTTATAACCTGTAGTTTTGAAAAAGCCTCCAACCCAGCGCACGAGCACTAGCAACAGTAACGCCCGGCAAACACCACTAATGATCGTTTGGTGCTGTTAGTACCACAGAAATTATGCACAACGCCATTCCTAATATATACATGCATGTTTATGATGTAGGAGATTGGCGCCATTCACCAGCAGGGCCAGTTTATGGCAGGGTGGCGTCCACCACAGAGAAACCTTAAAACGGTAACGGAGGCGTCATGTCACTCGCCCTGAGCGAAGCCCCCTTGACTGGTAATAACTCTCATCTCTCTCCATTTCCTGATCACAATTACCCTCTCCATGAGGAGTAGAGGCTGTAAATTGCATTTCTCTGATCCTCAGCTATAATTGGACACTGAGGATTCTCCGAGCAGCGGCCTTTCTGTAAGTGGAAAACAAAGAGCCTCCGAGTGCCCGGGTTTGGATTTCACAGCCAAAGTCAATGAGACTCATTACATTAACAGAAAGGTGCAACAAAGACAAAACACCAGCACAGGAAGGTTGAAACACAGCAGTGAGGTATGGATGCAAGTGGCCGTCATTATAGGAAAAGGAATGTGTCAAGACAGGTCGGACACTTTTGCACAGGCATGCTAGTGAAGTATCCGCACTTGTGCCGGGCTGCGCTAATGGACTGCTAATAGAAGCTAGCGCACATTCATTCTTCCCCCTGTAGTTTGCCATTGACAGTGTGTGATTAATCGCACTCACTCCACGACTCGTTCGCTTTTCAGAACGGGAGGTGAGAGACTGTCATTGCAGTGACTTTGCTCGCTTACCCAAGTGCACAGCTGGAAACGGCGTGTACTGTAATGCATGTAGCGCTACGTGACGTCAACAGAAGAGAGCTGCCACCTCAGCACGCCTTTCACAGCAATTATCACAAAAAACATCCCCAGCACGGGGGAAGGCCAACAAACAGCATGTAATGCTGACGCCCATACGGCAAAGACTTCGGCATTTCTGGTGACACACGGTTTGGCTCGACCTTTCCGTTTACCTGCACGTGACCGCTTGTACGTATCAAGTCACATTTTCTCCCTCATCCTAAAAACAAGGCATTCAATCTGGCCTACATCATATCCTCCACGGGGAATTACAGATACATTGTGGCACTGGGTCATACTATAGTAGCGGCTGAGCACACAATGCTGCCTTTGTGCTTTCCAAACGTATTTGAAGAATGAGCACGATGGCTGTAACCATAGTAGAGCCCCTGAGACTCCAACGTTAGGCAATGAGGAAGTGCTTAGAGTAATGATGATCGCAAGAACATTCTCACTTGCACATGATTTTAACACTGCCGTGCATGTGTGTGTGTGTTAACTCTTCTCTCACCAAGCGCTTTGCTAGCATGTCATTTGAAAAATGTAAAACATTATCTTAATGGAGCCCCACTTGTAAACAAAACTCAAAGGGCACATATAATATTGAGGAAAACAAAACTAGAGGACTGACATGGAAAAAGTGAACTCATGCTATGACGAACGCAGCAGGCTGTGGGTTTGCCATGTTGTTTTTATGGTAATTACTGTACGTGTATAAGAGAACAAACAAGGCACCTTTGTTTGCCTGAGGAGGATCGAGTGTTGCATATGGAAACCACGGCATGCAACGGTTTTACAGACGCCTACAGGGGCCAAATATAGAACCCCCCCCCCCCCCCACAAAAAAACCTGTGAACAAAAATGTACAAGAATGGATTATGCACATTTGGGATCGTCGGCTTTCATCAACAAAGGATCTGCATATTCAAACAGACAGCCGGTCTACTTCAGCCCCCAAATCCGCATGTCCTTCTGCTGTTAAACGGATGACAAGACCGTCTCCTGTCCCAGTATCGCCAAGGGTTCTTCGGGTTGGACACACAAGGTTTTTACGTCCTTGTTGCCTCTTATTCACATCCAGGCAAAACACTTCTACTGGATATGTCTGAGATTTCACTGTACTTGAAGTGACTCCCGTAAGTGACTCCCGCAAGTGACTCCCGTACTCGCCCTCCATCCATTTCTCTCTCTCTCTCTCTCTCTCTCTCTCTCTCTCTCTCGGGCCAAGAGAAGACCGGGACGAGCGGGAATTCACACACTTAATTAAAACAAGCGTATAAAAATAGGGCGAAAGCAGAAATGGAAAATAATGACACGTGCCTTGTTCAGTACAAGTTAAGCTCAATCTACAGCACTCGTGACCATGTCGATTATCGCCAAAAATTTTGACTTATTCCTCCTTTTCTATAAAATAAATAAAACGAAACAAATTAAAATCGTGGGTACAGTTACGCTGCGTTAACACGGGCGGCTAATTTGTCGCTGCATGTTGCCAGTGGCGGGCGGTTAGGTCGCTAGTGGTGTGTGTGCGCGCATGTGGAGAGTGTAAACAGCACTGTTTATTTACAGTTAATATTATTATTATTAAAATACTAGGATCATTTATTCTCGTATTGGCCGTCGCTCCTGAAAGTCGCTCTTCATTTGCATAATGTTCAACATTTCTCAACTTCGTCGCGTCGCTGGACACGCCCACATCCTGTCTCCGTCGCTCGTGTTGCCGGAAGTCGCCAACTCTCATTGAAAATGAATGAGATGAGGTCGTTTTGTCGTTGCGCGTCACTGGCGGTGTGAACGCAGCTTAAGGCACTTATGGAAGATGCGCGGATTGACGGTCTCAGACGTGGAGGCAACCGAGACTCGTCCTCAGACACCCGGATTAAGGAGCGTCACTATGCCACCACGGAGGACTTAGAGCGCTTTGGGAATTCCAAATTGGGGAGAAAAAACAAACAAAACACACTTTAATTGCCATGATGTAACACCAGAAGCCCTTTAAGTGATTATGTCCATACTTTCTTTAAAAATGCATCTTTTTCTCTCCATTTTGGCCTTCCGAAAAACTGAGCTTTTTTAAAAACACACTCCAACATTTGAACATTTCACATTGTAGTGTGGACTTTACAAACGGACATCTGAAAATGATGTATTCGTCGCCATGAGACGCAGTCATGTGATGTCTACAACCAAAACAATCAAGATGGTGGCCCGTGTTATAGCGGCGCTGTTGTGACCGATACTCACTTTGATTGCGTTGTTAAAAAATAAATGTCACATTGCGACAACTTCAAAGGCGAAGGGAAGTTTACTCGGCGACGGAACACGAGGACGGTTGCGTTTCAGACCGTACATGCAGCGGGGATTTCCCGCATTATTTAAACATTTTCACATGTTTCAGTGCGGACGAGCAACTTCTGGAAAACGCTTGAACACAAGTGTGGACGGAGAGTGTTTTGAAACGAAAACGCCGTTTTCAAATGTATCCGGATTAAAGTAGACGTGGCCTTAATGTATAAACGGTTGTGAACGCACAAATCTCGTTCTCCGGTGCAGCTCGGAGGTTTAGGCTCACGAGTCGAGACGGGAATATTGCAGCATTAATGGGAAGCTTGATATAATGAAGTCATTTGTGTAATTGTATCAAACATCTGAGGTTTATATTTGCTACCCAAGAGGCACTCGGGCCGGTACCGAAGCCAAATTTTGGTATCAGAGCAGCCATACGTGAAAACAAGGTCTCTCTGCAGCGACAAGATCCCCATGTGAACCGGAGACGTGTAGCTCATTAGTATCCAAACAAAAACATATGGCCCATTAATTAGTCGCAAACAATGTTCTGCCCAAATATCGACTTCTTAAATGGACACAAAGAGACCTGGTCCGTGTTCCCATTACAGTCAATGTCATTGGCCTCGGAGGGGTTTCGGAATGGGCCTTATGTCATCCCGTGATGTCCTTCAGACACCGGAGCTGGACAGCTTTTCCTCAAATCATTCCATGTTTCTCATTAACTATGCACAATTGCCGAGAGGAGCTTTGCCAGACTGCGGAGTTCCTAAAATAAAGATGCCCGAATGCAACATCATGATGATGTTTTTAGAAATGCAGGGCGAGCGTGCAACACCCACAAACATCATGTAACACGTCCCATCCTGTAAGCTACAACGGGGCACTTATACTTGCACTGTACAATAGTGGTGTTGTAATATGTTTCTCATTACTCTCCAAAAGTGAAGCTCAGCAGAATGCGGACACCTGCACATTATAACGGCATGTATGCCACCCGAGGGACGGTTTGAGCCAATGTCAAACTCAGCTTGAAGGAGATTTACAAAACTGGAGGTCTTTGTTGTTTGTGCCGTCCTCCGGTGTCACGAAGATGGCTGCCACCGTTTAATTAAACAATTATTCAGCTAAATTCCTTTAATGGAGGCTGTGCACTCCATTTCCCTCAACGGCAAAAACAACAAAACGAGGACAAACGCTTCAGTGTTATCAGAGACGTGACACAAAGACAAACAAAAAGAGAGAAAACACTTTTAAAAGCGCCCAGAGGAAATTTGATTTAATTAGATATTATATAATGGAAACACGGGGCGCTAAACGACAACAAAAACACTCAAATCAATAGAGAAGGAAATGGACAAATTGAGAAACCTTCCTAAACAAATGCCAGCGAAGAGTTTCCCACAGAATGAGGCGGTTTGTGATGCATTGCGGTTTGAAGCGACGGAGTTGCCCCCGTTTCTCAGACTCATTTCTTCTAGAGATTCCGACTAGAACATTCATTTGGCATTTTGTTCTTGGGGCCGCCACTATGTAATAAAGCAAAACAGCTTAACTGAAGGGGCTCAAGTTATTCTTTACACCCTGAACACACACACACACACACACACACACAGGAAAAGAAATCAGTTTTAGACGGGTACAATGATCGGTGCCCACTTCCCAGAAAGCACAACCCACAAGTGCATCATACAACAAACTATTAGCACGATAAACTTCCAGAAGGCAAAGATGAGCTCATTTCAGTGCTTGTTTACTCCAGGCAAAGAAAGCATTAAAACATCTGCTGCTCATCTCCAATTTCACATCATTTTCACTCCTGCTCCATTCACACATTGGTTTCACATCAGCCAAAATCAAAAGCGCTTCTCGGGATGCTTTATATGAAATGACAAGCAGAAAATGCCCCTATTCACAGAAAGATATGAATAAAATAACTGCAATGAAACATCACACCCGTTTCTGTGGCAGCCCATAAACAGTGGGGGAAAAATGGCCGCGGTCAGTTTGACGTTGTCAATAAGTTTGTGAACTCTATTCTGCCATGTGAAGTTGTTCTGTTGCAGCACCTGTAAGTGATGTCCCCCAAAAGATCCTCTGTGTGAGCTCGTGTCAATCAATGGAATGGCAAAATAAGAGCAGACACAATCACAAACCTGACATGTCTACGAAACAAACAGAGCATTAATATAGTGTTCTTCATGTGCCACGATTGTGCGCGCGCGATAGATTTTGAGCGCACAAAAGGTTATTTTGCACGCGCTCGAACTCCGTGTCATAAAGCAATGCATCTTCTTGTAAATATACATTCATTTTGAGCAAACGGAACTCAAGTGTGCATGAATAAAGTTTATTTGCATGTGAAATATCTCCGAGTTCAGGCATTTTGCTTTCTCCTCCAAACCTCTCGATGTGCAAAATACCTTTTTGCATTCTCAACACATCATCTCGCGCACGCGGAACATATTTTGTGCGCTCGAAATATCATTTTGTGCACGCAGAATTGTGGTAGAAATATAACTGCACAGTTCTCAAATCTGGCATTACTGAAAAAAAAATGTCAGTTTTAACCAATCTTAAGCATTCTAACAGACCAAATGAATTCCCCAAATATGATGTATAAAAATACGTGTGCCACAATTCTGCACGCGCAAAATTATATTTGAAAATTAAATTGAATTTGAGCGCACAAAAAGTCATTTTGCATGCGCAAGATTATTTTTTGAATGCAAAAGAATTCTGCACGTGCCAGATTATATTTTGTGCGCACGAAAAGTTATTTTGCACGTGCTTAAACTCAGTTTTATGAAGCAATGCATCATCTTGCAAAGGTAAATTCATTTTGAGTAAATGAAAAATCAATTTTGCGCTTGAATAAAGTTTATTTGAATGTGAAATAGCTCCGAGTTCAGACATTTTGCTTTCTCCTCCAACCCTCTCGGTGTGCAAAATACCCTTTTGCATGCTGGAAATATCATCTCGCGCACGCGGAATATATTTATACGCCCGAAATATCATTTTGTGCACGCGGAATTGTGGCATAAATATAACTCCATAAATGTGCGCCTCCGTAAAGTATTTATTCGACTGCGCGGTTTATCGGAATTCAGAAGCATTGTTATTTCACAAAATAGATCACAAACTTTATTTCGCTCGTTTCAGCGAACTTCGGCCCGCAATATCGTTGGTTATTTCACCTGCAGTTCGTGAAGAGACACAACATTGAAACAGAGAGGCTTCTGTGTCTTACCTTGAGCCGCACCGACGCTCGCGAGCAATAAAACAAGGAAAACTCTGATAGGAATCATCTGCTGTAAGAATCCCGACCCGGCGCGGTCTCTTCTCGCAGTCTTTTCACTTCTTCCCATCATACGAACAAGGCACAAATCCGCCGTGTGATTCCGATCAGGTGCAATCGATCAAAGAACCTCTGGAAGTCGAGTTTTCAGTGGAGTCAAACCACAGACATGAAAGCTCGAGGAATGAAAGGTTCGTCGGATCCGAGCACACTCTTATGAAAGACAGCAGACTCCGCCGCGCATCAAACACAACTGTACGAGATGAAATATCCACAGTTTGTCCGTTTCTGTGCAATGCAATGCCTCTCTCAGGGCTTCTCTAAGTGCATATAAACGGGTAAATCAGCTCCTCTGAGGCGAGTTCATGTTCAGTCTCAGTGCGCGTCTGTGACGTTCTTCTGATGGAGAGTTGGAGGTCCTCGAATGAGCCACTGGAGCTCCAACCAATCCGAATCCAGTGTGAAGAAAACCAGACACGGACGCATGGAGCGGATGTTCACCTGCGCTTGTGTGTTCAAATGAGTTTTGTTGATGAGAAACTGTTTCTTTCACATGCTGCATGACATTTGGGTTGCTCTTTAAAGCATCTTTGTGCTGTGTTTCCATTACCTCAGCGCTTTAACTTCATGGTTTCCTGTATTATTTCCATTTTTAAATCTTATAAAAAACCCCTTTATACTGAAATACCATAATAGATAGATAACCTAAAATTAAAACGAACTGGTTTTATTTAAGTGAAAATAAATTAAACTACACTATTCATGTAAATGATTTTAAGCACTCAAGAAGTTATTTTGCACATGCAAGACGATATCTTGAGTGCAAAAAAAAATCTGCATGCACAAGATCATATTTTGAGTGCAAAAACATGTCTGCATGCATAAAATGATATTTTGAGTGCAAAAAAATTCTGCATGCACAAGATGATAATTTGAGTGCAAAAAAATAATCTGCATGCACAAGATCATATTTTGAGTGCAAAAAAAATCTGCATGCACAAGATGATCATTTGAGTGCAAAAAAATTATCTGCATGCACAAGATGATCATTTGAGTGCAAAAAAAATCTGCATGCACAAGATGATCATTTGAGTGCAAAAAAATAATCTGCATGCACAAGATGATCATTTGAGTGCAAAAAAATTATCTGCATGCACAAGATCATATTTTGAGTGCAAAAATAATCTGCATGCACAAGATGATCATTTGAGTGCAAAAAAATTATCTGCATGCACAAGTTCATATTTTGAGTGCAAAAAAATTCTGCATGCACAAGATGATAATTTGAGTGCAAAAAAATAATCTGCATGCACAAGATCATATTTTGAGTGCAAAAAAAATCTGCATGCACAAGATGATCATTTGAGTGCAAAAAAATAATCTGCATGCACAAGATGATCATTTGAGTGCAAAAAAATTATCTGCATGCACAAGATCATATTTGAGTGCAAAAAAAAATCTGCATGCACAAGATGATCATTTGAGTGCAAAAAAAATAATCTGCATGCACAAGATGATCATTTGAGTGCAAAAAAATAATTTGCATGCACAAGATGATCATTTGAGTGCAAAAAAATCTGCATGCACAAAATGATATTTTGAGTGCAAAAAAAATTCTGCATGCACAAGATGATCATTTGAGTGCAAAAAAATTATCTGCATGCACAAGATGATCATTTGAGTGCAAAAAAATTATCTGCATGCACAAGATCATATTTTGAGTGCAAAAATAATCTGCATGCACAAGATGATCATTTGAGTGCAAAAAAATTATCTGCATGCACAAGTTCATATTTTGAGTGCAAAAAAATTCTGCATGCACAAGATGATAATTTGAGTGCAAAAAATAATCTGCATGCACAAGATCATATTTTGAGTGCAAAAAAAATCTGCATGCACAAGATGATCATTTGAGTGCAAAAAAATAATCTGCATGCACAAGATGATCATTTGAGTGCAAAAAAATTATCTGCATGCACAAGATCATATTTGAGTGCAAAAAAAAATCTGCATGCACAAGATGATCATTTGAGTGCAAAAAAAATAATCTGCATGCACAAGATGATCATTTGAGTGCAAAAAAATAATTTGCACGCACAAGATGATCATTTGAGTGCAAAAAAATCTGCATGCACAAAATGATATTTTGAGTGCAAAAAAAATTCTGCATGCACAAGATGATAAAGTAAAAAAATATACTTTAATAAATTAAACCTAAACTATTAATGTAAATTAAACAATTTTAAGCACACAAAAAGTTAATTCTGCATGACTAGAATTTTGAGTGATATTTTGAGTGCATAAATGTTTTTTTGCATGCACAAGATTTGATTTTAAATACAAATGTTTTTTTTTCTGCATGCAAGATATTTTGCACGTGCTTGAGATTAAATATCCACAGTTTCAATGTTACTTTAATGAATTAAACTAAACTATTAATGTAAATTAAACTTTTACATTAGTTTCTGTTGTACAGATTTTTCTATATGACTTAAGCTGTGTTCTTACATTAAATTCAACACAGGAAGTTTGATAATGACTTTATTTGAGTTAATGTTTCACTCTTGGATCTGACCCATAAGCAAGTAAACAAAAGGCAAACAAACCACTCCAGAATCTAATCATCAAAACCCTTTTTTCCTCTTTAAGTAAATTTGCTTTCCTTATCACTGCCCTCCCGTTATTCATTTAGCCACACTAATTGCCCAAAACATGCTCTCTGGTCAGAAGACAGGATCAATAATTATGACAGGAAGACAGCCACAAACCATGATAACTGAAGTCAGCTTGCAAATTTTGCTGCCTGCATGCCGAGTCTGTCGTCTGAGCTCGAGATAAGAGAAAAGTGTGTCTGTGATTTGGCCTCATTAATCTTCTCTATTTAGGTATATTTCAGTCTCTGCGCATTCATAAGGAATAGTTCTCCCAAAATCATTTATTTCATTCCAAACCTATATAATTGTTTTTAGTCACCAAATAACAGAATTGCTCGATTTAGATTGCTGTTCAGAAACTAGAAAGCCAAAGAAAATGAAGACAGATGATAATTAATTGAAGGTTTAATAACAGTATATATAGTTGAGAAGATAAGTTTGCATTCCCTTTTTTATTTTACATATATTTTACATAAAGTATCTAAAACCCCTTACAAAAACATAAGTAAAATAATTACCTAAATTGAAAGTCAGTAACTAATCTGATTACAAGAATTTAACATGTAACGCGTTACACTACTTTTTGACTAATGATTACAGTCATTGTTTTGTAATCAGATTACAAGAATTGAACATGTAACGCGTTACACTACTTTTTGACTAACGATTACAGTCATTGTTTTGTAATCAGATTACAAGAATTGAACAAGTAACGCGTTACGCTACTTTTTGACTAACGATTACAGTCATTGTTTTGTAATCAGATTACAAGAATTGAACATGTAACGCGTTACGCTACTTTTTGACTAACGATTACAGTCATTGTTTTGTAATCAGATTACAAGAATTGAACATGTAACGCGTTACGCTACTTTTTGACTAACGATTACAGTCATTGTTTTGTAATCAGATTACAAGAATTGAACATGTAACGCGTTACACTACTTTTTGACTAACGATTACGGTCATTACTTTGTAATCAGATTACAAGAATTGAACATGTAATGCGTTACGCTACTTTTTGACTAACGATTACAGTCATTATTTTGTAATCAGATTACAAGAATTGAACATGTAATGCGTTACACTACTTTTTGACTAACGATTACGGTCATTACTTTGTAATCAGATTACAAGAATTGAACATGTAACGCGTTACGCTACTTTTTGACTAACGATTACAGTCATTATTTTGTAATCAGATTACAAGAATTGAACATGTAATGCGTTACACTACTTTTTGACTAACGATTACAGTCATTGTTTTGTAATCAGATTACAAGAATTGAACATGTAATGCGTTACGCTACTTTTTGACTAACGATTACGGTCATTACTTTGTAATCAGATTACAAGAATTGAACATGTAATGCGTTACGCTACTTTTTGACTAACGATTACAGTCATTGTTTTGTAATCAGATTACAAGAATTGAACATGTAACGCGTTACGCTACTTTTTGACTAACGATTACAGTCATTGTTTTGTAATCAGATTACAAGAATTGAACATGTAATGCGTTACGCTACTTTTTGACTAACGATTACAGTCATTGTTTTGTAATCAGATTACAAGAATTGAACATGTAACGCGTTACGCTACTTTTTGACTAACGATTACAGTCATTATTTTGTAATCAGATTACAAGAATTGAACATGTAATGCGTTACACTACTTTTTGACTAACGATTACGGTCATTACTTTGTAATCAGATTACAAGAATTGAACATGTAATGCGTTACGCTACTTTTTGACTAACGATTACAGTCATTGTTTTGTAATCAGATTACAAGAATTGAACATGTAATGCGTTACGCTACTTTTTGACTAACGATTACAGTCATTGTTTTGTAATCAGATTACAAGAATTGAACATGTAACGCGTTACGCTACTTTTTGACTAACGATTACAGTCATTGTTTTGTAATCAGATTACAAGAATTGAACATGTAACGCGTTACGCTACTTTTTGACTAACGATTACAGTCATTGTTTTGTAATCAGATTACAAGAATTGAACATGTAACGCGTTACACTACTTTTTGACTAACGATTACAGTCATTACTGCTACATTCCAAACCTTCTGTATGGAAAACCGAAGCGGTGACATTCCGCTTTAGATTTCCATTTGTTTCACAGAACATAGAAAGTCACACCGGTCTCGAGCAATTCCATTAATGGTCGTGCTGTTCCTTTAATGGTTAAGGATCTGGGCTTCACTTTAATATGGTGGGTTAAACGTCAGGTAGAGTTGAACTAGAATCTGGAGAGCTGCCAAAATTCCAGTCGTACTCCATCAACATTGTGTCCTGGAGCAATGCACTTAACCTCAGGTATCTTCAAAGAGGCAGTTTACGGCTAAATGGTCACTAAAATTTAGTTTGGAGTTACACTGCTTTTTCAGTTTTTTTATAATCCAACAATTAACAGCAATGGCATTATCATTAAGACACACGATTGCCATGTTTATCCTTTATGTTGCACATTTTGATTTACCGGTCTTTACATTTTCTACAAGTCTCTAGTAAATATTAGGCAGTTTCTGTAATGTTTACTGACAGAAGTATTGTTGTTTACGGCAGGAGTTCTTCCAGAAAGATCATTCTGCCTTTTAATCTTGCTGACTGACAACTCAGACAACCCATTTACTCGGGTAGCTAGCGGTGAACGTCATGGGTGGCCTGCCTGTATAATCTCATACATGGAATTCCGAGTACACAGTGTCTTCCGCGGCTTTGGCAGGATTTTCCACAAGCATGCAACTTCTGTGGTCAAACCATCCTTTTGTTGGTCTGGGGCTTTGTTCTGTCACATAAGGGCAGAACAAATATATTTCAGTCCTAGCACACATGCTATTAAATTGTGCCGCATGTCGTTCATCTCTTAAAAAGCAACATGGATCTCATATTTTGTAAGTTTTACAATTTTGTAATGATACTGTCCTCCAGAGTAATATATAAAAGTCAGGGTTCTTCGTCCACATACAGCGAACAATAGCTCACATAGACTTAATTCCCTTTGACCCTCAGGTTTAGCTCTATGATATCTCTCTATTTTCAGTTTCATGAATCCAATTTGATGACCAGTTCCCATCCCGGCCCGACAGAAAAACAACCCTCAAGAGAGTGGAGGAAAGAACATATACAGACTCTTCAAGAGTAACGTCACCCGCTGCTCTCATTCAGCACTGGAGCTGACACACCATGACATCATTTCCTCTCCTTACTGTTCCCAATAAAGAGCTGCAACATCCCTTTATTATTCCACTTTTATAGTTATTTGGACACTTAATCCCTCATAACATCTGGTCAAATCAACAAACGGACGTTCAATAGAACTAAGAATAAATATAGCAAACTGAAAATAGACCGAACGATAGCATAGACATAGAACAACTGTCGGATTGATAAAACAAACAAACGTTCATCGGATAGGAAGTTAAAAAAATGACAGACAGAACGAGTGATAGCTATATCAACAAACAAATGATTGATTGATTTATTGAACAAACAAATGATTGATTGAACGAACAAATGATTGATTGACTGAACAAAAGAATCAAATGAACAAACAAATTACTGATCGTTCGAACAAAAGAATCGCACGTAAAAACAAATGAACGATCAATCGTATCTAAAAATGAACAAACAAACAACTGATCGTTTGAACAAAAGAATCGCACAAACAAACGAATTATTGATTGTTCAAACAAAAGAAATAGACGAACAAACAAACCAATAACTGATCGATCGAACAAAAAAAAAACAAATGACTGATCAATCGAACAAAATAATTGAACGAACAAATGATAGATGGACAGACAGATAAGTTGAGTGATAGATAAATAGAACAAGTGATGGAACAAGAGATTGATAAAACTAAGGAACATAGAAATGTTAGAACGAACAAACGATAGATAGAAAAATCTATAGATAAAATGAGTGATTGATCAAACGAACAATTGATTGATCAATCAAACAAATGAACGAACAAATGAACGAACAAATGAACGAACAAATGGCCGATCGATCGAACAAAACAACTGATCGTTTGAACAAAAGTATCTCACGAAAAAACTAATGATCGAATCTCAAAACGAACAAACGACTAAATCAATAGATAAAACAAATGATAGATTGATAAATTGAGCGATAGATAAATAGAACAAGTGATAGAAAGAGTGATAGATAAAACTAACAAACAGAAACATTTGAACAAACAAAAGATAGAACAAACAATAGATTGATCAATTGACAGATATAGACCAAACTATAGCTAGAACAAGCGATCGATAGATAAGAGAACGAATAATAGATTGAATAAATGATAGAACAAAAGAAAAATGATACATTGTACAAAATAGAACGACAAAACGAAAGATAGAGCTATCAATAGAACAAACGATCGATAAAATGACTGATTGAACAAAAGATACATTTAGAATAACAATGACAGACTGAACGATGTAACAGACAGATATACAGACAACTTTTACAGCTGATTGATCAATTTTTGTTTCCACAGCAACCAAACCATACTTAAAAACGGGGTTAAGAGCAGCTTCATGAGTAACTCTAACTGAAGTAAAAGTGAGATTTAAGGAAGCATGACTCGCACATCAGCTCATCACATTTTGTGTTTTTTTATGGAGGGTTGAATGATGTCGGTGACGATCTGACATCTTACAACCGACAGCAAAATGACATTTCAGTTTCATGCAATATTGGGATTAAGGCAAGCACAGAATGACCTTGTGGTCTCCGGGTGGAAAGTTGAATAGATGAAGCCTCTAGAGGGCAGAATTAAGACCGATTAACATTTACTCTTATTATAAACTATGAGAGAGTATCTTTAGATAGTGTATCCTTATCTTTAGAGTTTTTCTACAATGGATGCTCTTGCTCCATTCCATAAATGTGTCTTTTGTAAGACATCTTTTTCACAGTAATGTACATCTTAAAGTATGGAGAGATTGATTTGGCTTCAAAGCTAATGACTCTCTTTGGTATTTTACTGTCAGTACAGATATCTCAAGCGAACGGCCCCATAACAAATTTTGTACTGAAGTACACTGTAATGTCACATAAACTCGCCCTCTTCGTTAGTAACTAATGGCCGCTCGCAGACCTAAAAGCTGAATTAATTCAGATGCTCGTGACATTCATGCATAAAAAAAGGCATTTAGTGCTTTTGCATAAGCCCCATTTAGTGGAAGCATTTTTTGTTATTATTGATACGGTGGTTAAACTGTTAAGGATCCATTATACTTTTATTAATTGGGTTGATATTAATTAGACAAGAACAGAAGCAACTGTGTACCAAAATGTTTGATTCTCATTTTAAGATGTCTCAGGTCTTTTCTGACAGCGTCACAGAATAACGGAAATTATAAAATGCAACTAAACGTATAATCGTGCATAGTTAGGGTAGCAAAATAAAAAGGCTCGTCAACTTTTAAGAGAGGAGAAAGCACTTCCCATGTTGTTGTTGTTGACCTCAAAGGCCGTTTGTCCAATCAAACTCTAGTATTTTGACACAGATTCATCCATCACATGGTAGAAGCGTGTCAAATTATTATAATATTAATGGTGCAACATAATTTGGATGAAAAAATAAATAACGCATTAAATATAACCGCATTAAGGATGTAACGCATTAAATATAACCACATTAATGATGTAACGCATTAAATATAATCGCATTAATGATGTAACGCATTAAATATAACCGCATTATAGATGTAACGCATTAAATATAACCACATTAATGATGTAACGCATTAAATATAACCACATTAATGATGTAACGCATTAAATATAATCGCATTAATGATGTAACGCATTAAATATAACCACATTAAAGATGTAACGCATTAAATATAATCGCATTAATGATGTAACGCATTAAATATAACCACATTAATGATGTAACGCATTAAATATAACCGCATTATAGATGTAACGCATTAAATATAACCACATTAATGATGTAACGCATTAAATATAACCACATTAATGATGTAACGCATTAAATATAATCGCATTAATGATGTAACGCATTAAATATAACCACATTAAAGATGCAACGCATTAAATATAACCGCATTAATGATGTAACGCATTAAATATAACCGCATTAATGATGTAACGCATTAAATATAACCGCATTAATGATGTAACGCATTAAATATAATCGCATTAATGATGTAACGCATTAAATATAACCGCATTATAGATGTAACGCATTAAATATAACTGCATTAAAGGTGTAACGCATTAAATATAACCGCATTAAATATAACCGCATTAAAGATGTAACGCATTAAATATAACCACATTAATGATGTAACGCATTAAATATAACCACATTATACATGTAACACATTAAATATAACCACATTAAAGACGTAACGCATTAAATATAACCACATTAATGATGTAACGCATTAAATATAACCGCATTAATGATGGAACGCATTAAAGATGTAACACATTAAATATAACCGCATTAATGATGTAACGCATTAAATATAACCGCATTAAAGATGTAACGCATTAAATATAACCACATTAAAGATGTAACGAGTTAAGTATAACCCCATTAAAGATGTAACACATTAAATATAACCGCATTAATGATGTAACGCATTAAATATAACCGCATTAAAGATGTAACGCATTAAATATAACCGCATTAAAGGCGTAACTGCATTAAAGGTGTAACGCATTAAATATAACCACATTAATGATGTAACGCATTAAATATAACCGCATTAATGATGGAACGCATTAAAGATGTAACACATTAAATATAACCGCATTAAAGATGTAACGAATTAAATGTAACCGCATTAAAGACGTAACGCATTAAATATAACCGCATTAAAGGTGTAACGCATTAAATATAACTGCATTAAAGGTGTAACTGCATTAAATATAACCGCATTAAAGATGTAACGCATTAAATATAACCACATTAATGATGTAACGCATTAAATATAACCGCATTAAAGGTGTAACGCATTAAATATAACCGCATTAAAGGTGTAACTGCATTAAATATAACCGCATTAAAGGTGTAACTGCATTAAATATAACCGCATTAAAGGTGTAACTGCATTAAATATAACCGCATTAAAGGTGTAACTGCATTAAATATAACCACATTAAAGATGTAACGCATTAAATATAACCACATTAATGATGTAACGCATTAAATATAACCGCATTAAAGGTGTAACGCATTAAATATAACCGCATTAAAGATGTAACGCATTAAATATAACCACATTAATGATGTAACGCATTAAATATAACCGCATTAATGATGTAACGCATTAAATATAACCGCATTAAAGATGTAACGCATTAAATATAACCGCATTAATGATGTAACGCATTAAATACAACCGCATTAAATATAACCACATTAAAGATGCAACGCATTAAATATAACCACATTAATGATGTAACGCATTAAATATAACCGCATTAAAGATGTAACGCATTAAATATAACCGCATTAAAGATGTAACGCATTAAATATAACCGCATTAATGATGTAACGCATTAAATATAACCGCATTAAATATAACCACATTAAAGATGCAACGCATTAAATATAACCACATTAATGATGTAACGCATTAAATATAACCACATTAAAGATGCAACGCATTAAATATAACCGCATTAAAGATGTAACGCATTAAATATAACCGCATTAAAGATGTAACACATTAAATATAACCGCATTAAAGATGTAACGCATTAAATATAACCGCATTAAAGACGTAACGCATTAAATATAACCGCATTAAAGGTGTAACGCATTAAATATAACCGCATTAAAGGTGTAACTGCATTAAAGGTGTAACGCATTAAATATAACCGCATTAAAGATGTAACGCATTAAATATAACCGCATTAAAGGTGTAACTGCATTAAAGGTGTAACGCATTAAATATAACCGCATTAAAGATGTAACGCATTAAATATAACCGCATTAAAGATGTAACGAATTAAATATAACCGCATTAAAGATGTAACGCATTAAATATAACTGCATTAAAGTGTAACTGCATTAAAGATGTAACGCATTAAATATAACCGCATTAAAGATGTAACGCATTAAATATAACCGCATTAAAGGTGTAACTGCATTAAAGGTGTAACGCATTAAATATAACCGCATTAAAGATGTAACGCATTAAATATAACCGCATTAAAGATGTAACGAATTAAATATAACCGCATTAAAGATGCAACGCATTAAATATAACCACATTAAAGATGTAACGCACTAAATATAACCACATTAAAGATGTAACGCATTAAATATAACCGCATTAAAGATGTAATGCATTAAATATAACCGCATTAAAGATGTAACGCATTAAAGATGTAATGCATTAAATATAACCGCATTAAAGATGTAACGCATTAAATATAACCGCATTAAAGGTGTAACTGCATTAAAGGTGTAACGCATTAAATATAACCGCATTAATGATGTAACGCATTAAATATAACCGCATTAAAGGTGTAACGCATTAAATATAACCGCATTAAAGGTGTAACTGCATTAAAGGTGTAACGCATTAAATATAACCGCATTAAAGATGTAACGCATTAAATATAACCGCATTAAAAGTGTAACGCATTAAATATAACCGCATTAAAGGTGTAACCGCATTAATGATGTAACGCATTAAATATAACCGCATTAATGATGTAACGCATTAAATATAACCGCATTAAAGATGTAACACATTAAATATAACCGCATTAAGGATGTAACGCATTAAATATAACCGAATTA
The DNA here is from genome assembly GCA_032164185.1 of Moxostoma hubbsi. Taxonomy (NCBI): domain Eukaryota; kingdom Metazoa; phylum Chordata; class Actinopteri; order Cypriniformes; family Catostomidae; genus Moxostoma; species Moxostoma hubbsi. Next base: position 341,615 of record JAVLUX010000050.1, on the reverse strand, counting down.
AAGATGTAACGCATTAAATATAACCGCATTAAAGATGTAACGCATAAATATAACCGCATTAAAGATGTAACGCATTAAATATAACCGCATTAAAGATGTAACACATTAAATATAACCGCATTAAAGATGTAACGCATAAATATAACCGCATTAAAGATGTAACGCATTAAATATAACCGCATTAAAGATGTAACACATTAAATATAACCGCATTAATGATGTAACGCATTAAATATAACCGATAACGGATATTAGCGTCTTTGCATTGACTTTGTATGTAATCGTGCCGTGTGAAACGCTCGATGTGAACGCACCATAACGCAGTAATAAAAGTGAAATTAAAGAAGATATATGTATATAATGTATTTTCACCCCAGTCATTGAACAACTTTATCCCAGTTGTACCCTAATAATATTTCAATTCAATGTTTAATTTAAAGGATATTTAAACTTTTGCACATTAAACAAATACAGTATAGTGTTGGGTCGCCACTTCACGTTCAGTGTAAACTCTGTTTCTAGAAGCCAGACGAGTTCTGTAATACTTTTATTAAAGGATAACTGAAAACATTCAGTAAACATTACTCCGCCTCTTTACAATGCAATGACATTATTCTTTCCCCAAATCCGTCACTCAGCATTCCTTAATGATGAAAGACTGTCAGTCATTCCTGTGACAGCGCTTCTCCTCCGTTAACAAAGACATTTAACGGTCTGTGTGAATGATGGACGTCCTTGGAAAAAAAACTCCATCAATCTTCATTCTGGTGTTATGAAGTGAAACAGAAGTCAAGGAAGCTTTCTTTGACATACTGTGGTAAAATCACATTTAAATTGGAAATTTATTCTGCCCATAAAGCTTGACGCAATCCCTTTTGAGAGTACCCACCTCCCTAGTCTCTGAGATTATGGCTGTATGCAGAACAGCAGGGGTTAAATCCGGCATGGGCACAACAGAGGAAGCGACAAAATAAAAGGGCGTTTTTCATGGCCACAGGCCGAATTTAGTGCCGTTACTGATATCGGCGTTAAAAGTGATTTGTGGCACCATATGTGGCAAAGAATCAAAACTTCATTTAGGCAGATAAAGATGCCATTTCACAACGAGATAAACTGCTGCATCACGGGCGGGTGGTTTTCGGGCCTGCACACACGGATCATCACGGAGCGCCAGTCAGATTTACAGGCCTGTTTTTTTTCTGCCCCATAAATGGCGTCTCCTTGCCAGGCGACACAGAGAAATGTTAATGGATTCATTTGTCAAAAAGCCCTTCCAATTATTTACAGTCCACCTCCATTACCACCATTTATCCTGTAAGACACAAACTCCACCGGCTGAAAGTCAAAATATCGATTTACCTGCTCATCACGGCGGTGGACACATCCCGCGAAAAACGGACAAAGCACAGAAAGGCATTAGATCAGCGTACAAGATACGCTAGCGGTCAGCCTCTCCTCGCCATTACCATAATCATGATGAGTAATCTACGTGTTCCATTTTACATACTGAATTGAGCATTTTAAAGTGGCTGAATAACTCGGCAGTGGCGTGTTTGGAGAGAACAGCAGTGGGGAACCGGTTCTTCACAATACATCAAATATTCCTTCTTTGTGTTTTGTTCTTATGGCAGAATGTTTTGCTTATTTTGACTATATGTAGTGAGGTTTACGCTGTAAACAAAGTGAGATAAATGTGAGACTGAACACACTTATGTTTGAGGTTAAAATGGAAAGAATGCCGATTAAATTCAATTAAAGGTGACGTATAATTCCTCCATCTGGCCAAACGAAATGGCAAGCCTCAGAGAGGGATAAAGGCGACCGGATGCGGCAGTTCGGGAGAGTGTTACGGGCAGCTCTCCTGCATGTGCTTACGTTTGTGTCTTTTTGTTTTATTAAAAGATCATTTATAGGGTCAAGCCGGTTCTCGCCTCCTTTCCATTGAACTTTGTTACGCTGGCGGCGAAATTCGGGAAGGAGGAGGGAGGTGGCGTAGTAGAGTCCTCGCCACTATTATCCAACCCAACGGAACAGCCGCGGCCGTCCGCCGGGGGACAGAGGAGCCCGGGAGTCTGAGAGCGGAGGAACGGCCGCTGACCGTGAGGGGAGGAGGGGCTCGTAGCCGACCACCTGGAGTGGCCAGGGCCGATGTCAGGGGTGGAAGAGACCCCTACCGGCTGCTCAAACGCAACGGGGTCAAGAGAGGAGCACCGACCGCAAGGAGTGGGAGAACTGCTGCCAGGGGCGGGGAAGACCCCTACTGTCTACCGAAAATGTGGCGGGGCGTTGCGTCCGCCAGGGGCTGGAGGACCGCCTCCGATCCGCCTGGGGAGGTGTGGCTGTCGTTCATTAGAGGGTGGAGGAGTGGCCAAGGACTCTCTCCCGCTGTCCCTCCGTGTTGGCCTTTTCCCCTCTTGTTTTTTTGTTATTGTTGTTGTTTTTTCCCCTCCCCTTGTCACCCTTTCAGGTCCGAAGAGGCAGGGATGTCCTGCCGGCAGGCGGGGCCAGATAATTGCATTTTAATGGCATAAAATATTTCTTATATGACAAAATATATTTTTTTAACCGTCAATCATGAGGGTCTAAAGGGTCATCTCTGCTGTGTTTTTGTTTGGTTGTTTGTTTTGTCACATGACAACGAGATGGGTACCTTCCACCTAGCACACATGTTGATTACACCACATGACTTTGATTTGGTGAACGAGTTTTTCAAATATCAATATTATTATTATATTTATTTTTTATCCCTTTTCTCCCAATGTTGGAACGCCCAATTCCCACTACTCACTAGGTCCTCGTGGTAAGAGCAAGAACCACTAATCACCACCACGAGGAGGTTACCCCATGTAACTCTACCCTCCCTAGCAACCGGGACAATTTGGTTGCTAAGGAGACTCACAGTATGTGGAGACTCATGCTACTCTCCACGATCCACACACAACTCACCACACGCCCCATTGAGAGAACCACTAATCACCACCACAAGGAGGTTACCCCATGTGACTCTACCCTCCCTAGCAACCGGGACAATTTGGTTGCTAAGGAGACTCACAGCATGTAGAGACTCATGCTACTCTCCACGATCCACACACAACTCACCACACGCCCCATTGAGAGAACCACTAATCACCACCACGAGGAGGTTACCCCATGTGACTCTACCCTCCCTAGCAACCGGGACAATTTGGTTGCTAAGGAGACCTGGCTGGAGTCACTCAGCACGCCCTGGATTCAAACTCATGACTTAGTCAGCGTCTACTTAAATAGATCTGGATCGGAAAAAAAAAAAAATAAATAAAAAAAGAGCACCACATCATTGACCAAAAAAGACTTTCAAACACTCTTGTCTGCCATTGGTTGGATGAACAGGTAGATTGTTGACATGTTTCAATCGGGCTGTTCAAATAAATTGATTACATTTCTGTTTGTTGCTGCTAACAGAGCAAAAATGACTCGCTTTATCTTTAAGTCTTTATTATTACACGGCTGTCTGAAATTCTCGAATCAAAATGTCACATCGATTTATTTTTTTTAATTATTGTTATTTGTTGTTCTATAGAATCGATGTTCTGTCAGGTTGGTATTCTAAGAAGCACTCTGCAGTCTTTTTTTCTAACAAGAAAGCTGAATAATTTATCTGCACTGACATACTGTACAAAAATCCATTTAACGGCCATGTATGAGGTCTGTATGTGAGCACTCATATTCTTTGCATTTGTGCATCTGACCTTTTATGCTCATAAAAAAGGTCCAAAACCAAACACGCTAGCGAAGCCATGTTTACTCTTGGGATTCGTTTTCACAGGTGTCATGAAGAAACAGATTAAAGCATGTTGTGACCCCAAAATGCAACAAGTCCACATACTGCATGTGCATTACTGTCCTCATGTTAACTGATATTCAGTATCATATCCAACCTTGCATCGTTTTGTTCATGGCTTTCGAGATCGATGGCACGTCAGGTAACATGTATGTTAACTAACGTCAATGTAATGTCCAACTGCAAAATACTGAGGTGGTTCTGGAGCACTCCGAATCTTCTGCATTTGACTTTTTGGAACACTTTTTGGAAGTTAATCAATACTCATGCCAAGCAAGCGCCCACCACAGCCAACGCTCAAACGCCCCCCTGCCTTCTAAATGATGTCATCAATCATCCTCGTCCTTTCTGTCATTTCCAGGTCACCTGTACGGGCCTGCACACCTGTGGGACGCCCGTGAGGTCGAGTGAGGACACGTCTATATCTACAGCTAGCGTGCAATGCGGAGAGCGAGGACACACACCTAACCACAGCAGTAGTGTGCATCATTATGCATGTTTGCATGGCCTTGTGTAATATAAACCTTTTATTACAACAGTTAAATACAAAGTAATCCTTTTCGCCATTCCGTTTATTAGTTCTTTTAATACATGTAATGGATTACTTTTGCTTTGGCACGTGCAGACAAACGCTCTGACGAACTTCACGTTTGTTCGTGTTGAACGGCAGATGTCTGATGTCTGAGTGTAAAAGCGTTTCACAGTTCTGGGAGGTAATAAACAATCATGATAGACTTTGGCATTTCAGAATAATGAATGGTAGAACAAACGACCCCTCCCCCCCCCCCCCCCACCCCCCCAGAATTTTAATCAGGTTTTTTTTTTAAATTAATTTGTATTCATTAAGATCATCATTTAGAGGAGTTACACACGCAGCAACTGACGTTATACACTCATAGCAAAATCTGTTTGCACGGGAAAATCAGTTTGACGTTCGACTTCCGGTTTCCGCAGATGTAAGGGACTGTCTGAAAACTCCACTCCCTACACTTAAACATAGCAGATGTCCACTTATTCATTCAATTCACGTGCAAGATATACATGAATAATTATTTTATAATTTAAATTAAATTATTAATGTATTATTACATAAGTACAGTAATCAATTATTTTTCAAAAACATTCAATAAAATTCACCAAAATTATATTTTCTCATTTTAAAGGCTGAAGTTTAAATTTTTTTATTTTATTTTAGAGATTTAAGTAGTAAGTCCTTCTATCCTCTAAAATGGATTAGTGTAATTATATAATTGATCATACTGTAATAATATCACCTGTAGTATGTCTGTCTGTCCTCTGGGAAGTTATAAGAACATTCTGAACGAGAAAATGTATTTTATAGTTTTTTTTTTCATGTATATCTTGCACGTGAATTGAATGAGTGGACATCTGCTATGTTTTAGTGTAGTGTGTGGAGTTTTCAGACGGTCCCTTACATCCGCGAAACCGAATGTCCAAAGAATGTGGAACGTCAAATTTTACCCGCGCAAAATCATTGAGGCCAACGACATCCGGCTGGATAGTGAGTATGGCGCGAAAAGAGCAGGAGAGATGGAAGAGAAAGCAGGAAGCAGGAAGTAGCGTCATTGTTGTAGAATATTGAACATATGTTCAAAAACGACGATTTTCAAAGTTTCAAGTACTTTTAACGTGACACAGCACCCTAAAAACGCAGTTAGATGCTTAAAAAGACGTCCATCTGATGTAAAAAATAGCACAGTAAGAATACTTCATTTGAGGACATTTTGATAAACTTTAAAAATTAACTTTAAAAATAAACAAAATTAATTTAAAGGGACAGTTCTTCAAAAAATTCACCCTCATGCCATCCCAGATGTGTGACTTTCTTTCTTCTGCAGAACACAAATGAAGATTTTTAGAAGAATATTTCAGCCCTGTAGGTCCATACAATGCAAGTGAATGGTGACCAGAACTTTGAAGCTCCAAAAAGCACATAAATGCAGCATAAAAGTAATCCATAGGTGGTTTAATCCATGTCTTCTGAAGTGATCTAATTTGTTTTGGGTGAGAACAGACCAAAATGTACGTCTGTATATCACTTTTTAGTACGGATTACACATTACATTACAATTCTAGTACAGTTGGCAGAGTGTTAGATGGCACTGGGAAATATAATCGAGCTAATCAAACTAAACTGAAACTTTCAGACAAACTGTGAAAACGAGCGACAACTAAGCTACACTGAAATAGCAAACTGAAATATAAATAATCCAAAACTCTAATAACACCGTTTCAACCTACATCGCCGAATTCCCTGTAAGATCAGTCCGGGATGGTCTGTTTTGTATGTCAATAGCCCTGATGAACTGAAAGTAGATCATTAACATAAGCCAGTGTGTTTGAGCTTTGTTTACTTGTGTGCACTGAAGAGTGCGTCCTGTGTTTTCTAGACAATCATCCACTACAACACAGAAATAACCGAGCCGTCACACGTCCGTAATGATGATCAGTGGGTTTGTCATTGTGGAATAAGCACATGACGATGCCAAGCAAAATCCCGAAGATGCAAAGCGAGAGCTTTTGAACACAACAGACGCTCATCTCAGCTCATCCGCTGCAGTCTGTGAAACAAACAGATGAGTCAACATCAAAGAATCTGATTGTGACCTTTTAAGAACATGAAGGCGTTTTGTTTGTTTCTCTGTAACTGATGCCCACCTGCACTCACGAGCAACAGCGCTGGCACAGAAGCCCTGCGCCACGCTCGCACCCCCTCAACACTGTCAGAATACTACTCAATGCACCACACGAACAAACACCCACAACAACACCGATATACACACATGCACGCACCTGCCTACAAATGTACTAACCTGAGAGTCAGAGGAAGAGCAGAACTCCGATCTCTAGACATCTGAAAACCAGCGGGGGAAAAATCAGAAACATGATGAAAAGAAAGTTTGCTGTAAGGGCTCATGACATCTCTTCAGCAGTTTCGTTGTTTCTCCTGAGACTCCAGTGATCTCGCTACAATGTCTCAATCTGCACTTGTATGTGTCAAGATAATGTCTGCAATCCAAATATCTTAATGTTCTAGATTCAAACATTTCTCATCACATTCTTCCAAGAGCAAACTGTTACATTCTTATAAGTCGGAACTGTATTTTAGGTTGTTACATTATGTCAACAAATGTTTCACCTGCAACAAAGTTGCTATCTCAGTGACTGTGTTTCCATCCAAGTTGCAATTTAATTTATGCGAAAGAGAGTGACGGGACAGCGCTATTTGAGAATGAGCAACAGATGCCACGATTGGTCCACTGGTTATCCAGTCACATGACTTTTTGGATGTGCATCTTGTATTCCTAATAAATTCAATAGGAGTTCATTCAACATGGCTTCTTATCGAATAAAAGGTTTATCCACCTCAAGTGAGCCATTTTGGAGGTTTCCATCCAGCTGTTTGGAATATTTAGTGATATCCCAAGGTGTGAGGATGGAAACCCAGCTAGTGTTAAATAACTGAGAAATCAATTAACTCACTCAAGTCAGAGATTTCAACGTGAACATTTCTCATCACATTCCTCCACAACCATATGATCGAATTATTATAGCGCTACATTTTTACAGTATGTCAACAATGGCCTCATTTGTTTCCATTTCATCCCTCTTAAGGAGAAACATTTGAAATTAAGTGGATATTTAAATAAAACATAACTGTGAATTCCTTACCCTAACCTCCAGGGCGTGCTGAGTGACTCCAGTCAGGTCTCCTTAGCAACCAAATTGGCCCGGTTGCTAGGGAGGGTAGAGTCACATGGGGTAACCAAATTGTCCCGGTTGCTAGGGAGGGTAGAGTCACATGGGGTAACCAAATTGTCCCGGTTGCTAGGGAGGGTAGAGTCACATGTGGTAACCAAATTGGCCCGGTTGCTAGGGAGGGTAGAGTCACATGGGGTAACCAAATTGGCCCGGTTGCTAGGGAGGGTAGAGTCACATGGGGTAACCAAATTGGCCCGGTTGCTAGGGAGGGTAGAGTCACATGGGGTAACCAAATTGTCCCGGTTGCTAGGGAGGGTAGAGTCACATGGGGTAACCTCCTCGTGGTGGTGATTAGTGGTTCTCTCAATGGGGCGTGTGGTGAGTTGTGTGTGGATCGTGGAGAGTAGCATGAGTCTCCACATGCTGTGAGTCTCCGTGGTGTCATGCACAACGAGTCACGTGATCAGATGCGCGGATTGACGGTCTCAGAAGCGGAGGCGACTGAGATTCATCCTCCGTCACCCGGACTGAGGCGAGTAACCGCGCCACCACGAGGACCTACTAAGTACTGGGAATTGGGCATTCCAAAACAGGGAGAAAATGGGATAAAATAAATGATAAAGTATGCAATAAAATGTCAAATCTCAATATGAACACAAACATTCCTCCAGGAACAAAGAATCAAATTATTTTACGGTAGCTCTACATTTTTAATGGTCTCATTTGTTTTGGGGGTTTCATTATTTTTCTGAGATACATCTGAGATAACGTGGATATTTAACTCTTAAATGCAAACCTCTTTAGTCACCCACGACCTCAAATGCCCAAATTGCAAAAAGCACATTTTGATTTTTATTTATTTGTATCCCATATGCGAGTACACATACATGCGTCTCTATTATTCTCCAAATGTGTTGAAAATACAATTGTACACTTTCTGTGCATTCGCCAGATGTTGATGTTATTCTAGAGTTTCGAGTTGAAGTCTTCGTCCTTTCACCTACAGCGTGGCAGGATGAAGCTCTGCACATCATGTCTCCCCTCCTCACACTGAAATGGTTTGAGCTGCTGCTGTAAACATGCATTAATCACAGCCCAATGGGGAGTTATCGGGGTGAGCTCAAGGCGTTCGAGGGGGACCGAGAGACGCTGGGGCACAAGGATGGATGCAGTTGGGGCGCTGGGCTTTAGTGTCCTCAGGGAGGTGACGGCACCAGCTGATGAGGTCACTGTGTCCACCTTGCAGAAGTGTGTCAAGGACAGTGTGCAGGGTACAGCGCTAGCTGTGAATTTATCATACTGACTTGAAAATGCAACAACGAGTAATGATCAGAGCCTGTGTGGACGTCCTGTAGCCAACATGAGGCAAACACAAGGACCGATGCCCCACAGGAATACTGTGTTGTTCAGAGGTTGCACTTTCATAGGTCACAAGACTTAATGGTGTTCTCAATTGTGTTTAGGGGAAATAATATTCATATTGAGATTTCTGACTTTTGATGAGATCACATAGAGGAGTTCACATCACAGAAGCAAGACACTTAAAGGAATATTCTGGGGCTCAATACAAGTTAAGATCAATCGATTCAGAATCGGTTCTTTCTTTTGGGAGTCAATGACTCTATTTGTGGTGCACTTTGATTTCTGAAGCTTTGCTGACTTTCTTTACATTCACAAACAGCTTTATAACACACTATAGGAAAGGTAATATTTGAAAACCATAATAGGTGCCCTTTAAATGCTATGGATCAATATTGAATGAATAATTCATTATTTTCAATAACATGAGCACTTGAAACTCTTCAGTATTTGTTTTTCTTATTATGCTGAAAGAAATAAAGAGGTGTGTAATACACGAGGTGTCTGTTTGCTCACAGATAGCGTCTGGCTTCAGTGTCATTACAAGTGTCACAGAACAAAAGCCGCCTTCTGTCGTGCAGATGTCCGTCTGCATTTAAACACGAGCAGCATGGAAATGATGGAGGTCACGCGTGTCCTTAACCTTCCCACTGCTCTAAAAGGTATTGATGCTTTAAAAGGTGATCAATAGGCCGTCCCTACAGTCACATACAGCACTTAAAGAACACGCCGCAGTGTTATAAGACCGATCAGGAGGTATAAGAGCACGCTATAGGAACAGAAGCGTTCCAGGTCTTTGTTTAAGATCGGCAGATTGCGCTGCTGGAGAAGAAGGCGTGTTGATTGCAATCAGGCAAAGATCTGAATACAAGGTGATTACGTATTTCTTCCTGTGTGCACCGGAGGGCAAAAGCAATTTTTGGGATGGTGCACCATGTCTGACATATTCGTTTCTCCGCTCTGGACAGCAAATGGAATGACACTGACTTCATCCGGGATTGGATGAAAAGTATAATTGTTTTTTAAATTTTACATGTATGCCTTTGGCAGACGCTTTTACCCAAAGTGACTTACAGTGCCCTTATTACAGGGACAATCCCCCGGAGCAACCTGGAGTTAAGTGTCTTACTCAAGGACACAATGATGGTGACTGTGGGGATCGAACCAGCAACCTTCTGATTACCAGTTATGTGCTTTAGCCCACTTTTCTTTTTAATCGACTCTTTTCTTTTACCATTTCTTTTGAATCAAATCTTTTCTTTTGAATCAAATCTTTTCTTTTACTATTTCTTTTGAATCAAATCTTTTGAATCAAATCTTTTCTTTTACTATTTCTTTTGAATCAAATATTTTGAATCAAATCTTTTCTTTTGAATCAAATCTTTTCTTTTGAATCAAATCTTTTGAATCAAATCTTTTCTTTTACTATTTCTTTTGAATCAAATCTTTTGAATCAAATCTTCTTTTGAATCAAATATTTTCTTTTACGATTTCTTTTGAATCAAATCTTTTGAATCAAATCTTTTCTTTTACTATTTCTTTTGAATCAAATATTTTGAATCAAATCTTTTCTTTTGAATCAAATCTTTTCTTTTGAATCAAATATTTTGAATCAAATCTTTTCTTTTGAATCAAATCTTTTGAATCAAATCTTCTTTTGAATCATATCTTTTCTTTTACTATTTCTTTTGAATCAAATCTTTTGAATCAAATCTTCTTTTGAATCAAATATTTTCTTTTACGATTTCTTTTGAATCAAATCTTTTGAATCAAATCTTTTCTTTTACTATTTCTTTTGAATCAAATATTTTGAATCAAATCTTTTCTTTTGAATCAAATCTTTTCTTTTGAATCAAATATTTTGAATCAAATCTTTTCTTTTGAATCAAATCTTTTGAATCAAATCTTCTTTTGAATCATATCTTTTCTTTTACTATTTCTTTTGAATCAAATCTTTTGAATCAAATCTTCTTTTGAATCAAATATTTTCTTTTACGATTTCTTTTGAATCAAATCTTTTGAATCAAATCTTTTCTTTTACTATTTCTTTTGAATCAAATATTTTGAATCAAATCTTTTCTTTTGAATCAAATCTTTTCTTTTGAATCAAATATTTTGAATCAAATCTTTTCTTTTGAATCAAATCTTTTGAATCAAATCTTCTTTTGAATCATATCTTTTCTTTTACTATTTCTTTTGAATCAAATCTTTTGAATCAAATCTTCTTTTGAATCAAATATTTTCTTTTACTATTTCTTTTGAATCAAATCTTTTGCATCAAATCTTTTGAATCAAATCTTTTACTATTTCTTTTGAATCAATTCTTTTCTTTTGAATCAATTCTTTTCTTTTACTATTTCTTTTGAATCAAATCTTTTCTTTTGAATCAAATCTTTTCTTTTGAATTGCGTTTGACTTTATAATACCAGCTGATTGTGCGTCTGGTTCTATATAAAATTTTCGACTCTTTTCTTTTACTACATTTTCATTTACAATCATGCATTTGACAGACGCTTTTATCCAAAGTGACTTACAGTGCACTTATTACAGGGACAATCCCCCCGGAGCAACCTGGAGTTAAGTGTCTTACTCAAGGACACAATGGTGGTGACTGTGGGGATCAAACCAGCAACCTTCTGATTACCAGTTATGTGCTTTAGCCCACTACACCACCACCAAAGTGACTTACAGTGCACTTATTACAGGGACAATCCCCCCAGAGCAACCTGGAGTTAAGTGTCTTACTCAAGGACACAATGGTGGTGACTGTGGGGATCAAACCAGCAACCTTCTGATTACCAGTTATGTGCTTTAGCCCACTACACCACCACCAAAGTGACTTACAGTGCACTTATTACAGGGACAATCCCCCCCGGAGCAACCTGGAGTTAAGTGTCTTACTCAAGGACACAATGGTGGTGACTGTGGGGATCAAACCAGCAACCTTCTGATTACCAGTTATGTGCTTTAGCCCACTACACCACCACCACTCCATTTTTTCCATCTCAATGGCACATGTGTGATGTTTTATGTGAATGGAGAGGAAAATAACATGCATGCGTCGGCACGTTAGTCCCGCTCAGCTCAAAACAAAAGCAACGTTTGGAGCTTCATCATGACTGATGAACTAATCATGTACAACTTGTTATTTGTTAACAGTTAATTGTACACGCCTAATTCAGAGCTATCTATGGACGCGACGACCTCGCAGTTACGCTGCATCCAATCAAAGGAGGAAATTAAAGAGGGAATTCATTTCCAGGACAAAAAGAGACTCTTAATCACAGAACACGTTTCAGCAACAGTAAAGTTCTTCGGATATTTGCAGATCTGAGGTTTGAGTAACCAGAGAAGGAAGCAAATCCTGCCTTATCATTCATGAGCGGAGAAAAGCCCCTAATGATGATTTATGGAGAATGCCATCCGTCTGTCATTGAGGGATCTGAATACATGCTTTTCTATACAATGATTATATTAGTAAGACTGTTAACCTTAATGATTTCCATCATTATTAACTGCAAATGTCCTGCGATAATCAACCACTTGTGAAAAATGGCAATCTGGGAGACAACCGGAAGGAACATTCCTACAAGCAGATGAATGCAGTTTACATGTTGCAGTTAATTAAGACTTGTTTTTGTTTTTTAGAAAATATATTTTGTTTATTTTATGTTGCTGCACTGACAACTGCTTGTTTGTCGTTGTTAGCAGAGTTTTGTGCTTAAAACAAGAACTAAAATTCTCTCTTTATTGCTTTTATCTCTATATCTTAAGATTTTTAATTGATCTTGTTTGAAGAATGTTTAAACACAGAAAAACCTGAAATACCTGATATGGAAATATCTGGTATTTAATTGTGATTTTTGGGCCTGGAAAATATTTAGCAAATTTACAAAGTTTTTTTTATATAGATAAATAAATGTTCATAAAATGCCAATATATATATAAATATTAAATATTTAAGAGCTAGCCCTAACTTGAAAAAAAATAAAAATAAAAATAAAAATAAATAAATAAATAAATAAATATATATATATATATATATATATATATATATATATATATATATATATATATATATATAAAAGCTAACACTAACTTGAAAAAAATAAATAATAATAATCATAAAAAAATCAAATAAATGTATATATTTGAGAGCTAGCCCTAACTTGAAAAATACAATAATAATAATTGAAAAATATATATATTAAAATTTTTTATATATATATATATATATATATATATATATATATATATATATATATATATATATATATATATATAAAAGCTAAACACTAACTTGAAAAAAAATAAAAAAATAATAAAAAATAAAAATAAATGTATATATTTAAGAGCAAGCCCTAACTTGAAAAATAAAGTTTATTTCAAGTTAGGGCTAGCTCTTAAATATTTAATCAGCTAAAATAGCTCTCTGTGAGTTTAATCTCTATAAAATTATTTTAAATAATACTTATACTCCACAAATCATTTTTACTCCATTATTTTTACTGGAAAACAAGACAAAAATACCAAACATGCTAAGCAATTTACATTTACTTGACATTAGATGCTGAAGGGAGGGTTCACCCAAAAATCTACATTTTCTGGTCATATCCTCACCCCAGATGTGAATGCTTTACTTTATTCTGCTGAAGACAAACACAATGTATACAAGAATATTTCAGCACTGTTGGTCCATACAATGCAAGTGAATGGCGACCAGAACTTTGAATTTCAAAAAAAATCACATAAAGCCAGCATAAAAGTAATCTAGGTGAAACAGATCAATATTTAAGTCTTTTTTTTTAATATAAATCTCCACCTTTACCGAGCCCCGACCAGTAGGTGGCAATATGCACGAAGAATGTGAATCGCCAAAAAACAAAAGAAGAATGTAAATGTGAAAGCTGAGATTTATAGTAAAAAATGACTTAAATATTGATCTGTTTCTCAGCTACACCTATCATATCACTTCTGAAGACATGAATTAAACCACTGGATTATGTTTATGCTGCCTTTATGTGCTTTTTGGAGCTTCAAACTTCTGGTCACCATTCACTTGCATTGTATGGACCAACAGAGCTGAAATATTCCTCTAAAAATCTTCATTTGTGTTCTGCAGAAGACAAAAAGTCAAACACATCTGGGATGGCATGAGGGTCACGTTCTGCTCCTGAAGTAATGCCGGATTATTGTCCCGTAACTCTAGACATCAGCCGAGATCTGATCAACCGGCCCGTTTCACAGGGAGCGTCTCGCATGAGGGGAACTGACCTGAGGCCAACGGGGGCAAGTGTGCAGACTGATGCATTCAACACTCACCCCCTCATCGGCATATCTGCCATCCGATCTGCTTCACATACATGAGCATGCAGACGAGAAAACAGCAAGTGTCTAGAAGCTCTTGACTACTAAAATCAAAGAGCTTTTACTGCTTAATGAGCACTACTACTGCCTGTTATTCGCAGAGTAAGCATAAGTATTGGAAGAGTGGCCGATCAATATGATTTATAGCACTGCCTGATGTGCACCGTTTCAAAGAAGATGACCATATATTGTGTTTATGAGAGGAAGTCATGTAAATGTGCACATATAAGATGTGATGAATTGTGCAGAAATATGCCCAGGTGAAATATAAACTACAACTCATCCATTAAATAAACTGTGAAATGGGGGCCTGGGTACCACCCCTGAAATCGTGAGTTTGAATCCAGGGTGTGCTGAGTGACTCCAGTCGGGTCTCCTTAGCAACCAAATTGGCCCAGTTGCTAGGGAGGATAGAGTCACATGGGGTAACCAAATTGGCTCGGTTGCTAGGGAGGGTAGAGTCACATGGGGTAACCAAATTGGCCCGGTTGCTAGGGAGGATAGAGTCACATGGGGTAACTAAATTGGCTCGGTTGCTAGGGAGGGTAGAGTCACATGGGGTAACCAAATTGGCTCGGTTGCTAGGGAGGGTAGAGTCACATGGGGTAACCAAATTGGCCCGGTTGCTAGGGAGGATAGAGTCACATGGGGTAACCAAATTGGCTCGGTTGCTAGGGAGGGTAGAGTCACATGGGGTAACCAAATTGTCCTGGTTGCTAGGGAGGGTAGAGTCACATGGGGTAACCAAATTGGCTCGGTTGCTAGGGAGGGTAGAGTCACATGGGGTAACCAAATTGTCCTGGTTGCTAGGGAGGGTAGAGTCACATGGAGTAACCAAATTGTCCCGGTTGCTAGGGAGGGTAGAGTCACATGGGGTAACCAAATTGGCCCGGTTGCTAGGGAGGATAGAGTCACATGGGGTAACCAAATTGGCTCGGTTGCTAGGGAGGGTAGAGTCACATGGGGTAACCAAATTGTCCTGGTTGCTAGGGAGGGTAGAGTCACATGGAGTAACCAAATTGTCCCGGTTGCTAGGGAGGGTAGAGTCACATGGGGTAACCAAATTGTCCCGGTTGCTAGGGAGGGTAGAGTCACATGGGGTAACCAAATTGGCCTGGTTGCTAGGGAGGGTAGAGTCACATGGGGTAACCAAATTGGCCCGGTTGCTAGGGAGGGTAGAGTCACATGGGGTAACCAAATTGTCCCGGTTGCTAGGGAGGGTAAAGTCACATGGGGTAACCAAATTGGCCCGGTTGCTAGGGAGGGTAGAGTCACATGGGGTAACCAAATTGGCCCGGTTGCTAGGGAGGGTAGAGTCACATGGGGTAACCAAATTGGGCCGGTTGCTAGGGAGGGTAAAGTCACATGGGGTAACCAAATTGGCCCGGTTGCTAGGGAGGGTAGAGTCACATGGGGTAACCAAATTGGCCCGGTTGCTAGGGAGGGTAGAGTCACATGGGGTAACTAAATTGGGCCGGTTGCTAGGGAGGGTAGAGTCACATGGGGTAACTAAATTGGGCCGGTTGCTAGGGAGGGTAGAGTCACATGGGGTAACCAAATTGGCCCGGTTGCTAGGGAGGGTAAAGTCACATGGGGTAACCAAATTGTCCTGGTTGCTAGGGAGGGTAGAGTCACATGGAGTAACCAAATTGTCCCGGTTGCTAGGGAGGGTAGAGTCACATGGGGTAACCAAATTGTCCCGGTTGCTAGGGAGGGTAGAGTCACATGGGGTAACCAAATTGGCCTGGTTGCTAGGGAGGGTAGAGTCACATGGGGTAACCAAATTGGCCCGGTTGCTAGGGAGGGTAGAGTCACATGGGGTAACCAAATTGTCCCGGTTGCTAGGGAGGGTAAAGTCACATGGGGTAACCAAATTGGCCCGGTTGCTAGGGAGGGTAGAGTCACATGGGGTAACCAAATTGGCCCGGTTGCTAGGGAGGGTAGAGTCACATGGGGTAACCAAATTGGGCCGGTTGCTAGGGAGGGTAAAGTCACATGGGGTAACCAAATTGGCCCGGTTGCTAGGGAGGGTAGAGTCACATGGGGTAACCAAATTGGCCCGGTTGCTAGGGAGGGTAGAGTCACATGGGGTAACTAAATTGGGCCGGTTGCTAGGGAGGGTAGAGTCACATGGGGTAACTAAATTGGGCCGGTTGCTAGGGAGGGTAGAGTCACATGGGGTAACCTCCTCGTGGTCGCTATAATGTCCTAAAATAGGTTTCATTTTCACATACAGTATTTCTTTCTTTTAATTTTAGGGTGAAATATGATGCACAAGGTTTTTGTGAGATGTCCCACGCCAGTAATGACCAGTTTACCTCATTAACAGATTTGAGCTACAGGGCAAGAAAATGCAAAGCATGCAGGACACATTTGAAATCAAAACTACTCTGCTCCTTATCCTCCAGACATCAGTCAGTGTGACGACAGCAGGACTATTTGCTTCTGTATGTTAATAGCCTGGAACATACAAACAAACGTGTAGAAATCCTTCGAATGAAGTCTGAATGTCTGGCCTTGAGAAAAGCACCCAATTTAAACCCGCTTGTAAACAAGAACAACAACAAGAGAGAGAAATGGTCCCGTCCTGGAAACCTATTTTCACAAAACCAGAAGCACAATGATGCAGATAAAGTACCGCAGTAACTATCTGATACAATAGAGAAGTGCTCATGTAGATGACTGGATGTGTTTTTCACAAACACACAACACCAGAAATCAATGTGTGCCAGTCGCCCAAGGGACACAAACGAGACCTTCTCCACAGACAAACAAAAGAGTTTTTAATGCTGCTTTTGTTCTTGGTAAATCCAGACTCTCATGAGCACCTCCTGCTGAGAGCGTGTGGGTTCGAGTCGCTCCTCAGACCCGGCGTGGGGTGGGAGATATCAAGGACCCCTAGCAGGGGTTTCTTAAGTACTGATTAACTAATGTCGTTGATTAATATTAATATATTAATAAAATGTCGTGAGTAAAATGCATGAACTCAATAGCAGTCATTCACGATCGGAACAAGTCTAATTAACATTTATTAAAATTTGCACGTCAACAATTCTGCTGAGAGACCTCAGCACTGTAGAGTGTTTAAGCATCATAATCGTTTCTTTTTTATGCATTTATTTTACTTATAAGGAAAAAAACAAATAAACCTTTAGCAGATATGTAGTGTATACATCTTCAACCGCTTATCCGAAGTCGGGTCACGGGGGCAGCAGTTCCAGCAGGGGGCCCCAAACTTCCCTATCCCGAGCCAAATTAACCAGCTCTGACTGGGGGACCCCGAGGCGTTCCCAGGCCAGTGTGGAGATGTAATCTCTCCACCTAGTCCTGGGTCTTCCCCTAGGCCTCCTCCCAGCTGGACGTGCCTGAAACACCTCCCTAGGGAGGCGCCCAGGGGGCATCCTTACCAGATGCCCAAACCACCTCAACTGGATCCTTTCGACGCAAAGGAGCAGCGGCTCTACTCTGAGCTCCTCATCTCTACGGGAGAAGCCCGCCACCCTTCTGAGGAAGCCCATTTCGGCCGCTTGTACTCGTGACCTAGTTCTTCCGGTCATGACCCAGCCTTCATGACCATAGGTGAGGGTAGGAACGAAAATTCGTTTTCCGGCTTAGCTCAGCTCTCTTTTCGTGACAACGGTGCGATAGAGCGAGTGCAATACTATTCTCCAGCTAACGTCCCACTCCATTGTCCCCTCACTCGTGAACAAGACCCCGAGGTACTTGAACTCCTTCACTTGGGGCAATACCTCCTTCCCTACCCGGAGTACGCACTCCATCGTTTTCCGGCTAAATTCCAAGGCAACAAAACACTGCCACCAACTGTTCATGTTGATATCGCGCCGATGAGGCCCGAAAATCCGCTCTCTCTTTCTCATTGTCAGTAATGTGTATTGTGAAAAAGCTTTTTAACGTTTTTCTATGACTGTAGAACAAAGTCTAAGCCTGAAAAAGGCAAAGCTACTTGAGTGATTGAATGCGGGTGCAAAAGAACAACGGGTTGATTATGTTTTGAAAAATGCATTTCACCCATGCATCATTAAATGCGACCACAAACAGCACAGTGAATTTTATCCATAACTCAGATGGAAACAACTGCATACAGTAGTATAAAGTGTGATGGTGGTCTCTGTCAATAAACACACACAGACTGGCACCCCTGCTGTTCTGAGACCATAATTATTTCTCTGTTGAGATGAAAAAAATAAAAACCGTACAAAAGAAGTTTTCATGTATAACTACACAGTGACCTAGTTTCCAGCAAAATGAGAAATTCTCAAAGTAAACCCAGGAAGTAAGCTCTGATGAAGAGCATTCTACAGTATATATTTGGAAGAAACTCATTTTGTAGCACAATGCAATTAAAAATGAAGCTTCACGGCTTTAATGGGAAACACCTCGATCTGCTAATGTTTAACACAGACGGAAGAGAGGCCGAGCGACTCGATGCCTTCCCACACCTCTCTGCGACGAGCAGCAGAAGTCATCATGTAGCTACAATGCAAATATTGTTCATCTCAGTTTCAGTGACATTGTTGGTGCACTTAAGAGCCGACACTTGATCTCCTGCGATGCAGAAGGTTTCAAACTCATCCAGAGGGCCGGACGGGGGACGGTTTACTGCACTTCCAGTATTTACAGGGCAGCTTTAAGAGCCCAGGGCCCCAGGGTGATTTAGAGATTGCCTCACCCAGAGGTGTTAAATTCAAAACCGCATTTATGACAGTGGGAAACGGTTTTCTGTCAACATCTGCTCATTTAACATTAATTATAGCGTCCCTCCTCTGCACAGCCATTATGAAGCTTAAAATGCACAGTTTCACAAGTCGACAGAAAGCACAGAGCTGTTTCTTTAAGAGGTAAAGTGTGCCGAGGACCTATAAAACAGGATACCGTTTCAATAGTTGTTTAGAAAATTGTCCTGTGAGAAACTCTGGAGAGAACTGCACAAAACGCAAGAGGCACAGAGCTTTACACAAAGAAGTGTTTTAAGAAAACGACTAATAACATCGCTATTTAGACTGCTCGTTGACTGCTCAAGTGTTTGGTGCGTTTTCTTGGACGACCATCATTAGTGGTGTTTGCTAAGGCACAATTTGAAAATACACCCTGTATAAACTGCAGTATTTAACTCTACCTACATAAAGACTTTTGGGCCAGTAGCAAACACTCAGAACACCCCCATGTGACTCTACCCTCCCTAGCAACCGGGCCAATTTGGTTACCCCATGTGACTCTACCCTCCCTAGCAACCGGGCCAATTTGGTTACCCCATGTGACTCTACCCTCCCTAGCAACCGGGCCAATTTGGTTACCCCATGTGACTCTACCCTCCCTAGCAACCGGGACAATTTGGTTACCCCATGTGACTCTACCCACCCTAGCAACCACACAAAATACCCTAACAACCACTTAGAACAACCTACCAACCACAAAGCAACAGAGCAAAACACACTCAGAACACCCTATTTACTGTGCAGCCAGCCATCCAGAACTCCTTAGCAACCATCCAGAACACCATAGCAACCCTAAAGCAACACAGTAAAACACCTAGAACACCATATTAACTGCATAGCAATGCCCTAACAACCACCTACAACAGCAACAACATATCAACATGCTAAAAACCACCACTCACTCAGAACACCCTAGCAACAACCAAAAATACCCTAGTAATCACAAAGAACACCCTAACAACTGTGCAGCGAACTATCCAGAACTCCCTAGCAACCACTCAGAACACCCTAGCAACCACAAAGCAACACAGTAAAACACTTAGAACACTATATTAACTGCATAGCAATGCCCTAACAACCACCTACTACAGCAACAACATACCAACATGCTAAAACCACCACTCACTCAGAACACCCTAGCAACAACCAAAAATACCCTAGTAATCACAAAGAACACCCTAACAACTGTGCAGCGAACCATCCAGAACTCCCTAGCAACCACCCAAAATACCCCAACATCCACTTAGAACACCCTAGCAACCACAAAGCAACAGAGCAAAACACACTCAGAACACTCTATTTACTGTGCAGCCAGCCATGCAGAACTCCTTAGCAACCATCCGGAACACCCTAGCAGCCACACAAAATACCCCTAACAACCACTTAGAACAACCTACCAACCACAAAGCAACAGAGCAAAACACACTCAGAACACCCTATTTACTGTGTAGCCAACCATCCAGAACTCCCTAGCAACCACTCAGAACACCCTAGCAACCCCAAAGCAACACAGTAAAACACCTAGAACACCATATTAACTGCATAGCAATGCCCTAACAACCACCTACTACAGCAACAACATATCAACATGCTAAAACCACCACTCACTCAGAACACCCTAGCAACAACCAAAAATACCACAATAAAGTCTTTTCTAGATTTGATTTGATTTTGTCCTCAGGGGAAGACAATTCATGGGCTTTGGGTTAAAGTTTGAGAGAGGACTTATGAAGTAGAGGAGGGGGCTTGGAAACTAACTCTCAGGTGCGCTCTATGGGGGGCTGTTTTCAGGCTTGGGGCAACCAAAGGTTCAGAAGCAGAAGAAAAGGGAACATATGTTGTGCGTGTACATGCGCCCCCAATCTACCCAGCACCATGAATTATCTCACAAGACTGCAGTAGCTGCAGTTCACCTGCCGAACACTGTAATTATGCTACACGTCAAGCAGTGATGATTGCTGGTTGGATGGGAATCGGTTGATGATTCATTAGCTTGCAAAAAAGAACCAGCCTAAACCTGCACGTCCACCTCGTTCAGTCAACATCGGCGCTGTGACTTGCCCAGTAAGTCATTGAGTAATTTAGTGGTAATCCTAGAAGGCTGAACGGAGCATTTTTCTCTTGTGGTTAAAGGTGTGATGGGTCCATCAAATTGAAAGCTCTCAATTTTCATTCCATCTTTGAACACCTGGAGTGTGTCTCTTTTTGCAAATGGCTTCGCTTATACGAACAAAAGGGTATTATGTCAACAATCTTTACAAAGACGACACATTTTTATCTCTTTCAGACCATCAGAGAGATTTGGTGGTTACTGGTTTTGTTCTGGATGTTCTTGAGCTAAAGAACATCATCACTTGTTGGAAAGTCATTATGAAAGATTCACATCTGGCACCTTTTGTTCGCTCAACGATGCGTTCGCAACCCATTTTAGGGCGTCTGTGGCTCAGGTGGTAGAGGGGGTCGGCTGCTAATCCCAGGGTTGACGGTTCGATTCCTGGCCCACATGACTCCACATGCCGAAGTGTCCTTGGGCAAGACACTGAACCCCAAGTTGCTCCCAATGGCAGACTAGCACCTAACATGCAGCTCTGCCGTCATTCAGTGTGTGTGTGTGTGTGTGTGTGTGTGTGTGTGAATGGGTAATTGGGACACAGTGTAAAGCGTTTGGTAACCTCTAAGGTTAAAAAAGGTGTTATATAAGTGCAGACCATTTGCCATTTTACCTCCATAACAGGATATTCAACGAGAATAATGAAAAACCAATGCAGGGTGGGACTTTTTAGGCAGGAACTGATTGGATTATTGGCGTTTGAATGATATCCCAAATAGATGATTATTTGTAATTGTTGCTGTAATCTTTACTAAAATAATTGGCATTAAATGACTACCCTTTACAAAAGCTACTTTACCTACTGTAGGGTCGTTCCATCATTAGAACAGCATAATCCATCATTTTGTAGAGGCGGGTCAATAGCATTTTTTGGCTATAATTTTGGAGCAAAACTACAGGTAAAATAAATAACCTTAAGAAGGTGTGAGTGTCATTGTTTTATTTAAACACAGAGATTGGTAGATCTATTTCTAAAATCAGTTGAGATCAGCACCTCTTGTTGCATTATATGCTAATGGTGTGAGTCCAAAAATGGGAAAAGCACGTTTTTGTGTTGTTTTTCCAAAGTTGGAGCGCCTATAACTCCAGAAGTATTAAATATATCTTAATATCCTTTTAGGCTCTGCTTCAGAACCTTCTTTAATTTTTGTATGTTCATTTTTAAGCCCCTATATGGTTAAAGACCAGAGATATTGGGCTCTCAATGTGGCTCCATGTGTAAAATATTTAACGGTCAAAAACCGAATGTGGGTCACGTGGTAGGAGGCTAGTTTTTCTTACCAAACAAAACAGAGGTCTGAAGAACAAGTAATGTTGAAACTAGAAATGGATCTTTATGTAATCAAATAAAAGCATGGCCAAAATCTCAATTTTCGAAAGACCAAAATATACTTCTTAAAGGGACAGTTCACCCAAAAATGAAAAATCTCTAATTGTTTATTCACCCTCTTGTCATCCCAGATATGTGACAGCAGAACACTAATGAAGATTTTTAGGAGACTATATCAGCTCTGTAGGTCCATACAATGCAAGTGAATGGTGACCAGAACATCTGGAAAGTATCACACATCTGGGACTGCATGAGGTTGAGTAAATGAGAGAATTCCTTTAAGAATAAGCGACACATGTGGCTCTTCAGTTAGTACAGGTCAGAGACTGCAAATCGTAAAGATCCCAAACTTGGGATGACCCCAAAATGCCACACAAACATCTGGCACTAGGTAGTGCTATAATTAGCAGTTTCTAAAATGAAAACATATATGCAACTTTAAATTTTAACACATTTTCGAAATCATTATACATTGTTTGTCTGAGTCACACAACATGTGATATGTCATCTATAGATTCTCCTCACAAAAACATATCATCAGAAAACAGATGGGAAAACAGCAGAGGATGATGGGAAACTATTAAGCGGCATTAACTGATGGATTCTGGCTGCACGGGACATTATGATGTTTAATGTAAAGCCTGCCACCGTTCATATTCCATATCAGCACGAGCAGAGACTATCAGACGGGTTTTGGAGCACATCAAAGCATGTGTGATGAGCACGGAGGGTTGAGGAGGGGCGACTGCGAGCATTCAGGACACAAATGTCACTCAAGATACTGTACAACCCTTCTGTAAACAACTGCAGGAGACAAACCACGGTTCTGGCACCATTAAAATTGAATTATTTCCGAAGGAACACACGCAAATGTCAGTTCGCAAATAGCAATGGAAATAAAGAATGACAATATGTTTGATCAAAGAACAAATTATCTCTGTTCCAAGCCTTGCTGTCTCCCTACATAGGATGTGGTGGTGGTGTAGTGGGCTAAAGCACATAACTGGTAATCAGAAGGTTGCTGGTTCAGTCCCCACAGTCACCACCATTGTGTCCTTGAGTAAGGCACTTAACTCCAGGTTGCTCCGGGGGGATTGTCCCTGTAATAAGTGCACTGTAAGTCACTTTGGTGGTGGTGTAGTGGGCTAAAGCACATAACTTGTAATCAGAAGGTTGCTGGTTCGATCCCCACAGTCACCACCATTGTGTCCTTGAGCAAGACACTTAACTCCAGGTTGCTCCGGGGGGGGATTGTCCCTGTAATAAGTGCACTGTAAGTCACTTTGGTGGTGGTGTAGTGGGCTAAAGCACATAACTTGTAATCAGAAGGTTGCTGGTTCGATCCCCACAGTCACCACCATTGTGTCCTTGAGTAAGGCACTTAACTCCAGGTTGCTCCGGGGGGATTGTCCCTGTAATAAGGGCACTGTAAGTCACTTTGGATAAAAGCATCTGCCAAATGAATACATGTAAATTTAATTATAAAGATAATATATGACATAATTCAATTAAAAAAAAAAAAAAAAAAAATAGAAAACCACTTTAGACCGTCATGACGGTGAATAAGGTAAAAAAAAAATTATACAAATAATATATATATATTATTATATTTTTATTTATTTTATAGATATATTATTATTATTTTTATTATATATATATATATTTATTATTATTATTATAATTATTATTTTTATTATATTTATTATATATATTATTATTTTGTATTATATATATATTATTATTATTTTTATTATATATATATTTATTATTATTATTATTATAATTATTATTTTTATTATATATATTTATTATTATTTTTATTATATATATATATTATTATTCTTTTTATTATATATATATATATATATATATATATTATTTGTATTTTGTGTTAAAGCTTGTTAGCCTGTGTTCTACATCTAGACATGCGTGTTGCTAAAAACACTAGCAGTTTGGCCTTCTTATCGTATGTTTCCACTGGTGCATGCTGAGCGAATGTGAGCGAATGTGAGCGAGCGCTTTCAGTTCCTTCCTACGGTGCAAGCGGTTCCCTAGCGTTGGGAGTGGCTTTGTGCGGATTTATTCCTCCCCGCTCCGCAGGTCACGGCGTTCCGGATCCCAGATTGATTCCATCTTGCCTGCAAGGCATCATGACGACGCTCGGCCTTGACTCCATAGTTACGCCCTCTCATCGTCTGTAGTACATCATACTAGCCGGTTACATCATATCTGAACTATGCTTTAACCCTGAGAAAATGTCTCGAAATTATTCACTCAAATATTTTGTATTTTTTACCTTGAAAAATATGTTTAAAAACTTATTTTGAAATGAAAGATTAAGTTGTGTACACTCATGTATTCACAGTGCAAGGACATTATTGTAATGCCTTTTAATTGATGGTTTATTTGAACACCACATGATTGTTTTGTACAAAACGCTGTAAATGTTTGACAAAACATTGTGAAACTAACATGGACACAACGATTACATTTCTACAAACTCAACACGTGTGCATTAAACGAGATATTTAATAGATTTCTGTTTGTTTATCTCCTCCGACAACATTATTTGTCAATGACTCGTTTCATAAATATATTACAATTGCATTATTTTTCCATGCAATGAATTGCACTAAATTAAAACAGCCCTAAAAAAAATACAAAATAAAAAAACTCGGTACAAACAAATGTTACATATATCTGTAATAGTTCAAATATCACTGTGTAAAATTATTGCAATCATTTTAAATGAGATTAGCATTTTTATATTCAGTGTTTCTCTCCTTTTATCCAACATTTGGATGAATTGCATTCTGGTACTATATTCACCACAGAACATGAGCCGTGTTGCCTTTGAATCTGTCCCAATGAGGGTAACTTACAGGGCAAACGTGTTTTTTAACAGAGTGATTTTGGCTAAACAGCTAAAAGCAATCGTGTTGTATTATTCATTGCAATAATGTAAAAGCATCTGATCTTCCTGGGCAATTTCAAGCGTTAAATCTACCTTTCCATGCTATCCTAGTGCTTTCGAAAAATTAGCTCTAATATAAGCAATATTTGCAGTGGAGCATCACTGTACGCTGGCGCGATCGCAGCTGCAGGCCTTGGCGTACTGTCAGCGTGATTGACGACTCAGACAGCACATGAATTTTAAATCCACTGTGAACATGAGGACCAGGCATCACAAACAGGTACAGAAGTCAAGTAATAGGATTCAAGATCGAGCAATAAGAACTTATTGCATGCAAAGCAGGTGTGCGGTGTGCGGTGAACGTGTTGCTCCTCACTGGAGCGTGGCGTCGGCTGTTCCTTTTGGACCGACCCTTAAACTCCACACCCACGAGTCTCCTCAAGTCAATTATACACTGCATGTAAATCCACCGGCGCTCGAGCCAATCCAGTCACAACAATGCAGCGGCTGGTGCTCAAGTGAACTCGGGCATGTCAGACTCTCCTAAACACGGCACCCGTATCAGAAACCCTTCTGTTATCGTTCTGAAACCTCTCCAGACTGAAGGAATAAGCATGACTGTCTCTTAAAATCACCATCAACACATGCACGATACATTCATATTCTGGGCAAAGAATCTTGTTAAGCTTTAAATGCAATGTGGCAGGATGGAGGGCGGGGCCGGGGCGTGATTCTGCACACCCGCCCCTAATTATGCTGATTACCCCTCGAGAGGGATAAGGGCCGACCGGAGATGGCAGTGCGACAGAGAGAGAGAGCTGTCTGACACCTGTGTGTGAGTGTGTGTGTGTGTGTGTGTGTGTGTGTCTGTGTGTGTGTGTGTGTGTGTGTGTGTATGTGTGACTGTGTGTGTGAGAGTGTGTGTGTGTATGTGTGTCTGTGTGTGAGAGAGTGTGTATGTGTGTGTGTGTGTGTGTGTGTGTGTGTGTATGTGTGTGTGAGAGAGTGTGTATGTGTGTGTGTGTGCGTGTGTGTGTGTGTGTGCGTGCATGTGTGTGTGTGTGTAAGTGCGTGTGTGAGTGTGTGCGTGTGTGAGTGTGTGTGTGCGTGAGTGTGTGAGTGTGAGTGTGTGTGAGTGTGTGAGTGTGTGTGTATGCGTGAGTGTGTGTGTGTGAGTGTGTCTGCATGTGTGAGTGTGTGTGAGTGTGTCTGCATGTGTGAGTGTGTGAGTGTGTGTGAGTGTGTATGTGTGTGTGTATGTGTGTGTGTATGCGTGAGTGTGTGTGTGTGAGTGTGTCTGCATGTGTGAGTGTGTGCGTGTGTGTGTGTGTGTGTGTGTATGCGTGAGTGTGTGTGTATGTGTGTGTGTGTGTATATGCGTGTGTGTGTGTGTATGCGTGAGTGTGTGTATATGTGTGTGTGTGTGTATATGTGTGTGTATGCGTGAGTGTGTGTGTATACGTGTGTGTGTGTGTATATGTGTGTGTGTGTGTGTGTATGCGTGAGTGTGTGTGTATGCGTGAGTGTGTGTGTGTGTGTGTGTGTGTACTGCCGCTCAATGGATGCTTTTTGTTTTTGCTCATATTTACCAAGGGTGCCAATATTTTTGGCCACAACTGTTTATAATATACACTCAAAAAATCAACAGTGAAGTTTCAGATGGCTAAACTAACCAACATTAAAGGGGTCATGATATCTCTTGACATCTATTTATTTTTTAGTTTATCTGTATCACAAATAACCTGAAGATAAACTGCTTAAACGTGTCTTGATGCTGATGTAACTGATGTATTAGCGGGTCTTTGTAACTATGTTTCATGTTCAATAGCTGAGGTCTGTGTGTGTGGGAGAGGGTGAGCAAGCTGTCAGTATCTGTGTATTTGTAGTGTATATTATGTAATGCTGTTTTGTTTGAATGTGTTAAAGGAATTTTGTATCTTGTGTCTTTCGGACCCCCTGAAAATAAGATGCTACATCTCAACGGGCTTATATAATAAATTCCTATATGAGGTCATTGTACTATAAAAACATACTGTAAGTTTCAGAACTGAACACGTCCTTCTGAATGGAAAAAGAGCATTTATTTAAACCAGGCTCTAGAAACGGGCCATTTGGAATTTGTGGAACTTGTGACGTCCCAAGGCCCAAAACACATCTGCATAGAACTGCAATACATCAACGCCTATTTTTCGCCATTGCACCCTTGGCTCCGCCCACTGGTGCTCACAGACAGTCACACAGGTGAAGAGGAGAGAGATGGGTCTGTCATGGGAGATTCATTTACAGCAGGGTGGACTTACACAGGACACCTTCATGTGCCTAAAAACGTTTTAAATGTTCATGAATCTCGCGCCACTTTTAAAAGACGCAACGTCGAGTTATAACTCTAAAAAGGAGACCTCCATTCTGTTTCATTCAGCTGCGCTGTCTTGCTGTTTTGAAGGGATGCTGGACTGTTTTTGCACCCGTCTGTGCTATAAAGATTTGTTAGTCTTTTGTAAACATGCACTATATGGACGTCTTTGATCATTTTGATGCATTTCCGGCGATTTAAAAACGTCTCTCATTCTGCTGCTGCCACTGACTAGGAGAAACACAAGCTGTTCTATGTGTACATGGCAGGGCGGGGCCGGGCCGTGATTCTGCACACCTGCCCCTAATCAGGCTAATTAGCCCTCGAGAGCGATAAGGGCCGACCGGAGACGGCAGTGTGACAGAGAGAGATTTACAGACAGCTGTCTGACACCTGTTTGTGTGTGTTTGTCTTTTAATAAATTATTATTTATATTGTGAAGCCGGTTCTCGCCGCCTCCTTTCCCTTTAACCCCTTTACACTGGTGCCGAAACCCGGTTAGGAGGAGGAATGCGCCGTAGTAGAGTCCTCGCCACTACCATCCACCCCAACGGAGCAGCCGTGGCCATCTGCTGGGGGACGGAGGAGCCCGGCCACTTGAGAGCGGATGAACGGCCGCCGACCGCAAAAGGGAGACCGGGCCCCTAACCGACCACCTGGAGCAGTTCAGGCCACTGCCAGGGGCAGAGGGTGACCCCTACCAGCTGCTAAATGCGGTGGGGTCATGATGACCGCCAACAGCGAGCGGGGAGGGGCTCCCGGCTGACTGCCTGGGTGACTACCCCTTCTGTTTCCCGAGAAAGCGGCGGGGCGTTCCGTCCGCCAGGGGCCAGAAGACTGCCCTGGAGTTCGCTAGTTCGAATCCCAGGGTGTGCTGAGTGACTCCAGTCAGGTCTCCTAAGCAACCAAATTTGCCCGGTTGCTAGGGAGGGTAGAGTCACATGGGGTAACCTCCTCGTGGTCGCTATAATGTGACTCCAGTCAGGTCTCCTTAGCAACCAAATTGTCCCGGTTGCTAGGGAGGGTTGAGTCACATGGGGTAACCTCCTCGTGGTCGCTATAATGTGACTCCAGTCAGGTCTCCTTAGCTACCAAATTTGCCCGGTTGCTAGGGAGGGTAGAGTCACATGGGGTAACCTCCTCATGGTCGCTATAATGTGACTCCAGTCAGGTCTCCTTAGCAACCAAATTTGCCCGGTTGCTAGGGAGGGTAGAGTCACATGGGGTAACCTCCTCGTGGTCACTATAATGTGGTTCTCGCTCTCGGTGGGGCGTGTGGTGAGTTGTGCGTGGATGCCGCGGAGGATGGAGTGAAGCCTCCACATGCGCTACGTCTCCGTGGCAACGCACTCAACAAGCCACGTGATAAGACGTGCGGATTGACGGTCTCAGACGCGGAGGCATCTGGGATTCGTCACTCCGCCACCCGGATTGAAGTGAGTCACTACACGACCACGAGGACTCAAAAAAAAGCACATTGGGAATTGGGCGTGCCAAACTGGGAGAAAAAGGGGGTCATGACCCCTTTAAACCTGGATAAGCATGGAAATTCATACGGGTTGATGCTGGTGTTTTCGGCAGGAAAAGGACATGAGGCCATTATCATATGTAGATTCAACATACACAGAAAAGCAATAACACAGAATTTAAGATTACAAAAGCTTCATATTTGCAGAAACAATTTCAACAACGTGTTAAAGGAGCAGGAGCGTGATGCTAGCTTTCATTGATTAACACTGCTGTATCTATGCATGTGTGCGTGTGTGTGTGTGTGTGTGTGTGTGTGTACACTGTGCATATGTTTTCCCTGAATTATGGTAGCGCTGATATCAATTACAATGTTTGCCCTCTGGTAAATATCTCTCCTGTACAAATTCTTTGAAAGCTCCAGATTGCTTGAAGATGATGAATGCACTGAATTAACACATGGACATTAAAATGCACACAACATGTATCCAGTATGCATATGAATGCACCTGTATGTGTATAAACATTACACACAGATATCTACTTTAAGACAACCACAACATTGTATGGTGTTGAGGGTGGTTGCCAGGGCGTTGCTATGCAGTTGCTAAGGTGTTCCAAGTGCATTGTTACATGGTTGCTATCGTTATGTATAGAACGCCATACTGTAGACTGCAGTACACAGACGCTGGTAAATAACACAATAAGATCAGCTTTACATACCCGTTACAGATGTGCCACCGTGTCGCGTCACTGTTACCCAGCAGGCTTTTCCGGACGCTGCATGTTTGAACAGGATCATGACACGGTCTTTCATCATGGCCAGTGTTCTGTCTGTCCACCTCCAACCGGTGGGCTTCAATTAAAACCAGCTGTGAGGTCCAAAAACCAAAGCAACATGAGAGATGCACACTAATAACAACCCTTAAGATTTTCTAGAGCATTCTAGAGGGTTCTTTACACTTTCAGAAAGAAAATCCCCTGCTATGGACAAATACATAATAAATACATACAGGTCATATTCTACCACCTGTCTTATTCTGCTTTGAATTCTTCCTCTCAATGGTGAATCTCATTAGATTCTCAACACTGTAAAAATGCCTTTATACACTCCAAAAATGGGCCCCATTGACTTCCATTGTAAGTGTCTCACTGGGACCTCCACTTTTGCTTCTTTTCAAGAAAAGAGTCTAAATACATTTTTAGTGGATATTAATATTGACTTGTATTGAAGCCGAAATATTCCTTTAATGTGGCCCTACAAAGAATAAATGTTCTAAATTTACATTAAATAATGAAAAACTGCTAAATTAGAGCAGAAATGTGTCGTCGCAGTCTGAGAAAAGCATTCATTAGCATAAATGAAAGGCAGTACAACCAGGGTAACACATTTAAATATCATTGAATATTGGGGGAGCAACATGATTTGTGTGAAAGGAAATAATAATGGAAGGTTGTTTTGATTAAAATTCAGTTTTAAAAAAGTGGTGATGGAGCCTTTTACCAGAGGGGGTTTAAAGTGGCGTTGTGTAGATACAGGTGTGATAGTTATAGGGCACAATGCATCAACTAATGCAATTTGCTATTTTTTTTTATTTTCTTTGAGTAACAAAATAAGATGAAGCTTACTCAAAATAACCACTTCAGAAAAAGTCAACCATCCTGTTAATTTCAAACACATTTTGTTACATTTTATTACATCTTAAAGGAGACCTATTATGCCTCTTTTTACAAGATGTAATATAAGTCTGAGGTGTCCCCAGAATGTGTGTGAAGTTTCAGCTCAGAATCCCCCACGGATCATTTATTATATCATGTTATAAACGCCTCTTTTTGGGTGGAATAAAAAACACACTGATTTCGTGTGTGTCTCTTTAAATGCAAATGAGCTGCTGCTCCCCGACCCCTTTCTGGAAGAGGGCTGTGTCTTTACAGTTCGTGCTTCGGTTACTACAGCAACAACCAATCAGAACCGTTATGACTGACAGCGTAAATATCAGAGTTCAGGCATATATGCATGAATATATATCTGTATATCTGGACTCTGTGAATACAATCAGAGACGATGCTAACTACAGCTGCACTAGCCATGGAATCAGCTAATGAGCACATTCGGAAAAGCGATTTGCAAAAGTGCGGTACTTACATCAACAGTTGGTACTGATCCATTTTGAATCAAATAAAATGTTTAGTATTGACGCTGACTATCACCCCCGGAGTCGCTAGTTCGAAACCCAGGCGTGCTGAGTGACTCCAGTCAGGTCTCCTTAGTAACCAAATTGTCCCGGTTGCTAGGGAGGGTAGAGTCACATGGGGTAACCAAATTGTCCCGGTTGCTAGGGAGGGTAGAGTCACATGGGGTAACCAAATTGTCCCGGTTGCTAGGGAGGGTAGAGTCACATGGGGTAACCAAATTGTCCCGGTTGCTAGGGAGGGTAGAGTCACATGGGGTAACCAAATTGTCCTGGTTGCTAGGGAGGGTAGAGTCACATGGGGTAACCTCCTCGTGGTGGTGATTAGTAGTTCTCTCAATGGGGCGTGTGGTGAGTTGTGTGTGGATCATGGAGAGTAGCATGAGTCTCCACATGCTGTGAGTCTCCTTAGCAACCAAATTGTCCCGGTTGCTAGGGAGGGTCGAGTCACATGGGGTAACCTCCTCGTGGTAGTGATTAGTGGTTCTCGCTCTCAATGGGGCGTGTGGTGAGTTGTGTGTGGATCATGGAGAGTAGCATGAGTCTCCACATGCTGTGAGTCTCCTTAGCAACCAAATTGTCCCGGTTGCTAGGGAGGGTCGAGTCACATGGGGTAACCTCCTCGTGGTGGTGATTAGTGGTTCTCGCTCTCAATGGGGTGTGTGGTGAGTTGTGTGTGGATCATGGAGAGTAGCATGAGTCTCCACATGCTGTGAGTCTCCTTAGCAACCAAATTGTCCCGGTTGCTAGGGAGGGTCGAGTCACATGGGGTAACCTCCTCGTGGTGGTGATTAGTGGTTCTCGCTCTCAATGGGGCGTGTGGTGAGATGTGTGTGGATCGTGGAGAGTAGCATGAGCCTCCACATTCTGTGAGTCTCCTTAGCAACCAAATTGTCCCGGTTGCTAGGGAGGGTAGAGTCACATGGGGTAACCTCCTCGTGGTGGTGATTAGTGGTTCTCTCAATGGGGAGTGTGGTGAGTTGTGTGGATCGTGGAGAGTAGCATGAGTCTCCACATGCTGTGAGTCTCCTTAGCAACCAAATTGGGCCGGTTGCTAGAGAGGGTAGAGTCACGTGGGGTAACCTCCTTGTGGTGGTGATTAGTGGTTCTCGCTCTCAATGGGGCGTGTGGTGAGATGTGTGTGGATCGTGGAGAGTAGCATGAGCCTCCACATGCTGTGAGTCTCCTTAGCAACCAAATTGGGATGGTTGCTAGGGAGGGTAGAGTCACGTGGGGTAACCTCCTTGTAATGGTGATTAGTGGTTCTCGCTCTCAATGGTGCGTGTGGTGAGTTGTGTGTGGATCGTGGAGAGTAGCATGAGCCTCCACATTCTGTGAGTCTCCTTAGCAACCAAATTGTCCCGGTTGCTAGGGAGGGTCAAGTCACATGGGGTAACCTCCTCGTGGTGGTGATTAGTGGTTCTCGCTCTCAATGGGGCATGTGGTGAGATGTGTGTGGATCGTGGAGAGTAGCATGAGCCTCCACATGCTGTGAGTCTCCTTAGCAACCAAATTGGGACGGTTGCTAGGGAGGGTAGAGTCACGTGGGGTAACCTCCTTGTGGTGGTGATTAGTGGTTCTCGCTCTCAATGGGGCGTGTGGTGAGTTGTGTGTGGATCATGGAGAGTAGCATGAGTCTCCACATGCTGTGAGTCTCCTTAGCAACCAAATTGTCCCAGTTGCTAGGGAGGGTCGAGTCACATAGGGTAACCTCCTCGTGGTGGTGATTAGTGGTTCTCGCTCTCAATGGGGCGTGTGGTGAGATGTGTGTGGATCGTGGAGAGTAGCATGAGCCTCCACATTCTGTGAGTCTCCTTAGCAACCAAATTGTCCCGGTTGCTAGGGAGGGTAGAGTCACATGGGGTAACCTCCTCGTGGTGGTGATTAGTGGTTCTCTCAATGGGGTGTGTGGTGAGTTGTGTGTGGATCGTGGAGAGTAGCATGAGTCTCCACATGCTGTGAGTCTCCTTAGCAACCAAATTGGGCTGGTTGCTAGGGAGGGTAGAGTCACGTGGGGTAACCTCCTTGTGGTGGTGATTAGTGGTTCTCGCTCTCAATGGGGCGTGTGGTGAGATGTGTGTGGATCGTGGAGAGTAGCATGAGCCTCCACATGCTGTGAGTCTCCTTAGCAACCAAATTGGGACAGTTGCTAGGGAGGGTAGAGTCACGTGGGGTAACCTCCTTGTAGTGGTGATTAGTGGTTCTCGCTCTCAATGGGGCGTGTGGTGAGTTGTGTGTGGATCGTGGAGAGTAGCATGAGCCTCCACATTCTGTGAGTCTCCTTAGCAACCAAATTGGGACGGTTGCTAGGGAGGGTAGAGTCACATGGGGTAACCTCCTCGTGGTGGTGATTAGTGGTTCACTCAATGGGGCGTGTGGTGAGTTGTGTGTGGATCTGGAGAGTAGCATGAGTCTCCACATGCTGTGAGACTCCGCGGTGTCATGCACAACGAGTCACGTGATCAGATGCGCCGATTGATGCTCTCAGAAGTGGAGGCGACTGAGACTTGTCCTCCGCCACCCTCAAAATTGCCTCAAAAATCAAACTTTAGACACCAGATGCAAAGATCTCATGGAACAGGAACATGTTCCAGCGTTTAGTGTCAGCAGGTGTTTAGGAAAGTGCTGTGGTACTTTTTAATGTTATTTAGTGTTTTGGGAGAAATGGAGCTTTTAACACCATTGTACCCTATATATTGTGGCATAAAGATGATTTTGACAATGTATTAGGATGACAGCTAATGCATACTGAATCAACAACTTGCTTAAACGGTCATATTTGACACGTATTAAATGGTTAGACAAAAAAACCTAATAAACTCTGAACCTAAAATGATGTCGGCTGCGAGTTCTTCCAATGCAGCTCTAACACACATCAGTGAACAGACGGACTGCCACCTGCAGGACTGCCAGAGCATTATCTGCCGTTTCACACTGTTAAAACACTTCATTTGTGCACTAATCAATCAACAGCACAACACTGATATATCAGCATGAACACTGTTTATAGTGACCCGATGCATATTCACAAAAGCTGTGTTCACTCAGAGTGAGACATCCATCCCATAATATGATACTAAATATCAGCCATATCTATAGATGAATAATGGATGGCATACAGACAGCTGATGTCCTTCACAGATGAACTTAACAGAGGTTGAGTTTCTTGCGCACTGAATCGATACAGACACGCTGTTTGTATTTCACAGCAATATTTCTCATAGAATAAAATACAAAAGTTATTCAAACACATCCTGCATTGCTGATGCATCACTGATAACTCCTTATATGGACATAAACAAAGGGCAAAAGCATTCTAAGATGATCCGACCGAAAGATCATTGCAAAGCAGGCAGACTAAAGCCAGCCAATCCTCATCTATAATTCAACATATCATTTAATGAGAAAGGCTGAACTCTGCGGAGGTAATAATGCCACACATCCCGACCTTAACTGAGCTAATAAAGAGCATGCTGGCATACAGAGCATCTCACCCATCAACAGGTTCAAACAGCTCTCACGGCGCATGACTCTGATCACAGACATCCACATGCTGGTTACCGAAAACCCCCAGAACAAAGACATTTAATGAGCAGCTCTTTGTATGTTTGATACTCTTCATACTCCACATTCAACTGTTTGTCCACATGAATATGTACTTGAACGTTTATAGAGATGTAAAACACTAAACTGATCATTCTTTGCACATTTCAGGACAGGATACTGAAAGCTGTATAACAGCATCGCACAGCTCGCATGAGGATCAGACACACTATAATTAAACTGTGAGGGGTAAATGTCAAAGCGCAATTTCCCAATGCGCTGTAAGTCCTCGTGGTGGCATAGTGACTCGCCTGAATTCGGGTGGCGGAGGACGAATCTCAGTTGCGCATCTTATCACGTGGTATGTTGAGTGCGTTACCGTGGAGACGTAGCGTGTGTGGAGGCTTCAAGCTATTCTCCGCGGCATCCACACACAACTCGCCACACACCCCACCGAGAGCGAGAACCACATTATAGTGACCACGAGGAGGTTACCCCATGTGACTCTACCCTCCCTAGCAACCGGGACAATTTGGTTGTTAAGGAGACCTGACTGGAGTCACTCAGCACACCTTGGGTTTCGACCTAGCGACTCCAGGTGTGATAGTCAGCGTCAATACTCGCTGAGATACCCAGACCCCCTTGACATTTAAGTGTGTTAAACATAAGCACTGTTTATACACATGTGTGTATTTATACACACACACACACACACACACACACACACACACACTGGTGGTCAAAAGTTTGGAGTAATGTACAGAGTTTGCTGTTTCAGAAGGAAATTGATACTTTTATTCACTGAGATGGCATTTAACTGATCCCAATGTATAGTCAGGACATTAATAACGTGACAAATTGCTAAAAAACATGTTCAGAACTTCCTAAACTACTTCAAAGAGTTCTCATGAAAAAATCCTCCATGTGCAGCGATGACAGCTTTGCAAATCCTTGTTACTCCGGTGACCTTTCACCCCACACTTCCTGTAGCACTTGACCTTTCACCCCACACTTCCTGTAGCACTTGCCCTTTCACCCCACACTGTCTTGTCGGGCACTTCTCACACACCTTACAGCTGATCCCACAAAAGCTCAAAGGGGTTTAGATCCGTAACACTCTTTTCCAATTATCTGTTGTCCAATCTGAGTCTTCTCTTTACTGTTGTACATGAAACTGGTGTTGAGCGGGTAGAATTCAATGAAGCTGTCAGCGGAGGACATGTGAGGTGTCTATTTCTCAAACTAGAGACTTATTTTTTTTGCCATTTTTGACCTAATATTGAGCTTAACACATGCCCGTCTATTGATACTGTGCAACTCAAACACAAACACAACGTTCAGCTTCATTTAATGAACCAAATATCTTTCAGCTGTGTTTGATATAATGCAAGTGATTTTCTAGTATCAAATGATCAATTAATCATGATCACTCGAGGATAAGGTGTTGGAGTGATGCTGCTGTCTAGATTTGATCAAAAATGACTTTTTCAAATAGTGATGGTGCTGTTATATACATCAGTAATGTCCTGAATATACTCTGTGATCAGATGAATGCCACTTCGGTGAATTAAAGTACCAATTTCCTTCCGAAACATCAAAATCTGTACATTATTCCAAACGTTTGGCCGCCAGTGTGTGTGTGTGTGTGTGTGTGTGTGTGTGTATATATATGTGTGAAAAAAAAGATGCATTTAAACATTCTGCATACAGGTTTGGAACAACATGAGGGTGAGTAGAAACCATTCATACACATTTTAGTTACTCTTGTGTTTGTTGGTTTTCCTATTTCCTTCACAAACTTCTAAGATAATCATATTTGCATGGAAAATGTGTTTGAAAAGGCCCCGATAATAACGTTCAAACATTTCTGCTCTGACAATTACGATTAGTTAAAGTTCAGTTTTTGCGGGGAAAGAGGCCGTGCAGAAGCAGAATTTAGAGCGCTTCAAAAGTTCAACAAAACACGGTGGATTTAGAGAGCGAGTGCGAAAAGTTTGCAGAAAGAGAGACTTTGTCAGAAATGATGACGGGAATCTTTGATCTTCCTCACTGAGCCCTGGAGGGCGACTATTGATTGTGCAGCAGACGCATGGAACGAGCTGCGGGTGATGAGGAGAGATGGCGTCTCAATCGACACTGAGCGACAGACCTGGGATCAGGCCAGAGCTGCTGCACGCACAGGGGGATATGGTGAGAACGCCACAGACGCACATGAAGGATTCTTCACAATCTCTTTTGAGTGCTCGACTCACGAACGGTTTGAGAGCGCTCAAGGCGGTAATTAAGAGCTTCACTTGGGATGCAACGCACACACCAGCACTAATGCTCTTATCTGTGCAAATCATAAGCCAAATTGATACATAATATTTACATGTTTTCAAGCAAACAATGCAATAATAACAGAAAGCTTTAGCAATCTTTATGATTAAACTGTGCATCAACTCCACTCAGCCAAGCAAGACTATGGAATAGGTTCAGAAAAGCATACTACCTATTGCATCAAGATAGTAGTATGTTGTGTAAACTATGCACAGTTTATTATGCCTGGATGACCACCTACATTTGCCAAAATGTATGGAACGATAAGTCAGATTTGTGTGACGAATGAGCACGTCTTAAGCTAGGGCTGTTTCTAGCTATACGCTGTATAAGCGGCCACAAAAGCAAGGTTGTTTTTACTTATTTTTTATCTTTAAATATACAGGAAATGGCGAGTATGGTTCAGGCAGCTGTTATGGCTCAATTAGACAGTTATAGGGGGCCCCCTTGTGGCCCGAGAGGGAAGGGAGTACGGTAAATGATCTGCACTTATATAGCGCTTTTATTAACCTTAGAGGTTACCAAAGTGCTTTACACTGTGTGCCAATCAGCCATGCACACACACATTCACACACACACTCGTACACCAATGGTGGCAGAGCTGCCATGCTAGGCGCTAGCCTGCCATTGGGAGCAACTTGGGGTTCAGTGTCTTACCAAAGTACACTTTGGCATGTGGGACGGGAATCGAACCGCCAACCCTACGATTAGCAGCCGACCCGCTCTACCACCTGAGCCACAGCCGCCAGGATTTCGCTTAAGGCCCCCACACACCTTTTTCACGCTAGTGCTATCTTTGTATACTGATGGGAATGACAACGAGGCTGTGAGGGATAGAGATATGAAACTCCAGACAACATGAGATGTGCAAAATCAACTGTGCTCTAGGAGCTTCATACAGCTTTATAAGAGATGGTAAGTCAATCCCTCACAGCCTCATTTTCATTCCCGTTAAAAATCAAAGATGGCGCTAGCGTGAATAAGGTCTATATGCTCAGAAACGTCCCTGTCTGAGGCTATGACAAAAGTAAGCGGGACCTTTAGTTTTGGTTCCTGAAATATTTAAAGAGTTATTTATATGAATGACACTTCACAAAGTAACATTTAAGCGTTCATCGTAAAGTGTATTATATTCCAATATTTCATCAAAGGATAGCACCATACATGCACCATACATGCACTTACCCACAGAACACCGACTGGCCCTGAAATTAATCGCTGGATTAAAATTACAGCCGTCTGGTGAGTAACTGCACATGCTGTAAAAGTTTCTGAAACTCCTGAGAGCGTTTGAATGCAGAAGTGTCTCTCTGGACGAGCTCCAGACCGATTGCACACTATCAGCAGAAACACGTCGAGAGCTGAGTCGAGCCTTTCAATGTGCAGCAGATGGTTTGGCATAATGACCGGTGTTAGAATAACAAGGAATCAGAGGAGTGGCACATTGAACCGCAAGCGCCTTCTGTGGCGTTATAACTTAGCAGGAGAATTGCAAGAGCTTTGCAACTGTCTGCATTTTCTTGCAAAACAGACATCAGATCTATTCATGCGCTAGAACAGCGGTTCTTGAAGTGGCGAACCAAAAAGGGGTTGCTGGACTGTTCTGATCCGTCGCAGACAAACTTACAAAGTGCAATAAACAATCAGATTCCAGAAAACTGCCCATCTTCAATTGGTTGCACAAATCCAATTTGTACTTAATTACCTCATTTAGCTCTCCTACCCATGACACCTACTAAAGCTGCGGATCAGCACGTCACATGCACTCAATCCAAAACGCCAGAATATATGATTTATAAAGTCTCAAATGAGACCCTGAGGGAGTGAATCAATTAAAACTGAACCAAGCTGGTGAAGTACATACTATCCTATATCATTCCACCCATAACCTGTGTTATCCATCAGTTAAACACATTGTAAACGCTGATGATTTCAGGCCTTATTTTGTTATTTTATGATGTTTTTTTTAGACATTTTTTTTTTTTTTAGAAATAATGCAAATGTGATGTTGTTCTATGCAAAGTCCAGATTCAAAGCTTTCAAATGACACCACACATGCCTGACTATTGCATTCGCGGACTTTATCGGAAAATACGTTTTCGCTTAAAACGATAAAGCGCCCCCTTATGGATTGTTCGCCCGTAAAATATAAAAACAATAAAATAAAATACAAAATTATATATATATATATATATATATGAAAAGCTCTTTTACATACAACATTTAAAAGTTACTACATCTATCAAGCGCCAAAAATTATTTTTTTTATTAAATATTAACAAAAATCAAATCGCCATAAAAATAGACCATAAGATTCTTTGGCTATATTCCAAGTCTTCAAAAATCTTTATCTTTAAACTGTGTTATCTCTGGTAAGGTGCTATATAAATTTAACATTATTATTATTATTATTATTTAACTAAATAATTGTGTCCTGATAGTCCCTGATAGGGACTTTCACCTGTTTGTAGGCTACATTGATTTTCTTTTTCTTTCTTTAAATGTTGAATTTGTATTTATTATTCTCTGCAAAATGTGTGCTCGACACGTCCTGCCTCCAGAATAATGCTGTTATACATGAACAGACAAACGAAAATTCTGTTTTATTCAGATATCAATATCTGAAATACCAGGAGAAACCACAACATATTCCACAGTTAATGTAGCCAATAAATTCAGATTCATCTGGTAAGAAAAAAAATTAAATAAAGTTTTTTTAAATAATAGTTGTATAATAATAATAAAAATTATAAAAATAATACTACTACTAATAATAATACTAACAATTCTTATTATTAGGCTATTATTATGCATATATACATAAAATATGCATATACAATGCATATTTTATTAATAAAAGCTATAAATGAAAGAGGAACTTTTCAAAATGGGCGTTTCATTTAGTTTGGACGCACTTCCGGTTTAAGCCCCGCCCACACCCGATTGTAACCGAATACAGAGACAGATAATTTTATCATATGAACAGATATAGATACAAATACAGATAATGGCTTCACTGCACACCCCTATATATATATCTATATACACACACATATATATATCTCTCTAAATATATATATACACACACATATACATTTATATATATATATACACACACACACATATACATTTATATATATATATATACACACACACACACACACACACACACACATATATATATATCTCTCTAAATATATATATACACACACATATACATTTATATATATATATACACACACACACATATACATTTATATATATATA
Source organism: Moxostoma hubbsi (assembly GCA_032164185.1). Taxonomy (NCBI): domain Eukaryota; kingdom Metazoa; phylum Chordata; class Actinopteri; order Cypriniformes; family Catostomidae; genus Moxostoma; species Moxostoma hubbsi. Next base: position 301,115 of record JAVLUX010000050.1, on the reverse strand, counting down.
TACACACACACATATATATATATATCTCTCTAAATATATATATACACACACATATACATTTATATATATATATACACACACACATATACATTTATAAATATACACACACACACACACACACACACATATATCTCTCTCTAAATATATATACACACACATATACATTTATATATATACACACACACACACACACATATATATATATATATATATATAAATGTGTGTATATATATATATATATATATATATATATATATATATATATATATATATATATATACATATATTTATATGTGTGTGTATATATATACACAGTAAATATATAGTGTGTGTGTTGTTTCTAACAAGTTATTGGATAAACAAGGATGGATGTGTGTGAGAGAGAGAGAGAGAGAGAGAGAGACAGACAGAGAGATGGAGTGTGTGTGAGAGAGAGAGAGAGAGCGCGAGAGAGAGTGTGTGTGTGTGTGTGATCACTTGTTGTCACTCCCAAGCAGAGATGCTGTCAGCTTTCTGAAGATCAGCTTTCTCAGTGGAAAAATACCATCCAAGTGGGGATAATTCTCCCTATTTCACTGAGTCGATCACTATAGAAACCGCAATGTCCTCCACCATTTAAACAGCACCCATTGTGTAATTAATCAGTCTGTTGTGTCTCTCAGCTGTGATGATGTTTATTTCCCAGCTTCAGTAGTGTAGTCGTAATACAAGCGATCAGGAAGAGCTGTTGTATGTAAACACTAGCTGACCCGGATTCACTTCACGTCACCTAACTGATCTTTTGCCACCACCTGCTGGATAACACATGTAATGTAAAAGAAAACGCATGTAAAAAAAGACAAACAGTAGCTCTTAACACATCTGCACTGCTTTTACACTTTAGTTTAGAACGGCAGGAACACAAGCGGAGTGACACACAGTGAAGCGTCCGAGTGATGATGGCGTCAGAACATCAGTGCTCATGGAACATCTCTCGTCCAATCAGATTTGAGGACCAGAACTAACTGTTGTGTGTATATATACACATACATACATACATTCATACATACATACATGCAGTATATACATATTAAAAGTAAAATAATTGAAAAATGACCATTTTGACCGCACTCTTACGTGCAAATAAATGTTAATGATTTTTTTATAAGTTCACGAGGATTTGTTCCAACTAAATGTGCTTTCCTGCGTAGAAGAGGGCACGATTTTCATTGAACAATGACTTAAGCTAAATTTCTCCTTTTGTATCCTACAGACATGATGTTGTATAAAAACAGCCCATAATGACATATTCCTTTAAACATACTGCGTGCGATTTTATGCAGTTATAAAACAGTCACAGAAGAGAAGGCGACGAGAACTGTTTAATGGCGTCCAACTCCACTGGCGTTATTCCCTAGATCATATATCAAGTCTTGATTCAGGACTGGCAATAATCAGAGGGTCGCTTCACAATGGCCGTATGGTTTCCGCCCGTGAGTAATGAGTATTGCAGTGGTAAAATACACCAGTGATTTCCTGGTGATTTTTGGCATTGCACAGACAGTGATCAACGGAGCAGCACACTGAAGATTTCACTGATGCCTGCAGTATGTACTAATGAAGTATGAGCTGTCAGATGAAGTTTTGGGGGAATGGGTCATAGGCATGTGATGAATACAGCCCAACAGATGGAGGTTCATCATCAACTCTTTTCCCAAGAACTGTATCCTTGGAAACCGTGTGGGCCGTGTCACATTCAAACATGCCGGTGCGGTAAATAGTTTCGCATGCAGCACATTTAAATGTGTTTCTGAATAGCGTTTCGGCAACCCAGTGACCTAAACAGCAAATTAAGATGTGGTGGGGTCCTGTGTATCTCAGCGAGTATTGACGCTGACGATCACACCTGGATTTGGTTGCTAAGGAGACCTGACTGGAGTCACTCAGCACGCCCTGGATTCGAACTTGTGACTCCAGTCAGGTCTCCTTAGCAACCAAATTGGCCCGGTTGCTAGGGAGGGTAGAGTCACATGGGGTAACCAAATTGTCCCGGTTGCTAGGGAGGGTAGAGTCACATGGGGTAACCAAATTGTCCCGGTTGCTAGGGAGGGTAGAGTCACATGGGGTAACCAAATTGTCCCGGTTGCTAGGGAGGGTAGAGTCACATGGGGTAACCAAATTGTCCCGGTTGCTAGGGAGGGTAGAGTCACATGGGGTAACCAAATTGTCCCGGTTGCTAGGGAGGGTAGAGTCACATGGGGTAACCTCCTCGTGGTCACTATAATGTGGTTCTCGCTCTCGGTGGGGCGTGTGGTGAGTTGTGCGTGGGTGCCGCGGAGAATAGCGTGAAGCCTCCACGCACGCTACGTCTCCATGGTAACGCGTTCAACAAGCGATGTGATAAGATGCGCCGATTGATGATCTCAGACGTGGAGGCAACTGAGATTCGTCCTCCGCCACCCTGATTGAGGCGAGTCACTACACCACCATGAGGACTTGGAGCGCATTGGGAATTGGGCGTTCCAAATTGGGATGAAAAGGGAAAAAATACCAAGAATACAGATGTAGCGATGTCACGCGGCGGCTCATTTTAGCTTATCGCGGCCGATCCGGCCCGTTCCGTGGCCGACCCACCAGCCCATTCGGTTCTCCCGATGGCCCCTGATCGGCCACAAAGTGTGTCGGCCCACCGGGAAAATGCCCGGTATGCCAGATTACCAGTCCAGCCCTGTTTATGACGCATACCAATCTATAACCCAACGAAATGTAAAGATAGTTTGCGTTTACTGGGTTGAGATGAACGGAAGAATTGCATCAATATTAGCTGATATTCTCTCAAGATTTCATTGTGAAATCACATCTCAGCTTCTACTGTAGCAGCAGATGTTTTCTTCTCCTGCACGTCTATGGAAATGAGTTTGGCCCTTTGCCACCAGAATCATAAATGTGTTTATTGTGCTTATCAATTAGCCGCATCTCTAGTGAAGAGAGACAGGAGGGAATACAGCTGCAGACAGACAGAAAATAATACCTGCCATTATTGAGGCTAATATTCAGGGCAGGGAGAACCGTACCTACAGAACACACACACACACACACACACACACACACACACACACACACACACACACACATCTCTCCTCGCTCCACTCTCCAGTAATCCAATCGAGCCGCAGTGCACTCAAACAAAGCAAGAAGATAAACGCATTCCATTAAAAAGACGTGTTTTTCCGCATGTCGTCTCTGTCAAAACATCTGAAACAGAGCGTTGTAGTGGCCTCGCTATTTATTTTGCTGTGCGTAAGATCGATGGGACTTTTGTGGAGTCTCTCAGAGTTTAGTCAAGCGGCTGTGAGCAGCTACATCACAATACAAATGATGTTCCATTACGGTTATGCATTTTCACCCACAACGGTAGTGTACAGTAATTAACCAAACAGAAAAGTTTATGGGATGTCTCTCTCATCTATGCAGTAGCTACAGCACTGTCTAAAAGGTTTCAATCTGGCCATCGATGTTTTACATTTAATTAACAGAACAATCTAATGAAGGGTCTATCTGGGAAGCTGTGTGTGTTTTAGATGCATGTCTGCAGCATTGAGCTCATCTGTATGATAGTGCACTCCAAAACACATTCTACACATTCAGTGTTATTCAGCGGTCTCTTGAGAAGTCGTAACAATTAACATGAGATGGTGAAAGTGTAAGAAATCGTACGAGTCGGCCCATACCGAAAAAATATGAAGTTTACCCCCATAGACGGGGCTGAACTGGGAAGAGAAATAGGCCTGGGATTTTTCATAGCAACTGGCCCAAAAGTTGACCCGGGGTGGTGTGTTCACTGACCTTTTCTGCATATCGTGGCCCGTATCGCGGGTGACCCACCGGTCCGCTCGGTTCTCCCGATGGCCAATCTGCCCCTGAGCGGCCACAAAGTGCTTCGGCCCGCCGGACTTTTTAATCCATCCCATTTTCTCCCAATTTGGAATGCCCAATTCCCACTACTCACTAGGTCCTCGTGGTGGCGAGGTTACTCGCCTCAATCCGGGTGGCGGAGGATGAGTCTCAGTTGTCTCCGCTTCTGAGTCCGTCAATCCGCGCATCTGATCACGTGACTCGTTGTGCATGACACCGCGGAGACTCACAGCATGTGGAGACTCATGCTACTCTCTACGATCCACACACAACTCACCACACGCCCCATTGAGAGAACCACTAATCACCACCACGAGGAGGTTACCCCATGTGACTCTACCCTCCCTAGCAACCGGGACAATTTAGTTACCCAATGTGACTCTACCCTCCCTAGCAACCGGACCAATTTGGTTGCTAAGGAGACCTGACTGGAGTCACTCAGCACGCCCTGGATTCAAACTCGCGACTCCAGGTGTGATAGTCAGTGGCAATACTTGCTCCAGGCGGTCGGCTAGGAGCCTGGAGACCTGACTCTCAGGCGGCCAGGCACCTTCATCCCCTTGATTAGGGGCCGGGTGTGTGGAATCATGACCCGGCCCCACCCTCCACCCTGCCACAATTAATTTGTCCAATAAACTGCTCTTGAAAGATATCGTCCCTTCCCACTAATACCACATCATATGGAACTTATCACCATTCGGCCCGTTTCACGGCCGACCGACCAGCCCGTTCGGCCCCAAAGTGTGTCGGTCCACCGGGAAAATGCCCGGTATGCCACATTACCAGTCCAGCCCTGGTCTCCCACGCATATATATCTTTGTTTTACTATTTTAATTTGTTCAGGTGTAATAATGAATCACACGGGTATCTGCCATATTCCCACTTCATCACACTCTCGGTGACTTTTGATCATTGATATATGAATGTTTCAATGATCAGCACATTAATATTCTCATGTGTGACTTTAAATGGTGCTAGAAATCAAACGAGTGCCTCATTTGATATGTAGAACGATTTGCCGTAATTCTGAGCACAATGGAAACTTTTCCCGAACAAATGATTCGATCGCTGCTGAGTCATATGCTTTAATATGAATATCAATATGCATGTGGACCAGCACCACGGTACTGGACCTTTAATCTATACAGCACTCCATTAGCTAATAAAACACAGATTTGGATGACCACAAGCTCATTCATCATTGTTCAAGACACGGGCATTTGACACAGAACCAGAACCAGAATGGACTAAACATAGGCAGTGCAATATTAATACTTATGCATCTAATAATACATACTATATCGGATTTATTCTCAAATCAGATCTTTTCCGGCAGACTGTCCTCACTATTAATTGCAATTGATCAAATCTGATTTGCGTGTTCAGACATAATCAACCAATCTGCATTGGTTGCTTTGGTAACGACGTAGGCGTATCCACCTGGTGATGCTTTCAAAACAGATGCGGGAAAAATGTTGCATCATCTCGCTCTCCAAATATGCGCCATGTCCAGTCGCAGTGCAGAATTCCTCCATCACACAAGGAAAACGCAACGACGGAGGAGATTAGTACATATTATGATGTTCCGTGTGTCACATTAAGAGTGACGCAAAAGACCATTTGAAATCCGAATTGAACAGCCAGAGCGTCCGGACTGAGACGCATCTGAAAAAAATCCCATTTCACCTTCCGATGTGGTTTGAATCAGATTTGGAAAAATCAGATTTCATGTGTTTTTATGCTGTCCAGACTATCAAAAACTCATCTGGATACAATCTGTATTAAGCAAAAAAATCTGGTTTTTAGTGGTAGTCTGAATTTTACAACTTCATTGACATGATGATGTAATGTCAACAAACCCTAAAACGACTGTACAAATGATGATTTAAACAGTTCAAATAATCCACAAGTTTTAACAAAAGAATTAATGTTGTATGTGTTTTTAAAAAATTATAAACATTACATTTCTGACTTTAAAGTAGGGCTGCACAATTAATCGTAATAAAATCGAAACCGCGATATGACCTTGTGCGATTATTAAATTGCGAAGAGCTGCGATTTAATAAAATAAATAAATAGTCTACTCCCTTCAAAGTTTATTTGCGCTGCTATGTCCAGTCTATATTAAATTAGAGCATTGTTGGTGTTTTCAGAGATGTTCTGTGCTCCACACCTCCCTCATGCTCACAGTAACGGAAGTGCTCGAGTTCGGTTCCGTTTGCTCACGTGCGCTTTATTTACACTAAACTGGCGCGTCCTGCGTGCAGCGGTTTTTATTATTATCTGCGGTAGCAGCATCTCTAATAATAAAGCAGAATACAAGATGGGGTATAATTCAAACATCTTTATTAAATGATTGCTGAGCAAACAGCATTAACAGCAACACCTGTAGAGTCCAGAAACATCTCTTCATTCTCCCGTCATTTGTTTACATCTCACGAGAGCGCGTGTCGCACTTATTACACTCCCCGCGGAAACAAGTGAAAGCGGAACTAATATTACCAACATCCAACAAAAATAAAAAGGAAGGAACGTACATATAATAAATCTATATTAATTATTTAGTTACTATACTATAATGCATTACTAAATTAAATATAATAAACCATTAATACAAATAATTTAATTAAATGGTGACAAACTAACCAAAATGTTCCCTTATTTAAATGTAATTACACCAATGGGTTATCAGATCAACTTCAGTTTGACATTAAGCCTCATTCTTTAGGACTATCTTATATACAGTAAAGAATAGTTTGTATAAGCGAACTAGTTTTTAAGGCCAAGAATAAAAAGTAAAATTTATATTTTAAAATTTTATTTTGTGTATACTGAATTATTCAATCAACCAGCATTATTTTTGACAGCAAAAACTAGTTAACAATTATGGTTTTACCGCGAGTGAAATGTAGTTAACAGTGACATTGAGCAGAAAACTTACATATAACCATGAAAGTTAAATGATCAGCATCGATTGATGAGATGAAAAATCCTAATATTCAAGTTGACTGTTTCAAAAACTAATGATGATGACTAGCGGGCTGAGACCCTGTCACAAAATGGACAAAAACAGGTACACGGTGGACGGCAACATTTGGATATGATGAAGACTTTGTTTCACTGTTTATATATTTATTTGTTTGTAGTTGAACTGAAAAAAGGTCCCAGTTTGGATCTTTTTAAGAGGGTTCAAGTGTGAAATCCCCAGCAGCCTTTTTGCAGTTGAACATGTGGAAAACATGACCATCAAAATCGCAAATCGCAATATTTTTCGAAATAATCGCAATATGACTTTTTGTCCAAATCGTGCATCCCTACTTTAAAGGCTCCAAAAATTGCCCCCATTGACTTGCATTGTAAGTGTCTCACTGGAAAACACATTTGTGCTTTTAGAAAAGGAGGTCAATAAATACTTTAAAACTTGAATATCGAATTTCTTTCACTAAGAGGTCATGAGAATTTGGGGGTAACGTGCATAACGATCATGAAAATAATAATAAGACTTTAAAATAAGGTTGTCTCGTTAATATTAGTTAACAATATTAGGTGTCTTGAACTAAAAACAAAACTTTTTCAGCACTTAATTGTATTTCACGAGTTAATATCGACTAAGACTGGCCCGGGATTGTACATGGCAACCGACCCATTCTGGTCCATTCTGCATAACGCGGCGGCTCATTTTAGCTTACGACACATTCGGCCTGTTTCGTAGCCGACACTGACCCTGATCGGCCCTAAAGTGCTTCAGCCCACCGGGAAAATGCCCGGTATGCCAGATTACCAGTCCAGCCCTGTGTATTATCGATTATTAGTTCATAACATCTAATGCATTTAGTAATGTCAACAAATGTGGAGTGGTGGTGGTGTAGTGGGCTAGAGCACATAACTGGTAATCAGAAGGTTGCTGGTTCGACCCCCACAGTCACCACCATTGTGTCCTTGAGTAAGACACTTAACTCCAGGTTGCTCCGGGGGGATTGTCCCTGTAATAAGTGCACTGTAAGTCACTTTGGTGGTGGTGTAGTGGTCTAAAGCACATAACTGGTAATCAGAAGGTTGCTGGTTCGACCCCCACAGTCACCACCATTGTGTCCTTGAGTAAGACACTTAACTCCAGGTTGCTCCGGGGGGATTGTCCCTGTAATAAGTGCACTGTAAGTCGCTTTGGTGGTGGTGTAGTGGGCTAAAGCACATAACTGGTAATCAGAAGGTTGCTGGTTCGACCCCCACAGCCACCATCATTGTGTCCTTGAGTAAGACACTTAACTCCAGGTTGCTCCGGGGGGATTGTCCCTGTAATAAGTGCACTGTAAGTCGCTTTGGTGGTGGTGTAGTGGGCTAAAGCACATAACTGGTAATCAGAAGGTTGCTGGTTCGACCCCCACAGTCACCATCATTGTGTCCTTGAGTAAGACACTTAACTCCAGGTTGCTCCGGGGGGATTGTCCCTGTAATAAGTGCACTGTAAGTCGCTTTGGTGGTGGTGTAGTGGGCTAAAGCACATAACTGGTAATCAGAAGGTTGCTGGTTCGACCCCCACAGCCACCATCATTGTGTCCTTGAGTAAGACACTTAACTCCAGGTTGCTCCGGGGGGATTGTCCCTGTAATAAGTGCACTGGAAGTCACTTTGGATAAAAGCATCTGCCAAATGCATGATTGTAAATGTAAATACAACTTTATTGTAAAACCTTTATGGCCCATAAAATAGGCTTAATTGCGAAATACAATAATTATTGATACTAATTAGCTTCTTTTCATTTTGGAGTCAAATAAGACCAGGGATTCTATTTTCTCGATCGCTACGCACAGCGACCACGTGTAACGTCTTGTCCTACTTTTGTGAGCGCGCTAATTCTAATCGCAGTTTTGGTGCCAGTGGCCGTGGGTGGAATAGTTTGCGCCACCCGTGGGTGAATGCACGCAAACTGTGTTAACGAAGTAGCGCAAAGAGCCTTTTTTGATTTTCCTGAGACATAGGTCGTTTGAAAACCACGTCTTCAGCACAACGTTCATGCATTTGCAGTTTGGAGGTTCAACCAGCAGGTGGTGATAAAGTTCACGTCCAAACGCTGAAAATATAGGAGGAGGGTACAGCTGGAGGCAGGGCTGGACTGGTAACCTGGCATACCGGGCATTTTCCCGGTGGGCCGATGCACTTTGGGGCCGATCAGGGGCGGACTGGCCATCGGGTGAACCGAGCGGGACGGTGGGTCAGCCGTGAAACGGGCCGCGATATGCAGAAAAGGACAGCGAAATTTTGCTCATCCTAATATGCCTGATTACAAGGTTAGCTGCATTTTATCACTGGCATTTAGCGTAGATTACTCCCCCTGCTGTGACCCAATCAGTTAAGAATCACTGCTCTAGATCACCATTATTTACAGCTCATTCATTCCTTCACATGCTCTCTGGATCGGTGGAAGCTTATTGCATATTCACTCCCAGCAGAAGCGACTAAGACGGCCAAACCCTCGACGCTCCAGTGCATGCTGGGAAATCCACAGACTGGCTTTGTGACCAGAGCGGATAATGCTTTGGCCCAGATTATGCGGCTTTCACATGTGCCAGTTGTGTTTCTCAAGTATGGCCACCGAGAAGTTGTTCCCCCTCTGGTCTTTAGGAGGATCATGACTGTCGACTGGAGACGATACGAGCTCTTCTTGTGCTCAGTGTGAGGACGGCGTATCAGCACTACAGCTGGTGTCCCGCATGAGTTCAGCGTCCAGCACAATGCTCTGATGGCAGTCGGTGTCATTAACGCCCAGCGTGGAGTCTTCACTGTCAGTAAAACTGTCAAGATCATATTAGCTGCTTTTCACTACACCGACAGGATTATTAGCTGTTCAATAGGATTGGTGTTGAAAAAAGCTTTTTACATTTCCAAGCATGTCCCATGTCAGTGGTTCTCAACTGGTGGGTCGGTACTAAATATGCAAATAATTCAATACAACAAATCATCTCATTATACAAAGATAAGATAGCAAAATAAATAGACTTATCAACTTTTAATAGAGGAAAAGAATTGTTCCTATATATTTTGTTGATGATGCCAAAGACTGTATTTTGATGCTCGTGCATCTGTCACTTGGTAGAAGCTCTTTAAATCAGACAGACATCAACATGGACAGGTAGTGTGACATGAACTCATCCTCACTAAAGCAGCAACAAAACTGTTAATTTTACAATTCACCTCTACCTATCTTTTGAAACTTAAACAGCATGTACTGTAAAAAGTGATCAAAATAAAAAATTTAATTACAAATAAAATTAAATAAATAAATATTCAATAAAATTTTGTATTTAATTTACAATTAAATAAAATAATTTTTTATTAAAAATGAAATAAAATAAATACAAATTAAATACAAATTTGTATTTAATTTAAAATGAAATAAAATAAAAAAATGTAATTAAAATGAAATAAAATAAATAAAAATTAAATCAAATTTTGTATTTAATTTCAAATGAAATAAAATAAAAAAATATTAAAAATGAAATAAAATAAATAAAAATTAAATAAAAATTTAAATTATTTAAAATTAAATACAAAAATATTAAATTACATTAAAAATGTAATACAATTAAAATGTAATTTAATTAAAAATAAATAATAAATAATAAAAAATAATAAAAAATTAATTACATTAAAAATAAAATTAAAATTAAATTGAAATTAATAAAATAAAATTAAAAATGTAAAATAAAAATAATTCAAATGAATTTAAATTAAATGTTGCTTACTTTAAGAAATGTAATAATAAATGCTGGTACTGTGTGGGTCACCACTTGATGCCCAATGTAAAATCTGGATCCTAAAGCAAAACTACAGCTTAAAAATAGCATGTAAAAAAAAAATAAAAAAAAATAAAATGTAAACCAGCTTTACCTCTTGCAGTCAGATGATGCAATGTTTCATAGCTGATCGGTAAACATTCATTGCACACAGTGGCAAGATATTTAGGAAATATGAACTGTTTTTCAGAATGTTAGAATCTTGTTTAAGGCCCTGGAGTTTCAGCAAAGTTCATGAGTGTCCTAAAGATGATTAGCCGGGTCTTTCTAGCGCTCTGCGGCACAAAGCAGATTAGCTCAGGTGATTTTATTAACAGTTACGATGTCTAATAACCTGCAATCTTTATGAGTGTATTTTGCTTAGTGTTGGAAATGCATGTCGCATGAAACTGTGAATGTTCATTGCACTTGAAATAACTGAAATAATAAGTTATGATAGTTATATACAGTGTCTTATCTAGAAAAGAAAGATGATCAGAGACTTAGGGTGAGCTCTTTTGACTTGGGCTGGTAAGCAACCACCAAAACAACCTAGCAACCATCTAGCAAAGCCCTAGCACCCCATAGCAACAAGCTAAAAGTACTTGACTACTGTAGAACACTGTAGCAACCACTTAGCATCACCCTGGCAACCACCGACAACATCATAGCATTGTTGCGGCAAGTTTTGCACAGACAAACACCACTTACATTTACTTCAAATGTAAAAATCTAGTGTTTGTTTACATTATGTTATATATATATCTATATATAACTCAAATTGATGTCCTCAGTATTTCTGTCTCTCTGTAACATTTCTATTCATGTCAGGTTGTTGCAGGCAGAGGCAGTATTAATTTCAGTTGTCTACAGCATTGATGTTTAGCAAACACTCAGACGAGGAAACCAGCCAACTTTCCAATTACAGCAAATGAGCTTTACCACAGTAAAAGATCAACTCCAAACAATGGGCAGCGTTCCCCGACACCAGCCGCAGAGAAGCGCTTATTTGTGTTGTCAGTAATGAATAACTGTTTTGATAAAACAGATGGGCAATGTAAAATTACATTTAGACAGTTTGAATGAGGTTTTGTGTAGACTCGCAATTTTCGCTTTTGTTGGGTGTTCATTATGACCGAATCATTCAGAATGTCTGAACTGCAGGATTAATAACAAGACTTTTGGCATAAAATACAATAACCTTGTGATTAAAGCTAAAAGAGCATTTGAAATCTTAAACAGCAGATCAGGTGGAACCTAACCACTGGGCATATATGCAAATTCAAGGAATCTAACAGAGTAACATGAAAAAGGCGAAACCAAGTATGGAGTTTACAAAACTTGATCGAGTTGCTCAAGTCAGTTATTAATTTGGCATCACAGTGACACTTTATAATATTACACATATTTAGGGTGAATAAAAAATGCCCAATTTACCCAGAACTAACCAGCAACCACCTAACAATACCCTAGCAACCATCGTGAACAACCTAGCAACCACACAGAACACCCTACCAACCACCTACATCACCGTACCAACCACCTAACAATGACCAAGCAACCACCGTGAACAACCTAGCAACCACCTACATCACCCTACCAACCACCTAACAATGACCAAGCAACCACCGTGAACAACCTAGCAACAACCTACATCACCCTACCAACCACCTAACAATGACCTAGCAACCACCGTGAACAACCTAGCAACAACCTAACAATGACCTAGCAATCACCTAACAATGCCCTAGCAACCACCATGAACAACATAGCAACCACCTAACTATGCCCTAGCAACCATTGTGAACAACCTAGCACCCACCCAGAACACCTAGCAACCAAATACATCACCCTACCAACCACCAAACAATGACCTAGCAACCACAGTGAACAACCTAGCAATCATCTAACAATGCCCTTGCCACCACTGTGAACAACCTAGCAACCACCCAGAACACCCTAGCAACCAGCTACATCAGCCTAACAACCACCTAACAATGACCTAGCAATCACTGTGAACAACCTAGCAACAACCTAACAATGACCTAGCAACCAACGTGAACCACCTAGCAATCACCTAACAATACCTTAGCAACCATAGTGAACAACCTAACAAACAGCCAGAACACCCTAGCAACCACCTACATCACCCTACCAACCACCTAACAATGACCTAGCAATCACCGTGAACAACCTAGCAACCACTGTGAATAACCTAGCAACCACCTACCAATGCCCTAGCAACCATAGTGAACAACCTAGCAAACAGCCAGAACACCCTAGCAACCACCTAACAATGACTTAGCAACCACCGTGAACAACCTAGCAATCATCTAACAATGCCCTTGCCACCACCGTGAACAACCTAGCAACCAGCTACATCAGCCTACTAACCACCTAACAATGACCTAGCAACCACCGTGAACAACCTAGCAACCACCTAACAATGACCTGGCAAGTACCCACAACACCCTAGCAACCAAAGAGCGACGTTCCAAAAACACACAGCAAAAAGGCAACTTTTAGATAAGCAGCGCTCAGATTTTTCTCCGAAAATGTATAAATCTTGAAAAAGAATGCTTATTTTACTAATGAAAGTCATTATGCAAACTACTTGAAACCCGTTTCAACCCGTTGCCAACCCTAAATATTCAAGTATCCTAATATTCAGTGACCACTTTATTAGGTACACCTGTACATCTACTTATTAATGCAACTATCTAATCAGCCAATCATGTGGCAGCAGTGCGATGCATAAAATCATGCAGATACGGGTCAGGAGCTTCAGTTAATGTTCACATCAACCATCAGAATGGGGAAAAAAGTGCTCTCAGTGATTTCGACTGTTGCATGATTGCTGGTGCTGAGTGTTGCAGTGAGCAGAACAGCATCTCCGAATGCTCAACATGTCGAATCTTGAGTCGGATGGGCTACAACAGAAGAAGACCACCACGTTGGGTTCCACTTCTGTCAGCCAAGAACAGAAAACTGAGGCTGCAGTGGGTCTACCATCTGTGTACCTCAGAAAGAAATCCAGATTTTCCAATCATCTACTGTCCAGTTTTGGTGAGCCTGTGCCAGCTGCAGCCTCCGTTTCCTGTTCTAAGCTGACAATAGTGGTCCCCGGAGGGGTCATCTGCTGCCGTAGCCCATCCGCCTCAATGTTCGACATGTTGTACATACAGAAACGCTTTTTCTGCATAGAAGTGTTGTGACATGGTTATTTGGGTTCCTGTCAGCTTGGACCAGTCTGGCCATTCTCCTCTGACAAGCCGTTTCCGTCCGCAGAACTGCCCCTCACCGGATGATTATTGTATTTGGCACCATTCTCGATTCACTCAGCAGTTACGGAAATACTCAAACCCGCCCGTCTGGCACCGACAATCATGCCACGCTCCAAATCACCGAGATCACATTAACTGAAGCTCCTGACTCGTATCTGCATGATTTCATACTCTGCACTGCTGGTACACGATTGGCTGATTAGATGACCGCATGTATAAGTAAGTGCTCAGTGAGTGTATACTGTGTGTGTGTATGTCACCTGTGATGCCCCTGGTGTGGCATTAGAAGGACAAATGTCCATTGTCATCATCAGTTGTATTAATTTGAGACTCTGTCCAAAGATGTCTCCTCAGTATCGCCGCAGTCAATAGAAATCATGTTACAATACCCTTGGTGCTTTTCAAGGGGGCTGTAATTGGGAGAAATGGTGATTTTGACTGATGTTTCTGTTGACTGTCCCTGACCTCCGCTGATGATGTGTGGCAACATTCACATTCACAGCTCTTCTCCTGCAGCTCTAGCATGTGCGACATAACAAACAATACTTTTAGCAACCCAAAAACGTCTTGTGAATGCAATTCGATGATATAAATCAGCCATTTTTGCATTCCAACAGCTTCCGTCACAACTTCTAACAGCGACTCTCCGGTGGCTGTTTTATTGGCTGAAATTCATGATAAATAAGTGGTCGCCATCACACTAAATTAACCACGGACAATCTTTCTCTTTACTAAGAACCCTGGCATCGTTTTACTCTTTAATCCATATCCATTTATATATTCTGACGTGCTAATGCAGGGATTTTAATGCGGTGTAATACATCAGTTGACAATTACTCTAAATTCAGTCATTTGTCTTTGCCAAGTCACAAATGCATTACCGTTCACTAGAGGTAGACTGCTGTCTAGTTGAATTATATCAATCTGACACAGTGCACACACACTGTACATAATGAAAAACATGAACGTATATATATATATATATATACACATATATGTCATATCTGTCATCATTTCTTCCAAACCTGAATGACTTTCTTCAGTGGAGCACAAAAGCAGCATTTTGAAGAGCTGTAGCCTTTACAAATGACAAACAAAAACAACACAAGTAGTTGAGACCTCTCAATATTCACAGAGAGTAAAACGGATATATGGAGTCTGGTATTTAGATATGCAATATGCAAAATAGCCCTCAGAAGTGTGCGCTCGGCGTGTCTTCCTCAATGCTATTATTCAGTCAGGCCTGCTTTATGATTCTTCACTCTGCAGTGTGTAAAATCATCTTCCCCTCCCCTCCGGTGAAGGGGTTTGGGAACGGGCTTTGGGGGTGTCCGCTCTGTCATTGAAAGAACCGTTCCTCTGACGTTCGGTCAATTATTCACTGTGAGGGAAGCACACCTGAGTCCCGAGAGAGTCTGGCTGATGTGTCGTCAAAGAGCGTGAAAAAGCTGTCGTATTTCCATGGCGATGCGGATGATGGATTCAGTTGTGCCACGGAGGTTCAGGAACATCTTGAAGCAGCATCAGAGGTCACCTTCACACTGATGCTCTCAAACCATTCCCTCCCAACTGATGGAAGAAATGTGTTCACTTTTGTTTGATCGGGGAGATGTAAGAATCCCACTAGGAAGACTGTATCACTATTCCATGCTCACTACAAAGGGTAGAGCACTTTAACAGTGCAGGGATTCACTCTGTACACAAAAACATACATTAATGCTTTACTTTAAATTGTAATGTTAACTCGACAGCAAGGCAGAAAAAATAGAGTCTACAGCTGTTGTGACAAATTGTTGCTCCACATACAAAGTTGTATTAAATGATCTCCTCTCTAATGTCTTTAATTCACATTTATTTACATTTGCATAATGTCTCCTTGAGTTGGTAAAAACAAACATTGAACATCCTAGCTACATGTTACTGCTCATAGGTTGCTCTTCCATTGCTCAGAAGACTTAATGAAGTTCTCACTAAAGTTTTAAGTATCAATTTGGTCTTTAAATGTTCTAAAATGAGTTCAAATTCCTTGATGAAACGGATGTGGGATTGTAGAGGCTTTTTAGAAATAGTGCCCCCTATGGGCAAAATTGGTGAAATTTGGTGCGTATCCTCAAAATGGATAAATGTTACAGTTTACCAAGTTTCATTAAGTTTGGACCTTGCGTTTCGAAGATACGGGCCGACAAGCGAATGTGGGCCCGGCCCAAACATTCGCTTTGCTTGTAACTTTGAAGCGCTTTTATGAATCAAATGTCAGCAGGGTCTATAGATTATGTGTATCACATTTCCTGCAAATCGGACAAATGGCCTTGGAGTTCGAAGAAGTGGGTTTTTCAGAAAATTTAAAGTGGTGCTAAATGTGCTTATAGCGCCACCTAGAGGCGGATAGGTACGTGCATACTCCAGCGGTTGGGATTTGGCATCACCCTGCCAATTTTGGGGTGTCTTTGATTTACGGTCTCTGATGTACAGATGCCTTTAGGGCAGAAATAGAATACCTTTGGTGCTTGGACCTCTACAGTACCTGTTGTTTATTGTCCTTCTATTGCTCACTTGTGATTGGAACGATACAACAAGCACAGACCCCACCCTATAGTGTCCTTCAAGGACACTGTGGGTGGCTGTAAGGGATTTTGCTCTGTGTTTTTAGGACATTGCTCTTTGGTTGCTAGGGTGTTTGTGGGTAGTTGCTAGGTCATTGTTAGGTGGTTGCTAGGGTGTTCTGTGTGGTGGTTAGGTTGTTCATGGTGGTTGCTAGGGCTTTGGTAGATGGTTGCTAGGTTGTTCACAGTGGTTGCTAGGTCAATGTTAGGTGGTTGGTAGGGTGTTCTGTGTGGTTGCTAGGTTGTTCATGGTGGTTACTAGGGCTTTGGTAGATGGTTGCTAGGTCATTGGTAGGTGGTTGGTATGGTGTTCTGTGTGGTTGCTAGGGCTTTGGTAGATGGTTGCTAGGTTGTTCACAGTGGTTGCTAGGTCAATGTTAGGTAGTTGGTAGGGTGATGTAAGTGGTGGGTAGGGTGTTGTGTGGTTGCTAGGTTGTTCATGGTGGTTGCTAGGGCTTTGGTAGATGGTTGCTAGGTTGTTCACAGTGGTTGCTTGGTCATTGTTAGGTGGTTGTTAGGGTGTTCTGTGTGGTTGCTAGGTTGTTCATGGTGGTTGCTAGGTTGTTCACAGTGGTTGCTAGGTCATTGTTAGGTGGTTGGTAGGGTGATGTAGGTGATTGGTAGGGTGTTCTGTGTGGTTGCTAGGTTGTTCATGGTGGTTGCTAGGGCTTTGGTAGATGGTTGCTAGGTCATTGTTAGGTGGTTGGTAGGGTGATGTAGGTGGTTGCTAGGGTGTTCTGGCTGTTTGCTAGGTTGTTCACTATGGTTGCTAGGGTACCAAATAATGGCATTTGGAATTTGCATCTAATGCTCAGAAAGCAGCAGAACTCCGCAATGATATGGTTTCTCAGAGATGCATCAGAAGAAAGAGATTTGATTGACAACATAACACTAGGATGCTTGGCACTGTATGCAAGTGTGACACATGCTCTCTGATCATTACATCAAACACTTGATTGATCATATTAACGCCCCTGTTTTTTAGATTTATGCTTTTTAATTATGCTAATGTTGAAGACAGTGCTGTCGGACTCCCAAACCTCTCCTGACTCTGAGCTTATCTTCATTTCACCTCATTATAAATTCAATAAAAGCACTTTTTTTATCACAAGATAATTTATTCCAGCAATAGACTCGAGAGGGGAAACAGCAGCTCACTTCATAAGCATCATTTTCAGCTTTGATCGCATCTCCCATAACAATGACATCTGTTGGCTCAGACGACGTGTTAACAAAACATTTCAACTTTGGAATCGTTTCAAGCTTAAAACAAGATAATCTGCTGACCGGATGGTAGCCAAAGTGATGACCGGTGCAGAAGTTATCGGACAACAAAATCAAAACTCAAATGTTTGATTTTCTGCTGTTTTTTAGGGTGGTAGGCGACAATCAGCATCTCTGGAGTGCCTACTGGTGACGAGGCATGTGGCTCTAGGCGGGATGGTGTGCGGGCAGGGCGAGGAGAGACGAGCTGCCAGTCCTGCTGTCTCCAACCCCGTTCCAGAGATTCACCTCAGTGCTTCAGCCGTGCCCTCTGGAACATAGCAGAGCCAGTGGGCTTCAGGATGCCCGCGGGCTTCGGGCCCGCACCAGAGAGACAGTGAAGTCAACCTTGATTTATAGAGCACATTTAAAAACAACAGAAGTTGACCCAAAGTGCTTTACAGATGCGACAAATAAATATACAATGACAGTTTTATATATATATATATATAAACCTAATATTAAATAAATACAGCATTGTGTATTTACCCATTTCAACCTATTCAAAAGAGGTTGATCAGAAGAACTGAGCGCCCGGGTGGGGGAGTAAAGGAGGAGAAAGTCACTGATATTTTGGGGCGCAAAACCAGATCGTGCCTCTTATACATAAAGCTGAATTTTCAAATTGACCCCTGAATTTCACGGGAAGTCAGTGTAGAGACGCTAATAAACAGGTGAGCGATCCGACGGGGCCGGACGCTACACCCCCTCAGCGTGTCACCTGCGACTGCAACTGTTGATGTGTCTTAATAACAGCATGTGTCAGCTGGCATCAGAGCGCTGAATCACTCAAGTGTGCCGCTCCAGCCTGCCGCGGCCCGGCCTAAAATGCGAAGAGCCGAAGCGTGGATTGAAAGGCACCAAATGACTGTTTTTGCCATCCTGCTCTCGGTTTTGTTCAAAAATCAGGCCGCCTCGCTGGCCTTTGTGTTTGTGGACAGATGAGCAGATGGAGAAAGTTGGCGTGACGGAGGCTGTGCCAATTTTATGCCACAGATGCAAAAATACACACAAAGGGCGAGTCTCTTAAAAACCAATGCAGGTCACATTTCACCCCAACATCAAGAGAAATTTGAGGAGAGACTGAGAGAAGAGTAATTATGCCTATTTTATGAAAAGCGTATTAAGAGTTATTATGACATCATTTTAAGACCTTATTCACGCTAGCGCCATCTTTGATTATTAACTGTAGCACGGTTATAACGCCGCATGTAAACATGCTGACGATATCCAACAATGCAGTGTGTTCGACTTGACCTCCTGTTTCTAGTGTGATGAATGAGCACATCTTAAGCTAGGGCTGTTTCTAGCTATACGCTGTATAAGCGGCCACAAAAGCAAGGTTGTTTTTATTTATTTTTTATTTTTAAATATACAGGAAATGGCGAGTATGGTTCAGGCAGCTGTTATGGCTCAATTCGACAGTTATAGGGGGCCCCCTTGTGGCCCGAGAGGGAAGGAAGAATGTGAATAGGGGGGCGATGGAGGGCCTCCAAGTAGGATTTTGCATAGGGCCCCCCACACATCTTTTCACGCTAGCGCCATAGTTTAATTTTGGAGGGAATGACAATGAGGCTGTGAGGGATAGACTTAGGGGGCTTTCCATAGCACGGTACAGCTCGACTCGCATTTTGGGGGTTTTCCACTGTGGATAGTACCTAGTAATTTTTAGTACCACCTCCAAGTTCCAAGTGAGCCGAGCCGATACTAAATGTGATGTCATAACCCTGCAGATCACTGATTGGTCAGAGAGAATCGTCACTACCGGCGTCACTGGATTAACGACACGGGACATCAACCCGCTAGTTTTAAAGTTAGCAACAGCGATGTTCATGCCAACAGTGTAGGGAAAACACAGACTACAGAACCATCAAGGAGCACAACAGCCGGAGTGGTTCAAACAGAAGAAAGAGGAAGTGTTTCGACCAAATGGACGCTAGCTAGACCGGCGAGCAATGGGAGGGAGAGTGCGCTGGACGTGGCGTTATTGCAGTCACGATGGAGGATGGTACGTTTTGTTACATTTCGTTACGTTACCTCTACACTCCACTTGACAGCTTCACTTTATTTAGTTGAGCAGCTACTGGAAGCTTCTAAACCAACCAGACCAATTGAACTGTTACACTTGTGTAAAATCACCATCAACAACTGCTTTATGCAGCACAGTGAGCTAGCAGCTAACAGCTAGCGCTCGCGTTATTGTCACACGTTATAGATGTGTTATAGAAGTGATCCAGGAGCTTTATACAGCTTTAGACCATCCGTGCGATTGAAGACACTGTAAGTCAATCCCTCACAGCCTCACTTTCATTCCCGTTAAAAATCAAAGATGGCGCTAGCGTGAATAAGGTCTATAATAATTAGATAAAATCTCCTCCAAAACTCAAAATACTGAAATGCAACATTTTACTATTATAAAATAAAATTAAATATAATTATAAATTAAAAGAATAAGAGATTTTTATATATATACTATAAATACTTAAATAATTTACTATTTAATCATTTTTTACATTAGCGAGTTTATGTCTCAAAGCTAAAAGAAAAGTCACAGCAAAAATGTAAATATCAATATTAGAAATACTTTTATATCATTTGTTTTTTTAGTAAATACATCTCACAAACACAAACACATTATTTAGAGAATTCTGCCACAATGCAAACATTTAAAATACGCTTAATCTTTTTCATGCATTATATTATTATTTTTAATTCTCTCTTGATTTTGGGGGGTAAAATATGCCATTTTCGTGACATGTTGGCTGAGATTCACCAATAAACGCATTGTAACGGTATGTAATAATGGAAAGAATATGCAAAGAGTTGATGTGAGGGCTCAGGTGACCAAACATGAATACTCATTAATATGCATGAGTATACCAAACTACATACAAACGCACGCTTGATTCTTGTGTCCCCATAAAATTAAGCATTTAATCAGTTTGGCCGTTCAGCGTGACACCGTCACAATTAATGACGTCTAATTTGACCAACAGATGAGTGACTGATACGAACATTAGCAGGACACTGAGCGGTAGCACGCTGACGACAAGTCAGCCATTAATCAATCACACAAGTGTGAAGACATTCCGCTCACGGGAACTAATTGATTGTGCCAGATCGCCACGGGGGGGCGAGGACGAAACGCAGAATACTGCAGTCACTGTAAACCATTACTGACCAATGAGCATCAGACAACCAAGAAATGAGTGTTTTGCTCACCCTCGTGTCGTTTGTATCTAAAAGGTGATTTTTTTCTTTACCTGTAAGGCGGGACTTCCTTTTCTACATCCGCCATATTGGCTGCTCCAATTTCTCCCAATCTTTTGTAACACAAGTGCTCTTTGGATTCGCTCTTCTGTAGAAGACAAATGGAGATGTTTTGAAGAATCTTGGTGAAGCTCTTTTCCATACAATAGCAGTATTTAGTTCTGTTTGGAGCCTGACTGACGTGGTAACCATCTTATTGGAATGGAGACTGAGATTTGAGAGATGCAGATTTTCAGTGACTTGTCAGAGCCGTAGCCTGACATATAGTGTATTAGCATACTGGATTAGCATTAGCAGTATAACTTTGGGTTAGGGGTCGATGCGATTGAACAGACCGGTTAGGGACGGTTCACACCGAATGCATTTTTCTATAGTTTTTATGTTAATGTTAACGTGCTCGTAGGCGCAGATTAATATAGGGATGATTGGGACATGTCCCTGTTAACTCGAAAATCGAAAAAATGTCTCGACCAACATTTGGGCAGTTTTGCCACTTAGAAAATACTTAAACTTTATAATATGTTTTTATTTGCATTTGAATGATTTTTTTAAATTCTCAGCATCATTATTCATGTGTCCGACGTCTTCTGAAGCAGCACATAAAAGGCGTTGTCACGTGGCACCTGTTACGAGTCGTTTTTAATTAATGAACAAGGATTTATGGGGGTTTGGGTAATTTAGCGAGTATTGACGCCGACTATCACACCTGGAGTTGTGAGTTTGAATCCAGGGCGTGGTGAGTGACTCCAGTCAGGTCTCCTTAGCAACCAAATTGTCCCGGTTGCTAGGGAGGGTAGAGTCACATGGGGTAACCAAATTGGCCGGTTGCTAGGGAGGGTAGGGTCACATGGGGTAACCAAATTGGCCCGGTTGCTAGGGAGGGTAGAGTCACATGCGGTAACCAAATTGGCCCGGTTGCTAGGGAGGGTAGAGTCACATGGGGTAACCAATTTGGCCCGGTTGCTAGGGAGGGTAGAGTCACATGGGGTAACCAAATTGGCCCGGTTGCTAGGGAGGGTAGAGTCACATGGGGTAACCAAATTGGCCCGGTTGCTAGGGAGGGTAGAGTCATATGGGGTAACCAAATTGGCCCGGTTGCTAGGGAAGGTAGAGTCACATGGGGTAACCAAATTGGCCGGTTGCTAGGGAGGGTAGTCACATGGGGTAACCAAATTGTCCCGGTTGCTAGGGAGGGTAGAGTCACATGGGGTAACCAAATTGGCCCTGTTGCTAGGGAGGGTAGAGTCACATGGGGTAACCAAATTGGCCCTGTTGCTAGGGAGGGTAGAGTCACATGGGGTAACCAAATTGGCCCGGTTGCTAGGGAGGGTAGAGTCACATGGGGTAACCAAATTGGCCCTGTTGCTAGGGAGGGTAGAGTCACATGGGGTAACCAAATTGGCCCTGTTGCTAGGGAGGGTAGAGTCACATGGGGTAACCAAATTTGGCCCGGTTGCTAGGGAGGGTAGAGTCACATGGGGTAACCAAATTGGCCCGGTTGCTAGGGAGGGTAGAGTCACATGGGGTAACCAAATTGGCCCGGTTGCTAGGGAGGGTAGAGTCATATGGGGTAACCAAATTGGCCCGGTTGCTAGGGAAGGTAGAGTCACATGGGGTAACCAAATTGGCCCTGTTGCTAGGGAGGGTAGAGTCACATGGGGTAACCAAATTGGCCCTGTTGCTAGGGAGGGTAGAGTCACATGGGGTAACCAAATTGTCCCGGTTGCTAGGGAGGGTAGAGTCACATGGGGTAACCTCCTCGTGGTCACTATAATGTGGTTCTCGCTCTCGGTGGGGCGTGTGGCGAGTTGTGCGTGGATGCCGTGGAGAATAGCGTGAAGCCTCCACACACGCTACGTCTCCACGGTAACACGCTCAACAAGTCACGTGATAAGATGCGCGGATTGAGACATCTGAGATTTGTCCTCCGCCACCCGGATTGAGGCGCCACCACTAGGGGCTGCATGGTATATACCATTTTTAATAATGTTCTCCTTGACATATGTCCCTACCAACTTTCAAACCAATCCTGCGCCCTTACGCGCAGCTCGGACGTCTTTGACTGGACCGCCGCAATTTTTTAGACACTCTTTCATGTTAAGAAACGTTTAAAAATGTATCTCGAGACACTTGTGATACACCTGCGCTCTGTTTCGTTTATTGCGCAGTTTAACTCGGTGCAACCGAGCTTCTCTCATGATTGTGCCAAAGAGACTGCAGATGTCAAGATTTCATTTTGGTCATAATTCGGTCTGTTTCTCCCCCAAAATGAATCGTATTGCTTCAGAAGACATGGATTAAACCACTGGAGATAAATGGATTACTTTTATGCTGCCTTTATGTCCTTTTTGGAGCATGAAAGTGTTGGACCCCATTGATTGTATTGTATGGACAAACAGACATCATATCTCCATCAAAATATCTTCATGAAGGTGAACTATTCCTTTAAAACTGTGTATGTATATGTAGAGCGGAGGAGGGTGGGGCCGGGCTGGAACAATGCACCCAATCAGCCTGATGGGGGCGCACGAGGGATAAAGGCGTCCGGTGACGACAGTTCGAGAGAGAGAGAATGACAGTCAGCTGTTTCCACAGTCTTAGGAATGTGACCTACTATGCTTGAAATACAGCCATTGCGACACATTTACTTGCATGGAGAAGACATCATAAAGACAGTGAACGATTCTGGCTCAGGCTTAAAATTTGTGCACGTGCAAAATGGTGTACAGTTTTGGAACAACATGAGTGTGAATGATATCATTAGCCTTTCTGGGCGAGCTGTTCCTTTAAATTACAAAGCATTCGTGCCACTGCTGCCCTGTGTGGCGGCACTCATCAGCAGCAAATTATTTTTACATTATTAACCGTGATTTCCGTGCATATTGTGTGTGTGTGTGTGTGTGTGTGTGTGTGTTTCTGTAAAGTGTCAGAACTCATTAATCGGTTTTGGAGGGACAAAAGGGAGTGCCTTTGGCGCTCTGCAGCGGCTGATAAAACCGAATTAGTTCAGAGTCCCAGCAGCATGCTCCACGCAGAAAGGTCACAGTCACGCTACTACACAAAAGAAGCCTGGCGCTCGGAGAGCACCAGGGTGAAACACCCGATGTGGGCATTCATATCTGAACAGGTCTGTTGTGTCATGGCTCGACCTCCTGTAGTCGAGTCTCGTTAAATGGACCGATCGAGAGAGAGAGAGAGAGAGAGAGAGAGATGAGATCATTCACTGCTCTCGTCCGTCCTCACGCTGCTCCATGTCCATCCGGTACAGCCGATAAAGCTGTCAGTGACGGGACCGCGAGAGACAAAACCAAACAGCAAATGGACATTTGGGTATTTAGTGTCCCAGAGAGGCCAACTTGGAAGAGGAACATCTCTTTCTGGAACGTCCCCTAAACTCATCTTAATACCAGGTCTAAATGGGGTCCTACTGAAAGCTCAAAATGCAGTACAAAATATTGAATAACCAGAAAGGGGGCGGGGGAATGTGTCGAATATGTACGTAACTCTGCGTCCGTTTCACATCTGCGTAAATCTGCACGTTTACTGTATATGGATGTACGATATATATTATCAATGTGCTCCAGAGGCATTATGGGCCTTCTGCTGGCCCCTGCTCTTTATGGGACGCCGTTCATTTCTAATTAAGCAGAAGACAAATAAAACAAAAGACTGGCCAGATCCTTAAAGGTTAGTTGAAAGGTCTTTTAATGAGTTCTCGTCCCTGCATTTAAAGTGAACATCAGCGGCAGACGTGTTCTGTAAATGTAAATAATATGATGGCAGATGATGATATGAAGAAAGGTCACGGCTAACGAGGTGTCCAAACCTCACCTGAAGTCACAGTTAGATGAGAACACAGTGTAGAGCGGAGGAGGGCGGGGCCACAATCAGCCTGATGGGGGTGTGGGCATGTGTTGTTCCCGCCCGGCACCGCCCTCCTCCGCTCTACATTTGAACATCCACTCATACATCTATTTGAAACGCTTCTTTATTCTAGGGTGCCCGAGAAGCGCAAACGTAGCAAAATGACCGCGTTTTCAAACGGGAGGATAATAGCGTGGGCGTGGCCTAAGATGCTTTGCATATTGTCATGGCAACCAAGCACAATTTCCTGCCAATTGTTATTACTGTAATGTGAAATATATCTCAGTTATTCCTATAATGCATCGGTGTAATTTGATTTAATCGTCATTATTCTCTATAATTATAATTGTTTTTATTACAGTAAGTTAAAGGCAGAACAACAAATACTTTTAAAATACAAGATCATTTATTATCATAAGTGGCAGGTGCTTTTATCCAAAGTGACTTACAAAAGAGGAATACTGTGGCAGGGCGGAGGGCGGGGCCAGGTCGTGACGATACACACCCGGTCCTGTATCAGGCTAATCAAGCCTCCGAGAGGAATAAAGGCCAATGGCAGACGGTGGTGCGACGAGAGAGAGATCGTTTACGGACATGTCCGTCATGTGTGTGTTTGTCTTTTGTTTTAAATTTATAATTAAAATATTTATATTGTCAAGCCGGTTCTCTGATACGCCGTAGCTTGTTCCTCGGCCACTCCTCCACCCTCTAACGGACGTCAGCCACGCCTCTCCGGGCAGATCGGAGGCAGTCCTCCAGCCCCTGGCGGACGGAATGCCCCGCCGCGTTCTCGGGGAGCCGATGGGGTCTCCCCGCCCCTGACAGCGATTCTCCCATTCCAGGCGGTCGGTCGTGAGCCCCTCCCCGCTCGCGGTCGTCTGTCTCCCGACCCCGCCGCGTTTCAGCGGCTGTAGGGGACTCCTCCGCCACTGGCAGCGGCCCTGACTGCTCCAGGCGGTCGGCTAGGAGCCCCTTCTCCCCTGTGATATTTTTTTCACATCATATGTTCATCAACAGTAGTTTTAAAAAAATGTCTTCCCTTTTCTCCCCAATCTGTAACGCCCAATTCCCAAGCGCTCTAAGTCCTCGTGGTGGCGGAGGACGAATCTCAGTTGCCTCCGCGTATGAGACCGTCAATCCGTGCATCTTATCACGTGACTTGTTGAGCACGTTACCATGGAGACACAACACATGTGGAGGCTTCACGCTATTCTCCGCGGCATCCACACACAACTCACCACACGCCCCACCGAGAGCGAGAACCACATTATAGTGACCACGGGGAGGTTACCCCATGTGACTCTACCCTCCCTAGCAACCGGGCCAATTTGGTTACCCCATGTGACTCTACCCTCCCTAGCAACCGGGCCAATTTGGTTACCCCATGTGACTCTACCCTCCCTAGCAACCGGGCCAATTTGGTTACCCCATGTGACTCTACCCTCCCTAGCAACCGGGCCAATTTGGTTACCCCATGTGACTCTACCCTCCCTAGCAACCGGGCCAATTTGGTTACCCCATGTGACTCTACCCTCCCTAGCAACCGGGCCAATTTGGTTACCCCATGTGACTCTACCCTCCCTAGCAACCGGGACAATTTGGTTGCCCCATGTGAGTCTACTCTCCCTAGCAACTGGGCCAATTTGGTTACCCCATGTGACTCTACCCTCCCTAGCAACCGGGCCAATTTGGTTACCCCATGTGACTCTACATTCCCTAGCAACCGGGCCAATTTGGTTACCCCATGTGACTCTAACCTCCCTAGCAACCGGGCCAATTTGGTTACCCCATGTGACTCTACATTCCCTAGCAACCGGGCCAATTTGGTTACCTCATGTGACCCTACCCTCCCTAGCAACCGGGCCAATTTGGTTACCCCATGTGACCCTACCCTCCCTAGCAACCGGGCCAATTTGGTTACCCCATGTGACTCTACCCTCCCTAGCAACCGGGCCACTTTGGTTACCCCATGTGACTCTACATTCCCTAGCAACCGGGCCAATTTGGTTACCCCATGTGACTCTACCCTCCCTAGTAACCGGGCCAATTTGGTTACCCCATGTGACTCTACCCTCCCTAGCAACCGGGCCAATTTGGTTACCCCATGTGACTCTACCCTCCTTAGCAACCAGGCCAATTTGGTTATCCCATGTGACTCTACCCTCCCTAGCAACCGGGCCAATTTGGTTACCCCATGTGACTCTACCCTCCCTAGCAACTGGGCCAATTTGGTTACCCCATGTGACTCTACCCTCCCTAGCAACCGGGACAATTTGGTTACCCCATGTGACTCTACCCTCCCTAGCAACCGGGACAATTTGGTTACCCCATGTGACTCTACCCTCCCTAGCAACCGGGACAATTTGGTTACCCTATGTGACTCTACCCTCCCTAGCAACCGGCCCAATTTGGTTACCCCATGTGACTCTACCCTCCCTAGCAACCGGGCCAATTTGGGTACCCCATGTGACTCTACCCTCCCTAGCAACCGGGACAATTTGGTTACCCCATATGACTCTACCCTCCTAGTAACTGGGACAATTTGGTTGCTAAGGAGACCTGACTGGAGTCACTCAGCACGCCCTGGATTCAAACTTACGACTCCAGGTGTGATAGTCAGCGTCAATACTCGCTGAGATACGCAGACCCGCATCAAGAGTATGTTTTAATTAAAACAATTAAAATCTCGTCATGATGTGTCTCAAAATACACTTTGTAAATGAGCATCTTCGTCAAGTCGTTACAAGATTAACACTGGCACCAATACAGAAGCCTCCAACAGCACACGGAGTCTCGCATGTAAACCGGCATTCCCCAAGAGCGCCACGTTATGGACTAAATCAATCACAGGTCTGACTTCATTAATTGGGGCGGGATCCCGGGGCACGTCATAAGTGGGGTTGCTCGGCAACCCAGCGCCATGATGAAGGGCTGGTGGAACGAGAGCCTGAGAGGGCCAATTTGTGTGTCAAAGCCTGCAGCGGGACAAGCGCACATTTAATGCAGATCACTGCGAATGCATCATTATATGCACCATTTACCAGATGCCCATTTAACATGCAATAATTAGATCAGTGCGTTTGAGAGCAGGGGTATAATGGGGTCCCCTGCCATAACATTAACTGCCCCCCCGGGGTTGTCAAAACTATTATTCGGAGGCTCTCATTTCGTTGAGTGCCTGGGAACACACGCAGCACATTCTCATTGTGCTTTTGTGTTTTCTGGATCTCCGTGTTCTGTCATTCACAGAAGTGAGTGATGTTATTCGAGTTGTCACCCTAAAAGATGATGCTGTCCCGTGTATGTCTCTTTGTACATTACGTCCACTAAAGTACGCCTGAAAGACATTAAAGCAAACACCATTTCTTATCATGTCGTCCGTGGCGTTCAGGCATTCGTGCTTTTAAGAGAAAACCAATAATGAGAATATCCGAACGCTTGGCGTGGTACCCGCTCTCTTGGACGGCGAGATTAACAATGGGTATATTCTCAGAGCACTCCCAACGATTGGATGACACACTCGCTTTTTCAACTCTATGAATGACCTACACAAGAAAGCTTCATCTCTACTGGATGATCCGTCACTGAAACAGGGTTTTCTCTCTTGTCATGATACATCTCAGATTCATCACTAAATCTCGCATTATTTGCATTTGTTTACATTTGTTTCCTCTCCTATCTAGACTCACAGGGGGTCACTTTAGGGATCAAAAATGATACAGTGACTCATGACTAATAATTAAACACCTGTAAGTGACTAGTTATGGACTTGTTTGGCATTATAAAGTATTTATTAAGCCTTTATTGGCAGATTTCCTATTCTTGCTATATAGCCACTTTATATTTGCTTTTGCAAATAAACTTTCTTTGCTAAAAACAAAACTTATCAATAGCTATGATGATGCAAAATACATCCTTTATCAGTTCTCAGCACTAAGTGTGAATATACGGCTTATAAGTATTAAATAAGTCTGTCTTCTATATTTAGTTTATACTTCTAAAGTGCACATTCACATAGTGTAATGAGAACCTATAAAAGATGTATTTTGCTCATTACTAGCTATTAATCGCTATTATAAATTAAATGTTATGTAAAGAGGCTATTAGGCAAGGGAAAGAAATCAACAAGGGTTTAATAAATGCTTTATAACTCATTACAAGTCTGTAACTAGTCCAGTTATTAGCCATTAATTACTGTCTTATTAAAATAAAGTGTTGCAATAATCATTATTACACCTAGTCTCTGTACGGATCTTAAAGGAACAGTTCACCCTAAAATGTCATTTCTGCATCATTCACTCACCCTCATGTAGTTCCAAAAATAAATAAATAAATAAATAAATTCCCGCTGCTCTTCTCCATACAATGAAAGGGAATGGGTACCGTGATGTTTCCATGGCAAAAAAGGTCTGAGTAAACGGTGAACCGCTGCTAAAATAGTTTTTTACTAGTTTTTTATTCCATACCAAATAAAAAGCTCAAAACGGCTGTAAAAACACTTTAGGGTAACTATAGTGCGCAACCAGGGCTGGACTGGTAATCTGGCATACCGGGCATTTTCCCGGCTTCATGGGATTGTTTATGTGGAGTGGAGGGGGGCTGGAATGTCGCACGCCTGGTCCTCAATCAGCCTGATGGGGCGCGCGAGAGATAAAGGCGGCCGGTGACGACTTTTGCTTCAAATCAATATTTGATATGGTGTGATTCACCTCAGGAGCTGGTTGGTTTGGTTCATGGCGCATCTTCAACTCTTTTATGAAGAAAGTTAAAAATGTGTTCAGTGTGTGTGAGTGTGTGTGTGTGTGTGTGTGTGTGTGTGTGTATATGAGTGTGTGTGTGTGTATATGAGTGTGTGTGTATCAGTGTGTGTGTGTGTGTGAGTGTATATGAGTGTGTGTGTGTGTGTGTGTGTGTGTGTGTGTTTGTATGTGTGTGTATATGAGTGTGTGTGTGTGAGTGCGTGATTTGTGTGTGTGTGAGCGTGTGTGTGTGTGTGTGTGTGTGTATATCAGTGTGTGTGTGTGTGAGTGTGTGTGTGTGTGTGTGAGTGTGTATATGAGTGTGTGTGTGTGTTTGTGTGTGAGTGTGTGTGTATATGAGTGTGTGTGTGTGTGTGTGTATGTGTATATATGAGTGTGTGTGTGTGTGAGTGTGTGTTTGGTTCGTGTGTGTTTGTGTATATGAGTGTGTGTGTGTATATGATAGTGTGTGTGTGTTCATGTGTGTAAGTGTGTTTGGTTCATGTGTGTTTGTGTATATGAGTGTGTGTGTGTGTGTGTGAGTGTGTGTGTGTGTGTATGAGTGTGTGTGTGTGTGTATATGAGTGTGTGTGTGTGTGAGTGTGTGTTTGGTTCGTGTGTGTTTGTGTATATGAGTGTGTGTGTGTGTGTGTGAGTGTGTGTGTGTGTATATGAGTGTGTGTGTGTGTGTGTATATATGAGTGTGTGTGTGTGTTTGGTTCATGTGTGTTTGTGTATATGAGTGTGTGTGTGTGTGTGTGTGTGAGTGTTCATGTGTGTTCATGAGTGTGTGTGTGTTTGGTTCATGTGTGTTTGTGTATATGAGTGTGTGTGTGTGTGTGTGTGTGAGTGTGTGTGTGTTCATGTGTGTTCATGAGTGTGTGTGTGTGTGTGTGTTTGTATGTGTGTGTTCATGAGTGTGTGTGTGTGTGTGTGTGTATGAGTGTGTGTGTGTGTTTGGTTCATGTGTGTTTGTGTATATGAGAGTGTGTGTGTGTGTGTGTGTGAGTGTGTGTGTGTTCATGTGTGTTCATGAGTGTGTGTGTGTTTGGTTCATGTGTGTTTGTGTATATGAGCGTGTGTGTGTGTGAGTGTGTGTGTGTTCATGTGTGTTCATGAGTGTGTGTGTGTTTGGTTCATGTGTGTTTGTGTATATGAGCGTGTGTGTGTGTGAGTGTGTGTGTGTGAGTGTGTGTTCATGAGTGTGTGTGTGTTTGGTTCATGGCGCATCTTCAACTCTTTTATGAACTTAAAAATTAACTTCTGGAACCAAGATGGCTGAATCGGTGGATGGCTGTTGTTGCACACTATTAACATACTACACAGTGATCATGCTAATCATGCTAATCATGCTAATCATGCTCTCGGACAATCCAAACATGCAGGCAGACAACCTGAATCCAGCCAACATCTGTTATTTCTCCA
>JAVLUX010000050.1:262500-265000 GCA_032164185.1 Moxostoma hubbsi | reverse complement strand
ATTATAATTATTATTATATATTAATTGTCTATATATATATATATATATATATATATATATATATATATATATATATATATATATATATATATTTGACATTAAAATGACAGTTTTATGATTCATAATAATTTCAATAAAATTCACATTTTTACCAGTAATTATAATTAAAATTCAATAATAATAATGCTACAATTATAGTTATTGTTAATATATATATATATATAAATATATAATTCACATTAAAATGACAGGATTATGATTAATAATATTTTAAATAAAAGTATAATTATTAGTAATAATATTTTTAATAAAATTACATTTTTTACCAGAAATTATAATTGCAGTTTAAATATTTTATTGTTATTATTATAGTTAATAATAATAATAATAATAAAATGCTACAATTATAGTATTTGTTAAATATATATATATATAATTCACATTAAAATGACAGGATTATGACTAATAATAATTTAAATAAAAGTATAATTATTAGTAATAATATTTTTAATAAAATTAAAAATGTTACCAAAAATTATAATTGCAGTTTAAATATTTTATTAATAATAACTACTACAAATAATTCAATTATAGTTAATAATAATAGTAATAATAATAAAATGCTACAATTATAGTTATTGTTAATAATATATATATATATATATACACAATATAACAATCATTATTATTATTTCATTAGAATTGCCAATATTTAAGTTGATACTGTATCAAATCTAAAATGAACGCAAGTGATCTGAATCCAAATAGAACCGACTTCTTTTACACAGAACATGACGAGTTCTCCCGATCCGAGATATACAGCAGATATTCTAAATAAACTGTATCGGTGCATTCCCACCAAACTGTGTCGATTTTATTGAGCAGAACAGGTCGTCCAGGGGCCCGTGTGTGTGTGTGTGTGTGTGTGTGTGTGTGTGTGTGTGTGTGTGTGTGTGGGTGTGTGTAGAGACGGGCCTGTCCGTTTGGAGGGGGGTCACATGATCTATATCAGCTCTATTAACCTCTCCCGTCCGGACTGACAGTCACAGACCTGCGGATGAGCAGCACTGAACCACTCCAGCGCACATGCAGTCACTGATTTACATACAAATGAATGTGGAGTTCAATCAGGTGTCATTATTCCTGCAGGTCGCAGAGGGCACGGAGAGATAATGAAACATGCCCGTTGGGTGGAACTGTGCCACCCAGATGCGGCTCATCTGACATCAGACGTGAAAACACTCGACCTACGACGTTTGTTCTGTACGTTTGAAGGAATGCAAGGCCTCGTCTGACTGCACACGAAGGCGGCCTTGATATCTGTTCACTTTATACATACAACGCAAATCTGACTTTGGAAATAAACCCCGAATAAATAAAGTGTGACACTCTTTTACACAAGACGGGATAATAGAACTACACCTTTCATCTCTTTTCAGGGTTCTCAATAGAAGCTTCCGCCTGAAATTGATACAAATGCTCAATTAGTGGCGTTTTCCAAGTCAATGGTCGTGATTAGCTCATTAGCTCATTAAATATTCAGTGTTTAAGTCCTCTTGCATTATTTTTGCTACAGACGTGAAGGATGCCTCCAATCATGTGCCTTGAGTTTTGATCAAACCTTTAATAAAAATATTCAATTAAAAATGAGATATTTAATGTGTGTGTGTAATATGTCAATCCTGATCAAATATGCTAATTAAAGATAAATATTCAAATATAAAGAAATAATTAAAAATGTACAGAAGTGCAAACCCATTTTCAAAACACTCCATTGTGCTTGGTGAAAACTTTCATTTAATTTCCTATTTATTATTATTATTATTATTATTATTATTATTATTATTTATTGAAAATGTAACCATTTTAACAATGTTAAGAAAAATATGCATATTATAATTGTCAAAAATCCACGTTTTAATCATGAATCATGAGCTGCGAATAAACAACTCTTGGAAATTAAAGGCAGTTTGGAGATTGGTCTGTAAATGTTGTGTATTGCTGGATCCAAAAAAGGGATTTTTTAACAAAGGATGCAGAATTGCATGTTTAAAACTCCTTGGAACAACTCCACTTGCTAATGAGCTGTTAATTATAGCAGTCACACTGGGACTGATGGTCATGAAAAGGGAGATAGGAGATCCAGCTTGTAACTGGAACACTTCATCTTAGGTCTACACATGTTAACACACATATTGTTTATGTGTCTATACTTTGAAACCGTGAGTATTTTAATGTTTGCAGATGAAACCCCATTGACTTCCATTGGAAGTGTCTCACTGGAACACCAAAAGAAAAGAAGGAACGAGTCTAAATTAATGTGTGGATTGAGATTAACCTGTATTCCGCTATGTTTATGGCTCTTATCCACATTGAAACAGCAGAGGTTTCCATGGAAACGATGACGTTGTGAAACTGAAAACGGAGTTTAATTAAAAGGACATGGCTTAAGTTGCCTGGAATTCATCCTACAATTGTTTTGCATTTTCTGTCCAAATAA
>JAVLUX010000050.1:222500-257500 GCA_032164185.1 Moxostoma hubbsi | reverse complement strand
TGGCGTTGGGGTCCTGATCATCCTGTCGGGGTGACTGTATGACTGTACATTATCCCCAATGAATCACTTTTTGCACCAGTTCACTGACATCCATCCGCAACATTTTAGGAGTGGTTTCTTAATTACTTTTTGTTTCACTGTTTAACTGGTTTGGCTGTGCAGCTGTTCATGCAATGACCAAAAAGGCCGGAAGGACCGTGACATCACACGCCTCGCAATTAATGCAGATGTGGCTTCGCAGACACCATCGTTCCATAATCACACACTCAGCCCGCCGTGTCATTAGCAGCCGCTGGCATGACACGTCTTGTTTACATGGATCTAAAGGTTAGATCGCACATCATATAATGATCTCCGGTTTCGGCAGTTCTACAGTCATTGCTTTACACATGAAACTCAACGCAACAGTGATTTGTGTAATATGTGCTCATTTCCTGTGAACGCACTTGCATTTCATGAGAAGTTGGGGACAATGTGTGTAATTACCTGCATGCAACTGTACATAACCAACATCTCCAGGAAACAACTTCAGATCGTTGTCAGAGAGGCTGCAATGCCAATTAAAGGCATTAAACGGGAACTACAAAGACATTTCTTATTCTTCCACATTCAATTTATAGCTCTATACTGACTCTTACTAAATGCCAACAATTGAGTCTCCTCTCATACGGCTTTATGTTTGAGGTGAGGACAGAATGAAGTTGGAGTGTCAGGTGAGAACATTTATCTGTAAGACGCCGTTCGTGTTTACATGCATGGAGACACTCGAGGTCAGGCCAGCACTGGCTCAGACGTTATTAAAGCTGAAATTGGGAGAGTTTCTCTCTCTGGATGTGCGATTCTGAGTAGTTTTGGAAAGCACTCAAGTTTTTTTTTTTTTAAGCGCTTCTCTCTCCCGGAGGGATTTTACTCATCCGCTCGTCTCCAGCCGACTGCGCGCCGCAGAGTTTAATACAGCACCTCTGCTCACACAGTCGTCGTCTTATTCCAGGTCGAGGGTGATAAATGGCATATACTTTAGAGTGGTTTGCATGACTATATTTAGACTGTTTGTTTCATAAAGTGAGTTTTGCCTCTATGGACCACCTACTGTCTTAACGGCCTAAAGTGGAATTTATCAGTGCAGTCTGTAGGATTGTTTACTGCTGTATCCTAAAACACGTTTAGCAATCCTGTGTCCACATGTGTGGACGTTGTATTTTGGTACATGCTACATGCAACACTTAATTTAAATAAATTAAAACCGACTAAATTGGGGGTCTGGGTATCTCAGCGAGTTCAAATCCAGGATGCGCTGAGTGACTCCAGTCAGGTCTCCTTAGCAACCAAATTGGGCCGGTTGCTACAGAGGGTAGAGTCACATGGGGTAACCAAATTGGGCCGGTTGCTAGGGAGGGTAGAGTCACATGGGGTAACCAAATTGGCCCGGTTGCTAGGGAGGGTAGAGTCACATGGGGTAACCAAATTGGCCCGGTTGCTAGGGAGGGTAGAGTCACATGGGGTAACCAAATTGGCCCGGTTGCTAGGGAGGGTAGAGTCACATGGGGTAACCAAATTGGCCCGGTTGCTAGGGAGGGTAGAGTCACATGGGGTAACCAAATTGTCCCGGTTGCTAGGGAGGGTAGAGTCACATGGGGTAATCATATTGTCCCGGTTGCTAGGGAGGGTAGAGTCACATGGGGTAACCAAATTGTCCCGGTTGCTAGGGAGGGTAGAGTCACATGGGGTAACCAAATTGGCCTGGTTGCTAGGGAGGGTAGAGTCACATGGGGTAACCAAATTGGCCTGGTTGCTAGGGAGGGTAGAGTCACATGGGGTAACCAAATTGGCCTGGTTGCTAGGGAGGGCAGAGTCACATGGGGTAACCAAATTGTCCCGGTTGCTAGGGAGGGTAGAGTCACATGGGGTAACCAAATTGTCCCGGTTGCTAGGGAGGGTAGAGTCACATGGGGTAACCAAATTGGCCTGGTTGCTAGGGAGGGTAGAGTCACATGGGGTAACCAAATTGGCCTGGTTGCTAGGGAGGGTAGAGTCACATGGGGTAACCAAATTGTCCCGGTTGCTAGGGAGGGTAGAGTCACATGGGGTAACTAAATTGTCCCGGTTGCTAGGGAGGGTAGAGTCACATGGGGTAACCTCCTCGTGGTGGTGATTAGTGGTTCTCTCAATGGGGCGTGTGGTGAGATGTGTGTGGATCGTGGAGAGTAGCATGAGTCTCCACATGCTGTGAGTCTCCGTGGTGTCATGCACAACGAGTCACGTGATCAGATGTGCCGATTGACGGTCTCAGACGCGGAGGCAACTGAGACTTGTCCTCCGCCACCCGGATTGAGGCGAATAACCGTGCCACCACAAGGACCTACAAAGTAGTGGGAATTGGGCATTCCAAATTGGGAGAAAAAGGGATTCAAAAAATTAAACAAATGATATAGAAAATCAGCTGTCATGTCTGTAATGTCTCAAAAACATGAATAACTAACAATCCTGGATACATAATAAACTATTTGATGAAATAAATGTTTTATTTTTTTTGCATGATTATTAGGTGCTACTAGTTACAAATCAAGAAGAAAGAAGAAAGAAGCTCCACAAAACGGTCACTCGAGTCACTGTGATCCAGACACCTGATTCATCTTTTTAACATGACTGAAGTGTGCTTGACCACACCGCACACCTGTACTTCATCAATTGATCAGTATTTGATGCATTTTTGCTGATACGATCAATAGAAATGTCAAGAAAACGAAGAGGAGCTTGTTATTAAAACAGGTGCGACATCTGTGGCACATTTTTTTTATGTATTCGTTTTAATCGTTGATGGGTTTTCAAGCAAGGGGGGGGGGGGGGTTGGGTCGCCAAACTGGATGGCGCAACCTTAAAGCCCAGGGCCCCCCGGGCAGTCAAGGGCCCCTGGGCACTGGCCCCATTGGCCCGGTTGGTAATCCATCCCTGCAGACAGGGCTCTGATAATCAGATACCATCACTGAACCATAGTAATACTATAGTATATGTGATAGATCTCTTGCTACTTTGTGAAGGAGGAAGCAGGAGCCGGATATACAATCCAGCACTTTTCAATCAACACATTCAATGCTTTGTGCATCTCTCTCTCTCTCTCTCTCTCTCTCTCTCTCTCTCTCTCCTCTGATGGTCTGGATTGCTCTTTTTCATCCCTCTCCAGCTCTCACTGCAACACAGAACAGCCGTTAGAGATAATTTCCCACAGGTGTCAATCCTTACCGTTCTTCCTCTCCCGGACTCGCTCTCAACAGATGTCGCTCTGTAATGCCCCCATCACCACAGTATATTTTTAGGTTTATGTTGCTGCATAATCTTCAGCAATTCTACCGTTTGAAACCGTCTTTGTGTCACAAGCACTTATGATAAACCTAAAAATGTTGCATGCAGTTCACCGAGTTTGGAACAGCGTTAGACATCTGGCCTGTCTTGCCTTATAAATTGCCTGGCTTGTTCTATTAGTTTTGTTTTACATCATGTCTCTGTGCAGACACACGCCTCAATGTCCAGAGTAGAGTTACTGTCAGCAGCAGGAAATGACATCGCTGAAACCATCAGCACCGGTACTGGAGCAGTTAACACAGAACCGGCAGTGATGTGAATCAGCACTGCGAGAAGAGAAATGTGCTCCGCTCTAATCAAACTATTATCAATCCACCTGAAGTAGACACATCAGATGACATCAACATTTTAATTATGTTCTGTTTTTAAAAACTAATTGCATCCACTCACAACATCTGAATAAAAACCTCCATAAACAAGCACGTTTCAGAAACTCTTATCATGATTGCCTGAAGACAGGTGGTCGTCTTCACACGCACTCCTAATTGACTAAACGTTACATCTGTGTGCCTGGGCAAGAGACTCGTTAAGTAGAAACGAAAAGATGAGAAACAGCTGCTTCAGTGCCAGTTCTCCAATATATTTTCACCTGGTGGACAAAGAAGTGAGCACAAAAATCCCATAGACTTACATTGAAGGAGGGACTTGATTCTTATCTAGACAGCAGAATATCGGAGAGACTTGAGGGTGCAGGACTCGTTCACTTGGGCCAATAAATACTGACATAGCAACAACCCAAACCACCCTAGCAACCGCATGGAACACACTAGCAACCACTTGGAAAAACTCTTGCAATCACCCAAACCACCCTAGCAACCACATGGAACACACTAGCAACCACATGGAACACACTAGCAACCACTTGGAACACACTAGCAAACACTTGGAACACACTAGCAACCACTTGGAAAAACCCTTGCAACCACCCAAAATACCCTAGCAACCACTCTGAACATCCTAGCAACCATTCGGAACACCTTGATACAACTCGGAACATCCTAGCAACCATTCGAAACACCCCAGCAACCACTCAGAGTACCCTAGCATCCACTTGGAAAAACCCTTGCAACCACCCAAACCACCCTAGCAACCACTTGGAACACACTAGCAACCACTTGGAAAAACCCTTGCAATCACCCAAACTACCCTAGCAACCACTTGGAACACACTAGCAACCACTTGGAAAAACCCTTGCAATCACCCAAACTACCCTAGCAACCACATGGAACACACTAGCAACCACTTGGAAAAACCCTTGCAACCACCCAAACCACCCTAGCAACCACATGGAACACACTAGCAAACACTTGGAACACACTAGCAAACACTTGGAACACACTAGCAACCACTTGGAAAAACCCTTGCAACCACCCAAAATACCCTAGCAACCACTCTGAACATCCTAGCAACCATTCGAAACACCTTGATACAACTCGGAACATCCTAGCAACCATTTGAAACACCCCAGCAACCACTCAGAGTACCCTAGCATCCACTTGAAAAACCCTTCCAACCACCCAAACCACCCTAGCAACCACTTGGAACACACTAGCAACCACTTGGAAAAACCCTTGCAACCACCCAAACCACCCTAGCAACCACTTGGAACACACTAGCAACCACTTGGAAAAACCCTTGCAATCACCCAAACCACCCTAGCAACCACATGGAACACACTAGCAACCACATGGAACACACTAGCAAACACTTGGAATACACTAGCAAACACTTGGAACACACTAGCAACCACTTGGAAAAACCCTTGCAACCAACCAAAATACCCTAGCAACCACTCTGAACATCCTAGCAACCATTCGAAACACCTTGATACAACTCGGAACATCCTAGCAACCATTTGAAACACCCCAGCAACCACTCAGAGTACCCTAGCATCCACTTGGAAAAACCCTTGCAACCACCCAAACCACCCTAGCAACCACTTGGAACACACTAGCAACCACTTGGAAAAACCCTTGCAATCACCCAAACTACCCTAGCAACCACTTGGAACACACTAGCAACCACTTGGAAAAACCCTTGCAATCACCCAAACCACCCTAGCAACCATATGGAACACACTAGCAACCACTTGGAAAAACCCTTGCAACCACCCAAACCACCCTAGCAACCACATGGAACACACTAGCAAACACTTGGAACACACTAGCAAACACTTGGAACACACTAGCAACCACTTGGAAAAACCCTTGCAACCACCCAAAATACCCTAGCAACCACTCTGAACATCCTAGCAACCATTCGAAACACCTTGATACAACTCGGAACATCCTAGCAACCATTTGAAACACCCCAGCAACCACTCAGAGTACCCTAGCATCCACTTGAAAAACCCTTCCAACCACCCAAACCACCCTAGCAACCACTTGGAACACACTAGCAACCACTTGGAAAAACCCTTGCAACCACCCAAACCACCCTAGCAACCACTTGGAACACACTAGCAACCACTTGGAAAAACCCTTGCAATCACCCAAACCACCCTAGCAACCACATGGAACACACTAGCAACCACATGGAACACACTAGCAAACACTTGGAATACACTAGCAAACACTTGGAACACACTAGCAACCACTTGGAAAAACCCTTGCAACCAACCAAAATACCCTAGCAACCACTCTGAACATCCTAGCAACCATTCGAAACACCTTGATACAACTCGGAACATCCTAGCAACCATTTGAAACACCCCAGCAACCACTCAGAGTACCCTAGCATCCACTTGGAAAAACCCTTGCAACCACCCAAACCACCCTAGCAACCACTTGGAACACACTAGCAACCACTTGGAAAAACCCTTGCAACCACCCAAACCACCCTAGCAACCACTTGGAACACACTAGCAACCACTTGGAAAAACCCTTGCAACCACCCAAAATACCCTAGCAACCACTCTGAATATCCTAGCAACCATTCGGAACACCTTGATACCATTCGAAACACCCCAGCAACCACTCAGAGTACCCTAGCAACCACTTACTTGGAACACCTTATTAGGCAACTATTCGGGAACACCCTAGCAACCACCCAAAGCACCCTAGCAACCACTTACTCTGAGCATATAAACTACCAGTCAGAACACCCTAGCAACCAATCAGAAAAACCGCTGCAACCACTTAGTCAGAACACCTAAACAACCACTCAGAACATCCTAGCAACCACTTACTTGGAACACCAAAACAACCACTCAAAGACCCTAGCAACCACTTACTTGGAACAGCAAAACAACCACTCAAAGACCCTAGCAACCACTTACTTGGAACACCTAAACAACCACTCAGAACACCATAGCAACCACTTACTCAGAACACTCTAGCAACCACTCAAAACACCATAGCAACCACTTACACAGAACGCCTAAACAATCACACAGAAACACCCTAGCAACCACTCAAAACACCCTAGCATCATGGTGGCAAGTTTTGCCCAGGCCATCACCACACAGCTGCTTCAGAGAATGTAAATATCTAGTTTTACAATACTTCCTTCATAAGAGTACATGAAGTTATGAAGGAGCACAGAGTTCATAACTTTGAAAGACTGTTATTTAGATGCTGTACTGCAGAGATGTTGGCGTGACTGTAGTACTTTCTGTAAGTTTGAGCCACATGCGAATCACTCCATTACTGTTATTCTGTTACAGTCATACGTTTCTAAATGTAGCGATTTCTGGAGTCAGATATTCCAAATGAACACAAAAGAGCCAGACAGAGCAGCGCACAACCCCTCAGGTGATACAGGGGTGTGATACGAAGATGCCCACAGATGATATGATGCCCTCATGATAAGACCGCATCACGGTTATACATGCATGCTCGAGAATGATCAGAAATCACTGTGAAATTGCTGTGATGAGTATTCATGGATGCAATGGAGCGCCACCTCAAGCCATTAGCGTCCTCACACTCTCTGTTTGAGTCACAGGCCCTCGACACCTCTTCTCATTAACGTCTATGTTGCTCCATTACAGTATGTTTTCATTGATGTCTGGCCTCAGGAGCGTCCGGGCATGTCAGAACATTTCATTTCGATGCATGGAAGAACTGATGACTCGCTCGCAACCACTACAGGTCAGTTGTGTAGAAAGTTATCAATCGGAAACGTCTCTAGAGTCGTCTGAGAGGAAATACGGCCCCAACAAAACATCTGTGTGAAGTTAGCTGTGTGCATGTGCGTGTGTGTGTGTGTGTGTGCGTGTGTGAGCGTGTGAGTGTGTGTGTGTGAGCGTGTGTGTGTGAGCATGTGAGTGTGTGAGAGTGAGCGTGAGCGTGCGTGTGTGTGTGTGTGAGCGTGTGAGCGTGTGTGTGTGTGTGTGCGTGTGTGTGAGCGTGTGTGGTGGCAGCGAGGCCTCAGGCGATGACAAGCCGATCAAACCCAACGTGTCAAATATAAATTGCTTTGACCTTTTCCCTCCCGGAATCGCAGCTCTGTGTCGGCAGGAGACGTTTTTAATAAGAACTGAAAATAGTGTGAAAGTCTGCAAAAGATTCGAGGGATGGAGAATGCAGAAAATAACAAAGGGGAGTTTTATTCTCTGTGGAACAAACTCAAATGATCCTGAATATTTCATGCATTTCCCGTGGACAGAAACCTTAAACATTCATGTGTTTGATGCTGACTGGTCAACTTTAATGCTTTCCAATGCATCTTTTTCATGACAAAGTCTGAATGCAATATAACATTTAATAAGATATTGATCAGATTAGAGGAACACAGTATATGCTGCAAAGCAAATAAGAAACATTTTCTGCAGATGAGTCTAATTAGAAATTGCATTCAACAAAAGCGTGCATTATTTATTAGTGGAGTGATTTTCTTTGATATAGTCAAAAAGCAGTTTTCTAAATTACATTCACTATATTTATAAATTCCCATGTTTATAGATTCATATTTTGTTCTGATTAATACAATCTCAGAGATGTTTTCTTCATTATTGGTGTTTGCTGAATGGAAGCATCACTCTTACTAATGCTCATAGTTGTGATTGAAACAACAAACCCCTGAGCATAACTTTAACTCAAAGGGATTGTTCAGCCAAAAAGGAAAATACTGTCATTGTTTAACCTTCTTCTGTGGAACACAAAATAAGATGTTTTGCAGAATGTTCCCACTGCTCTTTTCCATGCAATAACAGCCTCTGCTTAATGTCTGCTTTCAAACTCTGAAAAGGCATCAGCCAGTGGTTGCTAGGGTGTTTTTGAGTGGTTGTTTAGGTGTTCCGAATAAGTTGTTTCTAGGGTGTTCTGAGTGGTTGCTAGGGTGTTCCGAGTAAGTGGTTGCTAGGGAGTTCTGTGTGGTTGTTTAGGTGTTCCGAATAAGTTGTTTCTAGGGTGTTCCGAGTAAGTGGATGTTAGGGTGTTTCTGAGTGGTTGTTTAGGTGTTCTGAGTAAGTGGTTGCTAGGGTGGTTTGGTTGGTTGCTAGGGTTTTTTAAGTAGTTGCTAGGGTTTTTTTTCGATTGGTTGCTAAGGTGTTCAGAGTAGTTGCTAGGGTGTTCTGAGTGGTTGTAAGGGTGTATTGGGTGATTGCTAGGGTTTTTCTGTGTGGTTGTTTAGGTGTTCTGAGTAAGTGGTTGCTAGGGTGGTTTGGTTGTTTGCTAGGGTTTTTCGATTGGTTGCTAGGGTGTTCAGAGTGGTTGCTTATTAGGTGTTCTGAATAAGTTGTTTCTAGGGTGTTTTGAATGGTTGTTTAGGTGTTCTGAGTAAGTGGTTGCTAGGGTTGTTTGGTTGGTTGCTAGGATTTTTCGATTGGTTGTTAAGGTGTTCAGAGTGGTTGCTAAGGTGTTCTGAGTGGTTGTAAGGGTGTATTGGGTGATTGTTAGGGTTATTCTGTGTGGTTGTTTAGGTGTTCTGAGTAAGTGGTTGCTAGGGTGGTTTGGTTGTTTGCTAGGGTTTTTTAAGTGGTTGCTAGGGTTTTTCGATTGGTTGCTAGGGTGTTCTGAGTGGTTGCTTATTAGGTGTTCTGAATAAGTTGTTTCTTGGGTGTTCTGAATGGTTGTTTAGGTGTTCTGAGTAAGTGGTTCCTAGGGTGGTTTGGTTGGTTGCTAGGATTTTTCGATTGGTTGCTAGGGTGTTCAGAGTGGTTGCTAATGTGTTCTGAGTGGTTGTAAGTGTGTATTGGGTGATTGTTAGGGTGTTCAGAGTGGTTGCTTAGTAGGTGTTCTGAATAAGTAGTTTCTAGGGTGTTCTGAATGGTTGTTTTGGTGTTCTAAGTGGTTGCTAGGGTGGTTTGGTTGGTCGCTAGGGTTTTTTAAGTGGTTGCTAGGGTTTTTAGATTGGTTTCTAGGGTGTTCTGAGTGGTTGCTTATTAGGTGTTCTGAATAAGTGGTTTCTAGAGTGTTCGGAGGGGTTGTATAGGTGTTCCGAGTAAGTGGTTGCTAGTGTAGATTGGTTGGTTGCTAGGGTTTTTTTAATTGGTTGCTGAGGTTTTTCTATTGGTTGCTAGTGATTCTACTAGTGGTTGCTTATTAGGTGTTTCAAGTAAGTTTTTGCTAGAGTGTTTTGGGTGGTTGCTAGGATGTTCCCAAGTAGTTGCCTTATTAGGTGTTTCAAGTAAGTGATTGCTATTGGGTGTTCTGAGTGGTTGCTAGGGTGTTCAGAGTGGTTGCTAGGGTGTTCTGAGTGGTTGCTTATTATGTGTTCTGAGTAAAAATGCAATGACTGCTTAATGTCTGCTTTGAAACTACGAAAAGGACATTAAAAGCATCAGCAAAG
Source organism: Moxostoma hubbsi (assembly GCA_032164185.1). Classification (NCBI taxonomy): domain Eukaryota; kingdom Metazoa; phylum Chordata; class Actinopteri; order Cypriniformes; family Catostomidae; genus Moxostoma; species Moxostoma hubbsi. Next base: position 247,408 of record JAVLUX010000050.1, on the reverse strand, counting down.
TATGTATAGTTTGTCCACTATATTCCAAGTCATCTGAAGTCAAACAAAGTTGATGATGAAAATCCATGATGTCAAACCAGCCGCAACATAATGTAGTGAGTCCTCGGTAGCCTTGCTTTGTTTAGTCAAGGTGAATTTGTTTGTTCACCCAATGCATAAATACTTGTTGAGAAAACGACTAATTTCTTGTTCAGCCAACTATCAATTCCCAATACGAGAACTTTCATTTTGTCCCCATTTCAATGATCTTCACGTGAAGTTAACGGCAATCTCTGCCTCTGATATCTCGCAAGGCATGTTTCCTGAAAGAGACACACAACAGACCTCAATAATGTTTTAAGTGAAAAGATGAGCTCCAAACATCCCCACAACTATCGACAAACAGTAGCAGCAAAGACCAACAATAGCAGCGATAATAAATGCAAAAAACACAATTTATTCATGTTGCAATGCATGCTGGGAACTCTCAAATCAACAACATCGTTCAATATACACATTTGAGGGAATATTGTTGGTCTAACGTGTGTTTCCTTTTATGTAGATGCAAAGTCATTCACATTTTGTGTGTGTGTGTGTGTGTGTGTGTGTGTGTGTGTGTGTGTGTGTCTGTCCTCTGTAGAACTGGATAATCGTCATCTTCAGAACAGGCCAGCATGTCGACAGCTTGCCTGGATGACTGGTAAATAATCCTTTAAGGATCATAATCCACCGTAATTAAAACATAATGCAATAAGTTGTTATCCGCGGTAAGATTTCACCTCTTACGGAGTCGACACGTGACATGTTACAATGAGTGTGGTTTGAGCTGGCATGGGGTGGCATCAGCCGGGTGAGCAGGTACTGCCGAAAGCCTCCCGTTCGCTGACATACACAAGAATACTTTTAGCCTCTTCTTATGCATTAGCTCCATTAGACACCAATATCACGGAGTACAGAAAGACCTGCGCCACAGTCCCTTTTGTCTGCTGTTGCTATGACAACACATCATGCCAAACACAGGGACTTGGGAAGATGGGTCACGGAGGAGCGCTTGGATTTGAGTTTTTCTGCAGAAGAGAAAGCTTCAGTCAGACTCTCATTTATCTCAGAATATATGCTTTTATATTTTAAAGCATTACAATTAAAGTGTCTGAGAGTCATTTATGTCATGTGCCGACCATAACTCGATTGGGAAACGTCAGTCGCATAAAATCAACACACATGGAGAATCTAAGACCAGCATCTACATCAGAATACGACGTGTTTCTCGCCCACACCTCTCATATCTCTTCTGAAGACATGGATTAAACCACTGGAGTTTTGTGGATTTCTTTTATGCTGCCTTTATGTGCTTTTTGGAGCTTCAAAGTTCACCATTCACTTGCATTGTATGGACCTACAGAGCTGAAATATTCTTTAAAAAAAAATCTTCATTTGTGTTCTGAAGAAGAATATATAAAGATAATTTATGTAAAATGTGCATAATAATTAAAAGATTTATAAATATAATAACCTCTCTCTCTCTCTCCCTATCTCTCGCTTCGCTCTCCCTCACTCTCGCTCTCTCTCTCTCGCTTCGCTCTCTCTCTTCGCTCTCTCTTTCTCTGCTCTCTCTCTTTTCGCTCTCTCCCTCTCTCTCTCTCTCTCTCTCTCTCTCTCTCTCTCTCCCTCTCTCTCTCTCTCTCTCTCGCTCGCTCCATCCCCTCTCCCTCTCTCCCTCTCTTGCTCTTCACTCTCTCTCTCCTTTCTCTCTCTTTTCGCTCTCTCCCTCTCTCTCTCTCCCTCTCTCTCTCTTTTCTCTCGCTTCGCTCTCTCCTCACTCTCTCTCTCCCCCTTTCTTCACTCTTTCTCTCCCTCTCTCTCGCTCTCTCCTCTCTCTCTCGCTCTCCTCATACTAACATTAATTGAAATTTCTGGGCTGAAACACGTTTAACGGAATTAATATCCCATGGAAAATGTTCACCCAGACAGTGACGGGACTCTTGTCCTCTGATGAGATTTGAAAAGTCTGAATGTTCTCCTGTTTGTAGCGTGATTATTTTACAGTCTAGACTGTGATTAAAAGTATCTGGAAACTTTTGTTCAAGTATCAGTTTAGTCTCAGATATGAAACATGTTTCTAATATTCTGAGGGAGAGATAAAAATAAACACCAATGAGTCAATTGTTGGAAGAGAGAGAGAAGGATAGCAGAGCTCAGATCGTTGCCACGATGAGAGATGTTTGAGTTCATCTTGAGCAGCGCCGCTAACGACCCGAACTCTCTTGACTCCCGAGATGGTAACTGTGGGCACATTTCTGCTCCATCACAGAACACGGCGCCAATGAAACGTGCATCAGATGCAGAACACTCCATACGTGCGAGGAGATGTGATAAAACCAGGAGACGCCTACGAAGACAAAAGCAGGTGAGAGCAGGACAGTCTTTGTGCGATCACGTTGGCCGATGTCTCGTTGCACTGGGAGGGTGAAGCTCTCGCCACCTGTTCCTTTACGCCAACGGCTCGTGTAACGTGTTGGCATGGTTAAGCTGCGGGCAGAGCAGGGTTCCAGCTGCGACAGACACACACATTAGTTTAATGAAATGTGTACAGACTGCAATTGCTGTAATAGGGGGCTGATGCGCTCAAGGAGGGCTGCACAGACACAACCAGAGAGAGAGAGAGAGAGAGAGAGAGAGACACTGTAAATGTATGCCACTTATCTGCATTCAAGCAGAAAGGTGATCAATGAACGATCAATTGCAGTCCAATCATAGACCATCATAATCCATTAGCATCTCACCGCTACGAGTTATCACCGGCATCTGTGAGACACCATCCCTCGTACAAACACAACACATGAAATTAAAGGGACAGGACTATCTGTTTTTATGACCAATGGAAGACAGGGGGAGTTATTGAGGAACTTCAATTACATTTGATACATCTAGTTTGATACATCTAGTGGCACAGTAATGACACACTTCGCCTTTACAAACAAATCCGAAAGAATGGGGTAAAGCACCCATTGTGCTTATTTTCGTCCGTCTGTGTAGCGTGTTTAGCTGCGTTCACACCGCCAGAGACTTTGTCCAGAGGTTGATTTTTATCAAAACTAACTCATTTCAGCTTGTCTGTTTATTGTATGAAGGTCTAAAACTCATCATTCACTTTTAGCACCTTTCAAATGTGTCTTATGTATATGGAGTGGTGGCGGCGTAGTGGCTAAAGCACTGAACTGGTAATCAGGAGGTTGCTGGTTTGATCCCCACAGTCACCACCATTATGTCCGTGAGTAAGACACTTAACTCCAGGTTGCTCCGGGGGGATTGTTCCTGTAATAAGTGCACTGTAAGTCATCCTATAGCTCTCCTATAACTGTTCTGAGGCCAGCGCAGACAGACGGCACACTGGAGGTTAAGTCATGAACTAAATAGGGAGCAAGGGAGCATCCTATAGCTCTCCTATAACTGTTCTGAGACCAGTGCAGACAGACAGCACACTGGAGGTTAAGTAATGCACTAAATAGGGAGCAAGGGAGCATCCTATAGCTCTCCTATAACTGTTCTGAGACCAGTGCAGGCAGACAGCACACTGGAGGTTAAGTAATGCACTAAATAGGGAGCAAGGGAGCATCCTATAGCTCTCCTATAACTGTTCTGAGACCAGTGCAGACAGACAACACACTGGAGGTTAAGTCATGCACTAAATAGCCGCGTTATGCAGAAAAGGACAGTGAACACCCCCCCGTAAATCTGCAGTATGAACACACACTGATGGACATTGTGAGGAGACACATTAAATCAACTAGTGTGTTAAAAGTGCTTTAAAAAGACTTTCCTTTCTACAAAGTGCCGAAGTTGAAGAGTTGGAGTGTAACTACCCCTAAAGCCGCACTTCACACTTTATGTGAAATAATCTTCAGTTTTTATAACTGAATGAATGCGTTAATCACAAGCGATAATCCTAAAGCCCATTTCCTTTCAGTAAATCATTTAGCACTACTGCACAAATGTTGTTACCTAATTAATGCTAATGAACCAAGCTGTTCGTGTTTATAACGAGCCCCCCCCCACGTCACACCACCTCTCTGAATATTCAATAACGAAACAAGTAATGAAGAAATATCACTACATAGAATTTTCTGTCGAGTAACAGCTCGTCTCTCGCGGCTAAACGAAACGTGTGTGTAATCGGCACAGATTTGATTTGTAATACGGCGACTCAGCAGATGAAACACACACACTCATTTAATACAATATAACCCATTCTGACAAAACCCAGCATCTGAGATCTGTAAGATTTGGGGCTGTTAGATTCACTGAGTGTCTCAATGAGGTGAGAGAGAGAGAGAGAGAGAGAGAGAGAGAGAGAGAGAGATAGAGAGAGAGTGTGTGTGATGTAGTGAGAGAGACAGAAAGAGAGAGACACACACAGAGAGAAAGACAGAGAGAGAGAGAGACTTGAGTCGGTTGTGCTGCTGTCAGCTGCAGTCTCATGTCTGATGATCACATCTGCTTCTAAAATGTCAAGTGCATTTCCATTTAAAGTGCTTGCTTAAACATCCATGAAGAGGGACACGTTCAGCGCAGAACGCCCTGATCAGGGAGTCTCTCAAGACCCCCGTCCAAAAGACAATTACCTGCAGTCCCCTCAATCTCTGCTGCACGTTTAGACAATACTGCTAATGCTGCGATTCGCCCTGAAGACAGAAGCCCACCACAGACTCTTGAGAGCCACACACACACACACACACACACACACTTCTGCACACACTCACACACACAGACTCTTGAGAGCAGCAACACACATACACACACTTCTGCACACACTCACACACACACACACACACACACACTTCTGCACACACTCACACACACAGACTCTTGAGAGCAACAACACACTCACACACACAGACACACGCACACGCGCACACACACACACACACACACACACAGACTCTTGACAGCAACAACACACACACACACACACACTTCTGCACACACTCACACACACAGACTCTTGAGAGCAACAACACACATATACACACACACACACACACACACACACACACTTCTGCACACACTCACACACACAGACTCTTGAGAGCAACAACACACTCACACACACAGACACAGACACACACTCACACATGCACACACACACACACACACACACACACACAGACTCTTGACAGCAACAACACACTCACACACACACACACAGACACACTCACACATGCACACACACACACACACACAGACTCTTGACAGCAACAACACACACACACACACACTTCTGCACACACTCACACACACACTCTCACACACGCACTCGCACACACACACACACACACACACACACACACACATGCACACACACTCACTCACTCACTTGTGCACACACACACACACACACACTCTCTCTCACACACATGCACACACACTCACTCACTCACTTGTGCACACACACACACACACACACTCTCTCTCACACATGCCTCTGAGTAACTTTTTGTTCATTGACGCACAAGGGTTAATGAGGTCAGATTACTTATAATTTACTTTGAACATTAAACTGAGATCCAAGAAAGTATTTGCACATTCGGTCTACACACACACATTTCTGTAAGAAAGTAAAATTCACAATTCTTTACAAACTTCACTATCTGCCATATTGAAAGTAGATGGCATATTTTATTTAGGGACGTCATGATCACTTGATTTAATTTGATTACTTCCATGTAATGAAATTGTACAGTTGTATGATTACAAAATTGCCTAATCGACCAATCGAAGGCGGAAGTGACGCATTATTAGCAATATTTACTCAAGGAACTGAATGTCCAGTTATCAGAACCCCCGGCATGACGTACACCACCCCCCCCCCCCCCCTCCTTCCAGCCATTGTGGCCCCACCTGCCGGCAGGCATTTCCCCTCCTCTCTAGAGCTGGGGAGGGGCACAAGGGGAGGGCAAGGCAGAGCAACAGTGAGAGAAAGAGAGGAGAGAGAGAGAAAAATAAACTTGCTCGCTGGTTCCCAGACACGCCGCTGCCTGGTCCTCGATCGCTCCTCCTCCACTGGCGGTCCGGAGCAAGTCCTCCGACCCCTGGCAGATGGAATGCCCCTCCGCCAGGGCTGGACTGGTAATCTGGCATACCGGGCATTTTCCTGGTGGGCCGACTTTGCACTTTGGGGCGGACTGGCCATCGGGAGAACCGAGCGGGCTGGTGGGTTGGCCGCGTAACGGGACGAATGGGCCGCGATAAGCAAATATGAGCCGCCGCATTATGCAGAACGGACCACAAAACGGCAAATCAAGTAACGGACTGCTGCACAAACACACGCATCAGGAATATACCGAAAGTGCATGAACTGATGAAGTTGACACATTCACGATTAGTTACTTTGTTGCAGCTGCTACTGTAACCTTGATTATTAACTGGATGAATTGTGCAGCCCTGTCTACAATATTAAACAGCTGTGAGTGCATCACATGATATATGGCGTCTACAGGACTAGTGAATACAAAAAACAGACTTGCACAAATATAAAAGATTATAGCATGATTATACAGGACAAATGCCATAGAATAACCACCGTATTACATTCGTAAATCGTTCATGTTTGAATGTATCAAGTGCTTTATATTCTGTGAACAACAGCGACCCGCACCACCTCAGGTCTCTGCATGTTACACAAAGACTCTCGTCCGTATTCAGCCACTCACGCGTCCTCTGCCACCTTTTCTTGAAGCCCGTAAACAACATAAATGATGCGTCGTGTTGAAACATCATAAGAGAGATTTATTGAATGACACATTCATGCATCAGCCGTCTCATTTGATACATTCTCTTTAATTAGTTTGCTGATGCAGAAATGCTTGCCGTGATGAAAAGGTAAAGGAACGCTTGCACGCTCCATAAATAACCGCATAAGGACGGGACTTTAATGTTCAATTAGATTAAAAGGGTCTGAGAAACAATAGTGAGATGCGGTGCATTGTAGACGTGTCACTCACAGATGCCTTAAGAGGCATTGATGGAAACCAAACGGATTCATTAGTTCCATCAAAACGAGACTTCTCAACCGCTCTGACCGCTGCGAACTCCGTCTGACATGAGTGAATGTGGGCCTGAATCAGGACACACTAACAGCTTGGAGCTCAGCTTACTGTCGGAAGCACCGAGTCCAGTAACAAGTGCATTTACGTGTGTGCAACACCTGCTGCCGCATTCACACTGCAGCTGAATCCAGTGTCACTCCACTTCTTGAGTGTAAATGACTCATATTTCATCTCATGCATGCTCTTCTACCTATTATGGTTTTTCAAATATTATATTTCCTACAGTGTGTTATAAAGCTGTTTGTGAATGTAAAAAAGTCTAAAAAAAAAAATCAAAGTGCACCACAAATAGAGTCATTGACTCCCAAAATAAAGAACCGATTCTGAGTCATTAGTAATTCCAGACTTACTTCCTGTACTAACCTACATCATTAAACCCGCCTCTGGTCTTCAATGGCTGCTCGCGAACAGCTTTGCCCCACCCTCAAACACTACACTAAGTGGTAGACCAATCAGAGCAGAGTATGCTCTCTGAAAGGAGGAGTTTAGAATGAACGCTTTAGAACGGACCAATCAGAGCAGATTATGCTCTCTGAAAGGAGGAGTTTAGAGTGAACGCTTCAGAACGGACCAATCAGAGCAGAGTATGCTCTCTGAAAGGAGGAGTTTAGAATGAACGCTTTAGAACGGACCAATCAGAGCAGAGTATGCTCTCTGAAAGGAGGAGTTTAGAGTGAACGCTTCAGAATGGACCAATCAGAGCAGAGTATGCTCTCTGAAAGGAGGAGTTTAGAGTGAATGCTTCAGAATGGACCAATCAGAGCAGAGTATGCTCTCTGAAAGGAGGAGTTTAGAATGAACGCTTTAGAACGGACCAATCAGAGCAGAGTATGCTCTCTGAAAGGAGGAGTTTAGAGTGAACGCTTCAGAACGGACCAATCAGAGCAGAGTATGCTCTCTGAAAGGAGGAGTTTAGAGTGAACGCTTTAGAACGGACCAATCAGAGCAGAGTATGCTCTCTGAAAGGAGGAGTTTAGAGTGAATGCTTTAGAACGGACCAATCAGAGCAGAGTATGCTCTCTGAAAGGAGGAGTTTAGAGTGAACGCTTTAGAACGGATCATTTACATGTATGCATTTGGCAGACGCTTTTATCCAAAGTGACTTACAGTGCACTTATTACAGGGACAATCCCCCCCGGAGCAACCTGGAGTTAAGTGTCTTACTCAAGGACACAATGGTGGTGACTGTGGGGATCAAACCAGCAACCTCCTGATTACCAGTTATGTGCTTTAGCCCACTACACCACCACCAAAGTGACTTACAGTGCACTTATTACAGGGACAATCCCCCCGGAGCAACCTGGAGTTAAGTGTCTTACTCAAGGACACAATGGTGGTGACTGTGGGGATCAAACCAGCAACCTTCTGATTACCAGTTATGTGCTTTAGCCACTACGCCAACACCACTCCATCATTGAACGAGTCGTTTCTGACACTGGGGATAAAAAGATAATGGTGCAATTTAAATTATGAGCTAATTAAAGTGTTTTTTGAGCTTGGATGCATGTAAATCTATTGTGTGAGACCTTTAAACAAAATCAGGCACGTTTAAAAACCATAAAAGCTGCTCTTTAAAAAAAACTTTATTAGAGGCAAAATTGTTTGGTGTGGTGGAAATGACGCCACAACTGTGAGGCAGTCTTGACCAGGGACGACCGGGCCAGAGGGGCCAGTGCCCTGGGGCCCTTGACTGCCTGGGCGTGTCTAGTTTGGTGATCCCCCACACTTGAAAACCCTTTTGGGCATGAACAACCAACAATTGATTAGTAGGTGTTGCAATCTGACTTTTATGGCACATATGGCGTTCTGCGTTTTGTCGCAGTTTCCTGGTGAAATGAGCAGTAGAGGCACTACAACAACTGAGCGCTTTATTTACATTCACACAAGGGCATAGCAGCCGCTGGATACGTGAGGGACACGTCCTCCACCCTCTAGTGAACGACAGCCGCGCCTCCCCGGGTGGATCGGAGGCAGTCCTCCAGCCCCTGGCGGACAGAACGCCCCGCCACGTTTTAGCGACCAGTAGGGGTCTCTTCCGCCTCTGGCGGTCGGCTAGGAGCCCCTCCTCCCCTCACAGTCGGCAGCCGCTCCTCCGCTCTCAGGCGGCTGGGCTCCTCCGTCCCCCGGCATTGGCGAGGACTCTACTATGGCGCATCCCTCCTCCTAACCGGCTTAACAAAATAAATAATATTTAATGGTTGACTTAAACAAAAAGACAAACACAAACAAATACACATACACGGCAGCTGACCGTAACTCTCTCTCTACCGAACTGCTGCTTCCGGTCGCCTTTATCCCTCTCGAGGGCTTGATTAGCCAGATTAGGCCCTCCACCCTGCCACATCAACTTACAACCTTGTCTGTTTACGGCACCATTTCACTCGCTTTTAGCGCCCCCCGCTGGACATTACACTGGAAATCTGCAGCGAAATGTGAAATAAATCACATAACTTTGATTTTGCAAAAAATGTTGGTTAAGTCATTTTTTTCTATGAGATCAGGCTGGAAGAAACACTATATTCTCTATTCTGTACACACAGAACAATAGTTTAGTGGATTCGCTCATCCGTCACATTTAAATGTGAAAGTCACTGCCGAAACTTTGCAGCGTGTACAACGCCAAAGGCGGATGGAAATGGAAAATTGCTGTGTTGGGAATAAAGCAGAACACATAATTCCTCAGCACCACAGAGGACAAAGTTTTACCTAGTTATGCTTTCAAAGACAATGTCAAAGATACAATGAAACTAGAAACTAAAACTCGATTTAATTTCTCGCCCAAGTCCATTAATGTTCTAGTGTGATAAGGCTGCACCGCTCTATGCCAGAATTCCACATCTCGTAATTAACCTGAAGCCAGTAAATATGGCAATAACACAGTGTAGCAGTCAGAGGTCACGATTGTGCTGTCTGGTACGGAGCAGATGCCCATCTGCAGACCGTTAGGGGGTAAACTCTCACCCAAAATCCTCATGCCTCTGCATGTTCCTGCCGACAGATCCCTCGCTCCCTCATGAGTCAACACCTTCTACTAATCAAGCGTCCGTCTGGACCCATACAGGAAGTGCACTCCTGACTGGACTGGCCTCCACAACTTTCCGTGACGGACAGAATGTGGCCCACATCAGGTTCCAACGAAGCAGACAAAAGTAGCGGAGACACGCCGCACCAACAGGAGGCATCTGGGCCGCTCCTGAGGGTGTACCTCAGCAGGGAACATGGCTCTGATTTGAGAGATTGCGCTTATTCAAGCACATCCGCGCACACAAAGCTCGAGACGAGATGCAGTAAAAAAATGGATTTTTCTTCTGGAAGCAGACGGATTATATTCTATAAATCATCCACCAAATACTGTATATCATCTCGGCCGGATTTAACCCCCAGTGAGCACACATTTCTAAAATTACCACCCACAATAGACAATAAAACAGCAGCACCTGATCACACTCACGTCATTGATTGACTTTGGTTATAGCAGCATAAAGGCCAGTCTAAATTACATTAAGCCACCTCAGAGCTGCTTTAAACCTTGTTTTAATCATAATAGAGATTATATTTCATCAGTTAGTTTCATATTAAATGTATAATTGAATATTTTCATTCATTTCATAATGCTCAAAATGTTATATTTAAAACATTAATCTCATATTATGTATGCAACTGTAGATGTATTTATTCCTGCTCTGAGCAGCATTAAACAGTCAGTGTAAATGCCAGTCTAAATGCCAGTCTAAATGCAGCTTCTGTGCCACCTTGGCAGTGTAAAGGTGGCTCATGATACAATACAGCAACAATAAAAATACAGCACAGTTCTGGATTACAGAGGCCATTTACACCTGATTTACGTGATAACAACAACAACAAAAAGTATATATATATATATATATATATACACACACAAAAAAAATATTTTTAGTATTTTAATGATAAAAATATAAAAATAATTACATTTTATATTTTAAATGATGTATATATATATATTATTTGAAATGTGTGTGTGTGTGTATATATATATATACATCATTTAAAATATAAAATGTAATTATTTTTATTTTAAAAAAGTAATACATTGTTTACAGTGTATATATATATATTATGTGTAATTTTTTTTAAAATATATATGGACACAATAAAATGTGTGTATATATATATATATATACACTGTAAACAATGTATTACTTTTTTAATTCTATATATAAAAATATTTTAATTCTATATATAAATATACTGTATATATATGTATATATTATTTTTAATATATATAAATATTGTATGTGTGTGGAAACATTTTTATTGATATATATATATATATATATATATACTGTATATAATGTATATTTTTTTAATAACAGTTAAAAATATTTTATTTAAATGTAATTATCTTATTTTAAATATACTGCGAATATATATATATATATATATATATATATATATAAATATTGAATGTGTGTGTAAAAGTTTTTAAATATATAGACAATATATATTACACAATATTATAATATATATATATATAAACACTGTATATAATGTATCACTTTTTTAATAAAATATATATATATATATATATATATATATATTAATATATATATATTTTATATAGATTTAAATATCTTATTTTAAATATACCTGTATGTATAAATATTGCATGTGTGTGTAAAATAGAATATATATATATCTAGACACAATAAAAAACTTTTTTTTACATTTGATATATTCACAATACACATAATTAATAAAAATAAAATAAAAAATTACACAAATGATAAAAAAGTCTGACACTTTATCAAGTGTTTATATGTTCTGGATACACAATTGTACAGCATTCGTTTCAGAAAAATGTATTTTCTTGGCTTGACCAGCACAAGCTCCAAAACCTGAATCACACACACAAAAAACTGCATCTTCTAATCATAATCCTTAATCAGTCGCGCTAATCAGGAGGAGAACTCATTTCCCACATGAAAGGCAAAGAACAGAGTACCGCAGAAGTCATTACAGTTGCCGGGCGTCCGCTGGGGAATACAGCATCAGTACAGAGACAGGAAACAATCCACGGAGGACCGAGATGGGAACAGTTAATTACACAGGTACACCTGAGGGTTCATGTAAAACGCCTTTAGAAAAGAGAACAACCTCCACAGATGACCGCGAGCTACACGACTGCTTACCCACACAGAAAATACGATTGCCTTTTGAATTTCACCCGAAACGTTCATATTCTTGCTGCAGGACACAGTCACCCAGAACGCATTAGAATAGGTGCATGTTTTTCAATTGTGGGCGGAGAGAGAGAGAGAGGGCGGGACTTGAGGACACATGTCATTTGGAGGCGCACAGTGACATTTCTGTATTGCAGTTGGTGGCTTGATGGGTTAAAATTCAGCAGATGTCATTCCACAGATGATTTGATATAGAAATGTATTTATTTTACCTTGAGTGGCATTTCCTGACGTTAATGACTAGCGGTGTCCAGGGTCAAATGAAAAAGCACACAGTTAAATTAAATGAGCATAATGTATGGAAAACAAAAAAAAATGAAAAAGTTTTAGCGCATCAAAATGAAGCTGATGGAAACGCACATTATCGCTATCGTGGTTTGGAAACACATTTTAACGATAAAATTGGCATTAACGCAACAATGTAGTGTCACATGACCGAGTTTGCCCCAATCGTTAGCCTGTGTTACCATGACGACAGTATTGAAAGTTAATATATTGTACGTGATTATGGATTGATCTTTACGGCATATAGATCCGATCTCCTATTTTAAATATACTGTGAGTATATATATATATATATATATAAAATAAATGAAAATATCTCGTATCATGCACCGGTTATCAACAAGTGACAAGGAGAACAAATGAACGGCCACTGTTTGGGATTAATTTAATCGCAGTAATCATCCGTTTATTTATTAAAGTTGCTTTTTCACACTGTTCAAAATAATAGACGGCAGTCACTAAATTAGCAGATAATAAAAAAATAATAATTTTGTGCACAAAGATGTTTAAAATAAAAAATAAATACACAATACTGGAGAAAAGCATCATTGTGCTTTTTTGGAACACTAACATATAACCCAATTCTATAAATTAGCCTATCGTTTAGCTTACTTTTGAAAAACTTCCCTGTATTAAATTAAATAATTGTATCATATATGTAACACTGATATTACACGCATCAATGTTTCTTTAATATCTGTCACACATCATAAACACATCCATGATGATCCTGATACTGAGACCGAAAGTTTCTCCAATACTTCAGTCGGGATGTTGCAGCTCGAACAGGGTCATGACGATTCACTTTCGGGTCGTAACTGATGGCAACATGCGATAGGTGCAGCATCAGGACCGATATTACAGTCCCATCAGAAGCGCAACTGCTCACTTTTAATTGCAATTTACTTGTTCATTAAACTGACAGTAATCTGACTAATTTCACTGAATTGTCTCAATAATCCCATTTTACCCCAAACTTCAGAGGAAAACATGAGTGACATCTGGGAGGCGAATTATTGATAAACGCACATTTCTGAATGGAAATGGCTTCAGAGCAGATTTCTGTTGCAATAAACCAAAACTAATGCCACAAAGTGTGTTTTTAGGCATGACGTCATCACGCACACCATTTATATCCATAAAAGCCCATTTGAATTGAAACAGGAAGACGACGGCAAATTTCGCAAAAAAACATTTATGCATTTTCACTTTGTCGATAACACAATAGCATGAAAAGTGGAGGAAAACTAGGCTATTGCTGTTAGCTCAGCGGACACAAGATCATTAGCTGCGCGGTCACACCCTCATCATCAGTCACAGTGACCTCTGACCCGAGCCGTCGCGTCCACTCAACAGGGAGTCTGAGAGTGAAATCTGTCACGCCCGACTCGTCCATTAGAGCGACACAATGACGGCCAATGAAAATACATCAGCCCCGGCGCTCAAAGCCTTAACAAGCAGAGTCTGCTCCTAATGACCTCATGATGCTCAGTCAACTTCTCACAGCTTTAAGTGTCCTTCCAGACATCAATCTGAGACAGTGTGTACGACACACACTTAAGCTCAAGCTCCACTCTTCACCCCCAAAACCCCAACATAACCGAAACTCTTCTAAAGTCTCCTGCTTTGCATTCATGTTGCAAAAACACATAAAATAACACTTAATATTAACGTTTACTCTCAAAACACTAAAACAGTTCAGGTTACTTAACAGGTGTCAGTTTCTCAGAAGAAAGAGGAAGTTCTAAACACTCGAGATTCATTTATTTGAACTAATTTCAATTATTTAATTTTTCCCTACTCGATACAATTAATTACTTTAAACATTGGGCTCTTACGCAGGGATGGATTAGCGACTGGGCCAATGGGGCCAGTGCCCAGGGGCCCTTCACTACAAGGCAGGGCTGGACTGGTAATCTGGTGTGCCGGGCATTTTCCCTGTGGGCCGACACACTTTGGGGCCGATCAGGGGCGGACTGGGCATTGGGAGAACTGAGCGGGCCGTGGACGTTATGCAGAACAGGCCACAAAATGACATGTGGCAGCTATATGCAGAAAAGGACAGCGATGACCCCCCCCCCCCAACAACTTTTGGGCCAGTTTCTATGTAAAATCCCGGGCTGATTTCTCTTCCCAGTCCACCCCTGCTACCAGGGGCCCTTGACTGCCCGGGAGGGGCCCTTGACTGCCCGGGGGAGTCCCGGGCTTTAAGGTTGCACAACCTAGTTTGGCGATCCCCCAGCTCGAAAAACCCTCATCAATTAAAACGAAAACACCCCCCCCCCCCCCCCCCCCAACAACAACTTTTGGCCATGAAAACAAAAACAACCCCAGTCAACAACTTTTGGAGGGGCCCTTGGAGATAATTGGCCCCGGGGCCTTTGCAAGTCATAATCCATCCCTGGGTCAGCTAAATAGTTTCTTACTTTAATCATAAATTGTGTTTTATTGATCTGAAAACAAGATTTAATGTCTTATGTAGGGCCCTACGATTTACACCATGTAGATGAAAACAAAGAATTGAGATTTTGATGATAGAAGTCGGCTTTAAGAATTAAAGGTGTGGGGGGGTCTGGGTACCTCAGCGAGTATTGGCGCTGACTATCACACCTGGAGTCGTGAGTTTGAATCCAGGGCGTGCTGAGTGACTCCAGACAGGTCTCCTTAGCAACCAAATTGGCCCAGTTGCTAGGGAGGGTAGAGTCACATGGGGTAACCAAATTGTCCCGGTTGCTAGGGAGGGTAGAGTCACATGGGGTAACCAAATTGGCCCGGTTGCTAGGGGGGGTAGAGTCACATGGGTAACCAAATTGGACCGGTTGCTAGGGAGGGTAGAGTCACATGGGGTAACCAAATTGTCCCGGTTGCTAGGGAGGGTAGAGTCACATGGGGTAACCAAATTGGCCTGGTTGCTAGGGAGGGTAGAGTCACATGTGGTAACCTCCTCGTGGTCGCTATAATGTGGTTCTCGCTCTCGGTGGGGCGTGTGGTAAGTTGTGCGTTGATGCCGCGGAGAATAGCGTGAAGCCTCCACACGCGCTACGTCTCCATGGTAACGCACTCAACAAGTCACATGATAAGATGCGCGGATTGATGGTCTCAGATGAGGAGACAACTGAGATTCGTCCTCTGACACCCGGATTGAGGCGAGTCACTATGCCACCACGAGGACTTGGAGCGCATTGGGAATTGGGTGTTCCAGATTGGGAAGAAAACACACAAAAAAACACAAAAAAAAATCTGATTACATGTATTTTAACATGTAATATACTCTAATTAAAAGTACTTGATTTTTGTCATTTGTAATCCAGCTCATATGTAATCAGTCACTTCCCAGCACTGTGTGTATAATATATATTTATATATAAAGTCCAATTATGATTCCAACGATTGTGACATTTTATTGGGTCATGCTGACAGTGTGAACACATTTTCAGAACACATTTCACGTGTCAGGCCTTCACCCTAGTGACTAGCGCCCAATTCCTCCCTCACAGCAAATCGCTTCGGCCAATCAGAAAAACATTTCAGTACGTTACATCACCATAGTGGCATTCACAAATCTGCACCTGGTGCATGTTTGACTAAACTATAGCTCACAGACACAATAGAAACACAAGAAGAATGGTTAAAGAGAGTCAAAGCAGCAAAGAAAAGCGTCAAGAGCCACTTAACAAATACTTTAAACTGAAGGCCACGTGCCATTGTTCTCATTCACCTTCTTCATGTAACGCCCGCTCTGCTATCAGACTTTGTTGTGCTATCGACAGTTATTACATTTAACAGATATCAAATACTGAAGTGCTTGTGATGACAAACGTGTCCTTTTCAAAACTCAAACACGCCCTCACACGCGCACGCACATACACACACGCATAAAAAACACACACACATAAACACACACACGCACATACACAAACATGCACGCACACACACACACACACACAAACACACTCGCAAAAAAACACACAAACATACACACACACAAACACACACATGTAACAAACACACACACACACACACACACACACACACATATTTAATATTTGTCAGTTGTGTTCATCATGCAGATAAATCAGTAAATGTAACACTGATGATAATGAACAACTAGATACAAAACACTGATAAACAACAGCAAATCATGCCTACATGCTTTCATTGTAAGGTTCTCTCTCATTATAAGCTCTATTGTTTCCCTGTCTACCACAAAGACCACAGAGATGTTTTAATTGCTCTCTTAAATATTGCTAATAAAGACCCGTGGGCCGTTCGCTATGTTCCCGTTTGGTTCCTGAAGGCTCATATGGTATTGTTTTATCAGGTCGGATTGATTTTTGAGCAGGGTTAGCACATCTTGCCTGAAAGCTGTTTAAATTCTGCACCCGTTCCGTTTGCTTTATAAACTCGTCCTCTGCAGATCCTGTTCCTCAGGGGTCAGAGGTCAGGCAGGTGTTGGGGGGCAGCTGGAGGGACAGAAAATAAATTAAGAAAAGATGAGCTGCCCTCGAGCTGTCACAACATTGTTCATCTAAACAGAAAGAGATGCTACAAGAAGAACTGCAAGATGAGCCGTGTTTTCAATGTTGATTCTGCATCCTCCAGGTAGAGTCCCTGTGGATCGGGTGGCCCGTGTTAATTGATGACATCATCTTGCACTACACAGGATTTTAAATACTACCATAGTATTTACACACTTCAGAAATCATACAAGCAATATACCAGTATGCTATTCCCAACATAGCAATGGTCCATGAGTAATCTCAGGGCACAAAAAGACAAAGACAGGTGTCTATTTGACACTTTTAACCCTCCTATGGTCTTCATAAATGAGCCCTACGTTTGGTCCTCACAGTCATTTGTGACCATAAAGTTGTAAGTTTGATGATAATCATGATGATAATGATACAATTTCTACATTCATTTGCAAATAAGCAAACTTTAGGACAGTACAAACCTACATTTCTATAAAATCATGTTGTGACAATAATAGCCAGTAGGTGGCATCAGTGTTCTATGTAGCCATTATCTGTGTAGTCCGATTGTTTGTTGTAACCTCTGTTTGGGGAACAGCAATAATGAGCATCAATAAATGCTGAGTGACTCCAGTCAGGTCTCCTAGGCAACCAAATTGGCCCGGTTGCTAGGGAGGGTAGAGTCACATGGGGTAACCTCCTCGTGGTCACTATAATGTGGTTCTCGCTCTTGGTGGGGCGTGTGGCGAGTTGTGCGTGGATGCCGCGGAGAATAGCGTGAAGCCTCCACACACGCTACGTCTCCACGGTAACGAGCTCAACAAGCCACGTGATGATACGCGGGTTGAAGCCTCAGATGCGGAGGCAACTGAGATTTGTCCTCCAGCACCCGGATTGAGGCGAATCACTACGCCACCACGAGTTCTTATGGTGCATTCACATACAACTCATAAAAAATTTCGCTTTGCATTGCTAGCACGTGTTTGACCGCTGGATTATAAATGTGTGTTTAAACTTGCGTAAACCCGCGAGCATTCCCCGATCTCTTCCGGAAAAGGACAGGAGGCGGGGCTTCTATGACTTGGTTCATAGTAAAGTACGACCAATAGGAATCAAGTAGACGCGCATATTTTCAGAACTTACCAGGTCGTCCAACTTCCTCGCTCACTTTCCTCCAAGCAATGTCGATGTTCGTCCGGTCTCTGTACATGTATGACGTTGTGTCGTACAATTCCGGGTGTCCACACACCGCTACAACAATCTTATTAATTTTTCCAGATATCTTCTGCTTCTATGTCAGTACATCAGTGACATCCGGACAATCTCAATGCTGATAGGATTTCGCGACAACGCGTCATGCGAATTAAGTGACTTTGCATTTTTGCTTCGTGCCGTTTGCTTCATTCGCGCCACCCACCGCGAATTTGCATCTATTCGCATCTTTGCATTGACTTTGTATGGAATCAAGCCGCGCGGAACGCTCGATTTGCGTTGCATGTGAACGCCCCATTAGAGCGCATTGGGAATTGGGCATTCCAGATTGGGGCAAAAAATACAAAATAAAAAAAACTTAACAATAAAAATAGTAAGAACAGTAAAACAAATTTAAATGCTTTTATGCTTTGATGCGTCCGTGAGAGTATATACTGTAGTTATGATGGTAAGCACCTTCCAGATCGATTTTAAGCATTTCTTTGCACACAATGCTGGTTTTAATGTCTCTTCGGAGATGGTCCGTGCACCTTTGTATTCTGCAGCACTGACACGAGTCATGTGATGACCCTTTACTCGTATAAATATCATTCGCTTCATAGACTTCAATGCATTCTGCAGCGCTGACGCCAGTCATGTGATGACCATTTACACATATATCACTCACTTCATAGACTTCAATGTATTCTGCAGCGCTGACGTGAGTCATGTGATGACCCTTTACACGTATAAATATCACTCGCTTCATAGACTTCAATGTATTCTGCAGCGCTGACACGAGTCATGTGATGACCATTTACACATATAAATATCACTCGCTTCATAGACTTCAATGTATTCTGCAGCACTGATACGAGTCATGTGATGACCCTTTACTCGTATAAATATCACTCACTTCATAGACTTCAATGTATTCTGCAGTGCTGACACGAGTCATGTGATGACCATTTACACATATAAATATCACTCGCTTCATAGACTTCAATGTATTCTGCAGCACTGATACGAGTCATGTGATGACCCTTTACTCGTATAAATATCACTCACTTCATAGACTTCAATGTATTCTGCAGCACTGATACGAGTCATGTGATGACCCTTTACACATATAAATATCACTCACTTCATAGACTTGTCGCAGCACAATGCATATCAGGCCACAACAGAGACTGTGATATAATCAGCTATTTCTAATCTTACAAACAAACAAACAAGAAGGTAAATGCATTCCGTTGCTTTGGACAGATTTAGCATCAGCAGGTAATGTACAAAACTAGACCTTTATCACACTCGCCAACAGCTGTTTAACATCACGACCCGAACGCTTCTACAGTAAATCAGTCAGTTGTTAAGTGTTGCTCTCAGTTTTTTTAATTAGAGAAACACTGCTGTAATAACCCTGGAGTAACTGAGAGAAGAGGAACTGAAAGAACACACACACACACATCTGCTCTGTTAAACATGACGTATATTTGATTGGGTTTGTGAAACGTGTGCTGACATATTTTATTGGAACTGTGTTGACACTGTGAATTTCATGGGATGTTTAATGCAGCTCTTGTGCCCCGCGCTCACCAAGACGGTTTTCTGAGGGGCGATTATCTGCTCTTGCTACGACAATAAAAAGTAAACAAAACATAATCTAATCTTACGCACTCTGATCAATTGTCTTGCTTCTCAAAATCAAATAACCATAAATAACTCAGGAGAGCAATTTGGTACACATCTTTGGATGGAAAAACATGCAGAATAAAGTCATATATCAAGATCCTTCAGATTCAAACATTGTCGGGTGATTTGTGATATGATTTCAGGGGTTCCTGTTTCTTTTCAAGGTTGTTTAAACTCTAGAGCTTTTGGCGTGCACCCATGTCTGATTGGAATCTAACTCTTACTCTTTTCTTGAATGCAATTCCACTCTCCAAACCTCAAGTGGTGCATTAGCGACTGACGCTAGAGGCCGTAGCCTTTAGCCTCCTTGTTAGCGCACCCGCCTCAGATGCCGGAGACGCCCGTATGAGTCCCAAATGGAGCGGGTAGAACAGGATAGTGCCGTGACCCGGATGGGAGTGAGTGTAACAGGAGCCAGCTGGTAGATGTGCAATGTGTATAAACCTCACTCTCCTGACCTCAATAGGTGCATTAGCGACTGACGCTAGAGGCTGTAGCCTCCTTGTTAGCACAACCGCCTACCATGCCGGAGATGCCATTTTGAGTCCCGTACGGAGCAGGTAGAACAGGTGTGTCACAATGGTGCCGTGACCCGGATGGGAGTGAGGATTGGGGGTGAGTCTGATGGTAGCCAGCTGATAGATAGCTGTGCAATGTGTATAACCCTCACTCTCCTGACCTTAAGTGGTGCATTAGTGACAGACTAAAGGCTGTAGCCATTAGCCTCCTTGTTGTGCAACCGCCTCCCATGCCAGAGATGCCAGTTCAAGTCCCGTACGGAGCAGGTAGAACAGGTGTGTCACAGTGGTGCCGTGACCCGGATGGGAGTGAGGTTTAGGGGGGTGAGTGTAACTGTAACCCTCAGTCTCCTGACCTGAAGAGGTGCATTAGTGACTGACACTAGAGGCTGTAGCCTTTAGCCTCCTTGTTAGCATATCCGCTTCCCATGCCGGAGATGCCGGTTCGAGCGGGTAGAACAGGAGTGTTACAATGGTACCTTGACCCGGATGGGAGTGAGGTTTAGGGGGGTGAGTGTAACTGTAAACCTCACTGTCCTGACATCAAGAGGTGCATTAGCGACTGACGCTACAGGCTGTAGCCTTTAGCCTCTTTGTTAGCACACCTGCCTCCCATGATGGAGATGCCGGTTTGAGTCCCAAACAGGAGCGTCACAATACCATTTGTTTCTTTGTGTTAATATTTACTTTTTCTAGTTTACCCATTTGCAGGGGCGGAGACCCCCCAATAATCAAAACAAGCAAGTACAGCCATTACTCCACTAACCTGAAGTGCCTCGCTCAAGGACACAATGGTAGTGTCTGTGGGGAATGAACCGGCAACCTTCTGCTTACCAGTTCTGTGCTTTAGTCCACTATGCCACCACCACTTGTGGTTGCTCAACTACTGTCGGCACAAAGCGACTCATGGGCGCTTCCAGTGTAGTGTCATGTTCACTGTGATCCTGAATCTGCTCTCACAGTCACATCTCATCCTAGATCCTCAAGTTTCTAGAAAGTCTCAGAGAGATTAAACTTTTATGGCTGGTTCACTGAGTGATCTTTATAACTCATAACATAAGAGGAGGGAATGATTCCTAGCCTCAGGCGAGACCCCAGAGCGTTTCTCAAATTAAAAACAAGATCTTTGCCTGATGGCTGTATCAACAGATGATTCAGCTCGAGTTTATCTCGCGTAGATATCGAGATTGCAGTCATTAAATACTTTAATGCCTTCTCATTTCCTCTTTGTGCATCTACTCACCTCCAGCTATACATTGTGTTCGGCCAAAGACAGGTTTTTTTTTGCCTGAAAGCATTTGAAAACAACAGAAGAATTTAGATCAGGCAGAAATATGATGAAATAAAATGCTTCGTCTCTCTTTTCTGATGAAGAAACGCGAACATGCGCCTTTCGACCCGCATCACCGTGACATTCACGCTGTGTGAAACATTATCCGGCAGGAAGAGACGTAAATGTGTTCGGTGAACTTTTAAAATGGTGCCGCGCTCCTTGTTAATCATGGTCACAATTACTTATCTTTTCCATGCCATTTCTGTGTGTGCAGAACTACAGATGAGGACAAGCATTCTGTTCGTGCAGAAACATGGCAGTGGACAAGCACCGTCAGTCGTGAGGTTTTACGTCACATTATTTCCACACTTGCATCTTCAGCTTCTCATAAACACTGGCTATGTTCACAATAGCATACTAACGTACTGCTCATACTGTGTCTTTAGTATAGACTATAGTATGCAACACACTCGATGTAACTGTGATGAGGAGGAGGGCATGGCAGGGTGCACGGCTGGCACTGAATCAGCTGATCAGCGGGAGAGCGAGATAAAAGGGAGCAGGAGACGCCAGTTCGAGAGAGAGAGAGAGAGACGCAGCTGCGCTGAATGTGTGTCTGTGTCCTTGTGTTTTATGTTGTTTTAAGTTCATTTATATCATTAAAGTTTATGTTGACTGTTCTGCTGGTTCCCGCTTCCTCCTTGCCCACCTTTACCTGTTACAGTGGTGCTGAAACCCAGGAGGGAGGAATGATGCGCAGTCTCAGAGTCCTCGCCGCGACCATCTGCCTGGGGCCGGAGGACTCGTTAGCATCCGCCAGAGGGCGAAGGAGCAGTTGAGGACTGGGCGACACCACGTCCAGGAGCCGGCGAGCAAGTTATGTTCCATGTTGTTTTAAGTTCTTTTATATCATTAAAGTTTATGTTGACTGTTCTGCCTGTTCCCATCTCCTCCTTGCCCACCTTTACCTGTTACAGTGGTGCTGAAACCCGGGAGGGAGGAATGGCTGAGTCTTCGCCGCTGTGTAATATATTTAAAACAAGAGGATAAGTACATCAGAGTCTCTAGTTTGAGAAATAGACGCCTCACATGTCCTCCGCTGACAGCTTCATTGAATTCTACCCGCTCAACACCAGTTTCATGTACAACAGTAAAGAGAAGACTCTTATGGGAAGAATGGCAAAGAAAAAGACACTTTTGAAACAGAAACACAAAAAGAAAAGGTTCGAGTGGGCAAAGAAACACAGACATTGGACAACAGATAATTGGAAAAGAGTGTTAAGGATCTGAACCCCATTGAGCTTTTGTGGGATCAGCTGGACTGTAAGGTGCGTGAGAAGTGCCCGACAAGACAGACACATCTATGCAAGTGCTACAGGAAGTGTGGGGTGAAAGGGGCAAGTGCTACAGGAAGTTTGGGGTGAAAGGTCAAGTGCTACAGGAAGTGTGGGGTGAAAGGGCGAGTGCTACAGGAAGTGTGGGGTGAAAGGTCAAGTGCTACAGGAAGTGTGGGATGAAAGTGCAAGTGCTACAGGAAGTGTGGGGTGAAAGGTCAAGTGCTACAGGAAGTGTGGGGTGAAAGGGCAAGTGCTACAGGAAGTGTGGGATGAAAGGGCGAGTGCTACAGGAAGTGTGGGGTGAAAGGGCAAGTGCTACAGGAAGTGTGGGGTGAAAGGGCGAGTGCTACAGGAAGTGTGGGGTGAAAGGGCAAGTGCTACAGGAAGTGTGGGGTGAAAGGGCGAGTGCTACAGGAAGTGTGGGGTGAAAGGGCGAGTGCTACAGGAAGTGTGGGATGAAGGGGCGAGTGCTACAGGAAGTGTGGGATGAAAGGGCGAGTGCTACAGGAAGTGTGGGATGAAAGGGCAAGCGCTACAGGAAGTGTGGGATGAAAGGGCAAGCGCTACAGGAAGTGTGGGATGAAAGGGCAAGTGCTACAGGAAGTGTGGGGTGAAAGGGCAAGCGCTACAGGAAGTGTGGGGTGAAAGGGCAAGTGCTACAGGAAGTGTGGGATGAAAGTGCAAGCGCTACAGGAAGTGTGGGATGAAAAGGCAAGTGCTACAGGAAGTGTGGGGTGAAAGGGCAAGCGCTACAGGAAGTGTGGGGTGAAAGGGCGAGTGCTACAGGAAGTGTGGGATGAAGGGGCGAGTGCTACAGGAAGTGTGGGATGAAAGGGCAAGCGCTACAGGAAGTGTGGGATGAAAGGGCAAGTGCTACAGGAAGTGTGGGATGAAAGTGCAAGCGCTACAGGAAGTGTGGGATGAAAGGGCAAGTGCTACAGGAAGTGTGGGGTGAAAGGGCAAGCGCTACAGGAAGTGTGGGGTGAAAGTGCAAGTGCTACAGGAAGTGTGGGATGAAAGGGCAAGCGCTACAGGAAGTGTGGGGTGAAAGGGCAAGCGCTACAGGAAGTGTGGGGTGAAAGGTCAAGTGCTACAGGAAGTGTGGGGTGAAAGGTCAAGTGCTACAGGAAGTGTGGGATGAAAGTGCAAGTGCTACAGGAAGTGTGGGGTGAAAGGTCAAGTGCTACAGGAAGTGTGGGGTGAAAGGGCAAGCGCTACAGGAAGTGTGGGGTGAAAGGGCAAGCGCTACAGGAAGTGTGGGGTGAAAGGTCAAGTGCTACAGGAAGTGTGGGGTGAAAGTGCAAGTGCTACAGGAAGTGTGGGGTGAAAGGTCAAGTGCTACAGGAAGTGTGGGGTATCCTGTAAAGCAAAATCTGTACATTACTCCAAACAGTTGTCCACGTGTATGAATTTTTCATTTAGCGCTATTGAAAATTCAGGGGTAAAATGTGTGTTACGATCATTAAAAAAAATCTCAATGGTCCTAAGACTAGTCTTTATATATTGTGCATAATTTATACATACACAACATGTAATTTCTTATTTATGTATTTACTATTTCTGAATAAAATAGGACCAGGGCTTCATTTCCCAAAAGCATATTAAGCCCAAGTAGAACGTAAAAACCGCCAGTGGTCTCTTGCGACGCTTTTGGGGACATTTTCTCGACAGGACTCGTGAGGATCACTTATATACGGCACAGTGTTCAGTATTTACTCCATTGCAGACAGAGCCACTCATAATCTCAAACCTTGTAATGGTGAGACACTGAAAACAATATGTCCTGCATGCTAACGATCCAAAGTTGAATTTAATCATAATGGTTAAACAACTATA
>JAVLUX010000050.1:197500-217500 GCA_032164185.1 Moxostoma hubbsi | reverse complement strand
TGCTTTAGAACTGCTTATATTTGAACTGTAGGCTATTAAAACTCTTCATTTGCGTTCGAAGCGTCAAGCTGAAAGTTATGAGGGTCGATTCGGGAAAATGCGACTTTAAAGTTTGTTGTCAAAAGCGTTCATTTTACGTCGTCATAATATTTTCCATTAATGCACGCAACTTTTAATATTAACTATAAAGTTCCCGACAATTAACTTTGCATAAAAAAAGTGTTTCCAAAAATTAACTTTGCATAAAAATAAAAGCGTTTCCCGACAATTAACTTTGCGTAAAAATAAAGGCGTTTCTGTGTCGATCCAAGTTTAAGACGTGTTCTCTCATTAAGGCTTCATGAACTGCATAAAAACAATGTCTTCAAATGTACTCAATAACACACTTTCATCCGCGTTACCTTTACATGATCACAAAATACTCATTCATTTTTTACATGTATTAATTTCTCTTGCTTTTTAGTTTTAATGTGTTAAAGCATCGGTTATGTCTGCTACTAGCTGATGCAAAAACTGCTGAATTTAGAAATGAAAACTTTACTGCTGTATTGCTTGATCAGGCTGCCATGCCGAAACATACCTTATACAGGGATTACTATCATGGTGCTCTTTGTTATAATGTCACAGTTGACATCAATATCAGCTCTTAAATGGATAAATCAGTGATTTTTCAACAGTTTTAAATGTATTTGTGCTGCATGTTGATCAGGTGACTGTATGACACTCTTATCTCTGCAGCTGATGATGCGGTTTTCGGCTGGTCAGTGTGTCCACTCATCAGAACAGTGACCGACATGAATGTTAAAGGCTGTAATGTGATGGTTTCGCCATCCAGTATGACCCAGTCGGTACCTCACCTGAGAGTCCACACGGGTCACACCTCCTCGCCGTCACACCCTGCTGCCCACAGCCCGGGCACTGGAGCCCCTACGGGCGGAACAACACCCGGAAACTCTGTCCTCCTCCCTTCCCTGAGTCTGCGCAGACAGGTGCTGACCAACGGGAAGCAGCATGGAATGATGAGCTTTCCGCCATCGTCACAGCAACAAGCTCCACCCATGCCATCCCCAGCATCCTGCTCCAAACAGTCCATCCGATCCAGCTGTCCAGACAATGGTATGAAAAGTTTAAAAAAAAATTATAGGAAAAGTGAAAACGGTTAAATGTCTGCACACTGCTGTTGAGGTTCTGAAAATATTAATAATGATAGTTTGAAGCATTAACTGTTTTAGCGTGTTCTAGCGGGAAGATTAGCAGCTGTACATTAGCTGGGGCGGCTGTGGCTCAGGTGGTCGAGCGGGTCGCCACTAATCGCAGGGTTGGCGGTTCGATGGTTCCTGGCCCACATGACTCCACATGCCGCCATTGGTGTGTGATTGTGTGTGTGATTGGTTGAATGCGAGCCAGTGTAAAGCGCTTTGGTAACCGCTACGGTTAAAAAGGCGCTATATAAGTGCAGACCATTTACCATTAGCTGGGTAACTAGCCAATCACATGTAAGCCATTGCTTTATAAGTCTGCTCAATCTATTACACTGATAACCTCGCAACCACCAGTTGAGTCCCGTCCTGCACGGGGTAGAGGCTCCTCGCCCCCGCCTCCTATCTCCAGCAGGATCTGGATCTGATGGTTCCGAGTACAACAACTTCGGACCATCTGATGGGGCTTACACCAAAGAGAGACATTACATTCCAGTTTTATATCAAATAAATGTCCCCATCTGCCATTGGGCGAACAAACAGATAGTCCCGCCCCAAACTCATGCCATTGGTTGAGTAAGAAGTTGACATGTCAGTACGCTTTAACAAACAGAGCAATGTTTTGAAAGCACCAGTCACAGTGTTCACAGTTTTAGGTGATATGCACAATAACCTGCATATTAAGCTGAGGAATGTAACATTTTAACAGAAACAATCGCTTCACCTTTAATATCAGTACGCAGATTGCAGACATTTATGTTTTTCTCAAAAATATAAATAAACTATTTATGATGGTTTGTGTGAGACGGAAGACTTTGGACTGTATTTGCACAACAGTTTGACTTATGATTGAAATGAATCAATATATTGTTGTTATTGTCCTGATATGAACTGTTTTATGGCTCGCTTCACTTTTACACCTGTGAAAGCAGAGCTGATGTGAATCATTTAAGAGGAAACGCATCAACGGCCATCCGTGCGGGACACTCACGGATCCCGCCCCATTCCGATTTAAACAGAACTTCCTTATGCAGTTCACAAGTACACATGAGTCAAATTACACTAAATCAGTCATTTCAGTTGTATTCAAATAGGATTCCTGCTACTTGACATCTTATCACGGATGATGTCATAAACCTGTGCAACATTTCTATGAACATCTTCTGCCTCGTTCTCCCAAAAAATATCAGCACTGCTGATTGACATACCGATTCATACCTTACGTCAGTCAGTACAGTCCAGCCGCTCGACCATCTCTAACACACTAACCCTCACTCTCATATTTTTGATAATTAACGAAGCAGAAAGCTTGCGCCTAAATGAGCCGTGCAACCAAACCAGAGAGAGAGAGAGATGTAGAGAGAGAGAGAGATGTAGAGAGATGTAGAGAGAGAGAGAGAGAGAGAGAGATGTGTAGAGAGAGAGAGAGATGTAGAGAGATGTAGAGAGAGAGAGAGAGAGAGATGTAGAGAGAGAGAGAGAGAGAGAAAGAGAGATGTGTAGAGAGAGAGATGTAGAGAGAGAGAGAGAGAGAGATGTGTAGAGAGAGAGAGAGATGTAGAGAGAGAGAGAGAGAGAGATGTAGAGAGAGAGATGTAGAGAGAGAGAGAGAGAGAGATGTGTAGAGAGAGAGAGAGATGTGTAGAGAGAGAGAGATGTAGAGAGATGTAGAGAGAGAGAGAGAGAGAGAAAGAGAGATGTGTAGAGAGAGAGAGAGATGTAGAGAGATGTAGAGAGAGAAAGAGAGATGTGTAGAGAGAGAGAGAGATGTAGAGAGATGTAGAGAGAGAGAGAGAGAGAGAAAGAGATGTGTAGAGAGAGAGATGTAGAGAGAGAGAGAGAGAGAGAGAGAGAGAAAGAGATGTGTAGAGAGAGAGATGTAGAGAGAGAGAGAGAGAGAGAGAGAGAGAAAGAGATGTGTAGAGAGAGAGATGTAGAGAGAGAGAGAGAGAGTATTAAACTCATTAGTATTTAACAGAGCAGAAACGCTTCCTTGGATTTACAGGTTTGTTTTTCAGAATTCCAGGATTGTTCAAGTGTTTCTGTTGATAGAGCAAAAGTGCTCTGGTGAAGAAGACGTTTAAAGGAATAATGAAAATTCTGTCACCTGCCAAAATGACGGAATTTGCTTAAAAAAAATTGTGATGTCATTTGTAGCATTTTTGTAGCTGTTTTAGTGCAAATTCACAAATAATTATAGTTTTCTTGTGTAACGTGTCAATGACAGTAGAGGTGCAATTACCTGTAAATACTGTTGTGCATAACAACTAAATAAGCAAGAAAATAATAAATACGCCGCAAAATAGTGTTCAATTCTAGCATATATCATGGAAGACCCTTGATTATTTATATGTATTTTCAGACTCCACAGACGATGCAAGTCAACTTTGGTAAGGTTAAAATAATCTAAACCGTAAACTAAATAGTTTCAATAGTGATGGGAATATGTTTAATTACACTCCAAAATATGAATATTATATCTGTATTTATAATATAATAATATATTATTATTATCTATTATTATTAATAATTTAATGACTGAATAAAGATGAATAAATATAATGAATAATAATAAAAAAAACATAATATAATAATAATTAATTTAACTTTTATATAAATGTATCCGATGATTGCGTCACACTCCAGTAGAGTTGGCACAGTCGAGTGTTTCCTCTGTCAAACATCATTTCTTCTAATCACACTTATTAAGCATTTGGGCACTGAAGACACGAGTTTAAGTTTAGAAAGTGGAACTTCCCCCCGTTCATCCATTACGCAGGTCTTCAGATGCCCAATTGTGTTGTGCGCTTCATAATGTGCCACACATTCTCAACTGGAGATGGTCAGGACAGCAGGTGTGCCAATCTAGCACCCGCGCTCTCCGATTATAGTATGTGCTTTGAAGTTGTCCTGCTGGAAATTCCGGGACATCCCTGGAAAAGACGGTGTTGAATGGGAGTATATGCTGCTCCAATATTTGTGCATATGTGTCTGCATTAATGTTGCCCTCACAAATGTGTGAGTTACCCATGCCATGGGCACTGACTCACCCCTGGCCCATACAGACACTGGCATTTGGACCTGACGCTGATAACAGCTCCGATGTTTCATTTCCTCTGTGTTTCAAAAACTATTCAAAACTTGGACTCATGGGACCAAAAAACACAGTTCCACCATTCTACTTTCCATCTCAGATGAGAGCGAGTCCAGAGAAGTCGGCAGTGCTTCTGGACAGTGATGATGTACGGCTTCTCCTTTACATAGTAAAGTCTGAACTTGCATCTGTGGATGCAGCGGCGAGGGGTGTTCACTAACAAAGGTTTACTAAAGTTGTGAGCGAGTCCAGAGAAGTCGGTCTTGAAAGACTAGACTGTTTTTGGAGGCTCCTTATATATTATGACACGATTGCCTGTTTCACATCTCCTGTTTCACATCGTCTTGTTATTTTACCTCGTCAAATTGTTATCAGTCTTAAATTGTTTTGGAGCGTATTGCAATCATCTGATTTGAAATGACTGTACATTCAAAAACACAATGTATTTCTCAATGTAAAACATCATATAATGTGTCGTTGTGGTGCTTTCAATTTAGCAAACGGGGAATATAATTTACAAATCATAGTTAGCAAAGTTTTTTTTTTAATGTAGTGTTTGTTCTGCTGCTGTCAAACATGGAGAGAAGTGATCGGACTCCCTCAAGCTCGCGGATTACGTGGAAAAATTGTGGATTTTATACAAATCTGCAAGCTACTGCAAATAACGCGGAGATTGTTTGAATTTGCGTTCATCCTTGTGATCACAAAATTAGCACATTCTCGTTACTTTTTACTCTACATCAGGGAAACTCTCAATGGATTTTTCACAAAGGTTGAATTAGCAGCACTGACTATTTTAGACCAATAGGAGCAATGCATTTTTTTAGATGTTCAAGTCAGGAAAATAAGTGTCTCTTGGCCAGAACGAGCCTCTAATCTACTGAAAATGACTTTTGAAGAGTTTGATTTTTAGTTCTCGGCTGGAAATCGGTTTAGAGTCCTTTTAGTGGCCATTTTTCCTGCTGCTTAATGGCTAGATTTTATTCTGACAGTCTGAACTTTATCAGCAGTTTGGCACTTAAACTTTTGACTCTTCATTTAAAAACCTGAAACTCTGGTTTTGGTTCTAGAGTAAGTCATTGAAGAGATTTTACATTTGATGCAGAAGTGAATTATTCAATCACAGGTCATTAATGTCAGATGAAACTTGATGCTGTGGCACTCTCTCTCAGGTTACTTGTCTTTGGGGCGGAACAGGAAAGTATTTGGCTTGTGCGGCAGTTCAAACCTGCAGGTGATGAGCAGTGCCATGCTGGTCCAGAGTTTAAGTCCGGTTTCTCCAGCTGTCCAACAGACCCCAAACGCTCCACCTCATTCTTTGGGCCTTGTTGTTCCCTTCACAGATGCCAGGTAAATCACAGTGTCATTTCTTCCACCAGTGGCACCACGTGGAATTGCACGAATAAAACGTCGCTGCTTTGTTAGTATTAAAGTACTATAGGCTCTTCACTGACTTGTACTGTACATGTAACCTATTTAAATGGGTTTCTGGTTGCAATAAAGCAATGGTCATCACATGGTCAACCCAGAGACGGATTATGACTTGCAAAGGCCCTGGAGCCAATTATCTCCAAGGGCCCCCCTCTACCCAAAGTTGTTGAGCGGGGAGGGGTTGGGGGGGGCGTTCATTGTTCATGGCCAAAAGGGTTTTCAAGCGGGGAGGATCACCTAAATAGATCACGCAGCCTTAAAGCCCAGGGCACACCCGGGCAGTCAAGGGTCGCCTGGTAGTCAAGGGCCCCTGGGCACTGGCCCCATTGGCCCGGGCGGTAATCTGTCCCTGGGTTCGGCACATGACAGGAAGCACATAAGTGTCTGACTCGAGGAGGGACTCGAGACGAGGTGCATTTGAAGTCGAACACGTCTTTTCTAACAGATTCCCCAAACACTTCCTTATTTACCATTGGTCAACAAACTTGGCCCAAAACTCACGCCATTGGTTGAGTCAATGTTGCTGCATCCGGCTGGTCAAACAAACATGAATGAGTCCCCCGCAGTGTTTACATTTTTCTGGGAAATCAACCTACAAATGGCTTACTTATAGTGGAATCCCAAAAAATGGCACACGTCACCTTTAGCGCTCTACAAATAACATGTCTTGACCTGACCCCTTTTCACCATCCAATCAATTCCCCATGTATAAATAAATCACATCCCGCCCTACTCAATGAATACCATTTCATTCAGGAAAAACAAAACACATTCATTTATGGGAGTAAAATGGGCTGAGAATGGTTTTTCATTTTGACTTTAAGTTGTCATACAGCAATAAAACACCATTTTTCCATCATACAAGGAGCTAAACGTCGTTTTTATTGTCATTGCAGGTCTTTGATGTCCAGAGAGTCTTTAGCATCCACCACCCTCAGCATCGCTGAGACGCAGTCGATACGCAGCAGTAAGTTGGACTGGCCCTACGGTTACCGTGTTTTACCACCGCTGGGGCTTCAGCCGGTGCCCAATCAGGCTTCAGAATCAGCAGATATCAATCTAGTTCCCGGGACCTCCATGTCTGAAGCCACCAGCATCTCCAACCCCACGTCTCTCCCCCACTATCTCTTCAAAGACGAGTCCGGCAGTCCACGTCTCTCAGCGCGTTCC
Organism: Moxostoma hubbsi; assembly: GCA_032164185.1. NCBI lineage: Eukaryota > Metazoa > Chordata > Actinopteri > Cypriniformes > Catostomidae > Moxostoma > Moxostoma hubbsi. The sequence continues at coordinate 210,606 of JAVLUX010000050.1, read as the reverse complement.
AAAAAGAGAGCCTTATCCTTGTCTCCTCTCTCTGATGGCATCGGCCTCGACCTCAACTCCATCATCAGAACCTCGCCCACGTCGCTGGTGGCGTACATCATCGGTTCACGCACCTCGCCGGCCTCGCACCCCACGCCATCACCGCTGCAGTCGGACGTTTGCGGGCACCTGCTGGGCATCAGAGGAAGCTGCATCCCTCATCCCAACCCTGGCAAACACGTTCCCAAAAACGTCCAGACTGTGAACGGCGCTCGCCAACTTGATAGCGATAACTTCCGTATGCAGCAGTTAGAGGCGGTGGCAACTGTAGAAGACCAATTCACCAATTTAATGGTGGAGCACCAGCTTTTGCCCAGACAGGAGATCGAAACTGCGGCAACCAGTGCCTCCAACAGTTTATCGCCCTCAATACAGCTGCAGTTTGAACTGGCCGCCATCATCCGGACACCCAGCCCACCCAGGGGTCCTCCACCGCCGTATCACGCCCATCAACATGTGCGAAGGTCTCACGGCGTGCTCCCGTCCCATGTTCAGAGCACCGCGGTCTCTCAGGGCCCTTCAGACAGCGTCAGGGTCCTTCCTCCAACTATCTGCCCAATGCTTGAGGAAGATGAAGGTGAGGCAGATGATTTTAACGATGGCCATTGCTGCCGTTGGCTCGATTGTGGCGGCGTTTACGGCCAGCGAGACGAGCTCGTCAAGCACATCGAGAAGATCCATATTGACCAGCGCAAGGGCGAGGACTTCACCTGTTTCTGGGCCGGATGCCCACGCAAACACAAGCCTTTCAACGCTCGATACAAACTCCTCATTCACATGAGGGTGCACTCCGGAGAGAAGCCCAACAAATGCTTGGTATGCAACATCAAATCAATACATATACAGTATGTATACATAACATACATATCTACTGTATCTTCAAGCATCTGATTATAATATTTAAGGAACCGTATTGGACCACACGGGAGAATTGGTTCTAAATAGCAAAACCCGTTTGGTTCTTAAAGGGATAGTTCACCCTCAAATGAAAATTGTGTCATCATGAACTCAATGAACTCATGTTGTTCCAAACGCATATAACGGTTTTCCGTGGAAAACAAAAGATGTTAGGCAGAATGTTCAGTCACAATTGGGTTGTCAATCAGTTACAAAGCCCCCCAAATAATACAAATTTAGTATACAATTAAAATAATTATAAATATAATATATGGGTCATTGATAAATAAGGTTGTCTGAGGGGGTCTGTGTATCTCAGCGAGTATTGGCGCTGACTATCACACCTGAAGTCGCGAGTTTGAATCCAGGGTGTGCTGAGTGACTCCAGCCAGGTCTCCTTAGCAACCAAATTGGCCCGGTTGCTAGGGAGTGTAGAGTCACATGGGGTAACCAAATTGGCCCGGTTGCTAGGGAGTGTAGAGTCACGTGGGGTAACCTCCTCGTGGTCACTATAATGTGGTTCTCGCTCTCGGTGGGGCGTGTGGTGAGTTGTGTGTGGATGCCGCGGAGAATAGCGTGAAGCCTCCACACACGCTACGTCTCCACGGTAACGCACTCAACAAGTCACGTGATAAGATATACACGTGATCTGCATAGTAACACCATGGACACATTCCACAACACCCTAGCATCCACATAGCAATGCCCTGACAACCTACATCAACACCCTAACAACCACATAGCGATGTAATAAAACACTTCAAACCTCTTAGAAACCCCCTAGCAACCACCCATATTATCCTAGCAACATATAGCAATGCACGAAAAACCACTTTGAACACATTAGCAATGCCCTAGCAACCATCCACAACACCCTAGCGACCACATAACAACGCCCTGGCAACCTCCCACAACACCCTAGCAACCGCTAGGATCACAGAATCACTATGCGGATTGACGGTGTCAGACGCGGAGGCAACTGAGATTCGTCCTCCACCTCCCGGATTGAAGCGAGTCACTACGCCACCACGAGGACTTCAAGCGCATTTGGGAATTGTGCGTTACACGTTGGGGAGAGATAAATAACTAAATAAATAAATAAAGGTTGTCTGAGGTGATCAAAACGAGACATTTTTAAAAAGAAATCTAGTTTAAAAAACACGTCTCATGTTTGTAGAAATGCAATCAATTTGATTTCATACATTTTTATAAAAACATTTATTGCATTTTCTACAAAAAATTAAAAAAAAAACGGATTTACTGACTTAAAAAATGTCATGTGGTGTAACCGTCAATTAAAGATATTAAAGTCCTTGCACCTTGAATACATGAGTACACAACTTTATCATTAATTACACATTTCAGTGAGTTTTCAAACGGATAAATAATAAACAAATAAATAAATAAATGTTTTTATACACGTCATTTTTGAGTCAAGAATATCAAGATGTTTTCTCATCGTTTCACCATTTCATGTTGATGAGTTGGTGAACAAAAGTTTTTTGAATATTAATCATATTTTAAAACAATTATTTCACTGCGTGTTTTTTTAAAGAAATATTACTAAAAAAAATGACTCTGCACTACTCATTCCAACATTCATTTATAAATTAATTTTTATTTTATTTTTTATAATTTAATAGATCTGTACAAAAAAAATGAGCATTACATCATTGATCCATATAATAAATATTAGAATTCAGATCATTCAAATACATGCAGTATATACATCTATTGTGAAAACAGACGAGCATTTAAACAATACAAAAAATGGCAAATTATTGTTCCATATAATTGAACTTAACTATTATATAATTGTTGGTCTATGAAACAGCTTCAGGGCTTCACTTCTGTTTTTTCTATAGATGAATGCAGCATTGGCAGATTGAAGTACTTGTAATCACAACGTCAACAAGATACTTTATATTCATTTTAAATATATATAATATTTAATATTCATTCTGTGCTATTGTGGAGGTTAATCAGCATCGTGCTTCATCTGTGGGTTTTTTCCTCCACTCTTTTAGCTCTAGCCATCGGCTAATTAGCGATTATCCCTGATAATTGACATGGGAGTTTGTGCAATTATGCAGTTATTAAAAAGGGACAAAGGGCTCGTGTTTAAGAGCTGGCACAAACACAGCAGCCTCCCGCCGTACACGTCAATCAACTGGACATGTCGTCAACGGCCAATAAACTGCCAGTGTGCTGGATGACTTCGGAGACGTGCAGCAAGGCGCTTTAGGAGTAATGAGGAAACGTTGAATATTGTACACTGGACCGATCACATGGTTAACTTGATTCGTGAACTAGATGTACATGCTGTGCATTTAACAAACACGTGCAGCCAGAGTGCAAAATTCACCACTGTAATGTTATTGTGTGGAGTTTGATTGACAGGACATTGCTAGGTAGTTGCGTGTTCTGAGTAGTTTATTGCATGTTCCCATTCAGTTGCTCTGTGTGGTTGCTAGGGCGTTACTAGGTGCCTACCAGGGGTGCTTTCTAGGTGGTTGTTCTGTAAGTAGGGGAAAGGGCGGAGTTACCCGTCTGTGTCGCTAGTCTGACAGAACAATTGTAAATAATGGGGAATGTAGCAACTAGCCAATTTTTAGCGAAGACAGCACCTTACAAATACATGTTGAATGCTTCACCATCACCCCACGCTGTGTGAATATATACGTTGTTTGAGATACAAGTGTTGTATTGAGGTCGGCTAACACGCTAAAGCTAGCGGCAACAATGTTAAACGATGAATGCCTTTCCATGTACAATAAAAAGTCACCAAACTTGGCACAGACCTTCAGGCTGTCTTGACTCGTGTTGCTGTGACTTTTCTAACGGATTGGAATTATGTTTTTTTTTGCAAAGTGGATCAAATAGCCCCAAAATCCCTTAGACTTACTCAGATGGTATGTTCAAACGGGCCAAGACTTTTTAAAATCCAACGATCAAAAAATACAAAAAAAAATCAAATGTAAACAAACCCACACAAGGTCCCTCTTATTCTATCTTTCATTTTCACCAATCCATCCATCCATCCATCCATCTATCTATTTTTTGGGCACGTGTCAAACGCGTTCGTATATGCTCCCGGTCAGAAGAGTGCACTCACGAAGGCAACGCGGTCGACCAGGTGCGAGCTGTTCCGGAACATGCAAAAATGAAGTATACCCGCGCCTTTAGTGTCTATAGTGCTATGCAGTTGCTAAGGTGTTTAAAATAGATTTTTGTACATTGCTATGCAGTTGCTAGGGTGTTGTGGATGGTTGCTAGGGCATTGTTAAGGTGTTCAAAGTGGTTTTTAGTGCATTGCTATATGTTGCTAGGATAATATGGGTGGTTGCTAGGGGGTTTCTAAGAGGTTTGAAGTATTGCTCTGTGGTTGTTAGGGTGTTGATGGAGGTTGTCAGGGCATTGCTATGTGGATGCTAGGGTGTTGTGGATTGTGCCCATGGCGTTGCTATGCAGTTGCTAAGGTGTTTCAAATGTTTTTTGAACATTGCTATGCTGTTGCTAGGGTGTAAGAGTACACTCACAAAGGCAATGCGGTCGACCAGGCGTGAGCAGATCTGGAACATGCAAAAATGAAGTATGCCTGGGCCTTTAGTGTCAGAGGTTTGTCCAAATCAAGGTGTTAAAAATACCTAAACATTTTCGTACATTGCTATGCAGTTGCTAGGGTGTTGTAGGGTGTTGTGGGAGGTTGCCAGGGCATTGTTATGTGGTCGCTAGGGTGTTGTAGATGGTTTCTAGGGTATCGCAAAGGTGTTCAAAGTGGTTGTTAGTGCATTGCTATACAGTTGCTAGGATAAAATGGGTGGTTATTATGGGGTTGCTAAGGGGTTTGAAGTGTTTTTATTACATTGCTATGTGGTTGTTGGGATGTTGATGGAGGTTGCCAGGGTGTTCTGGATTGTGCCCATGGCGTTGCTATGCAGTTGCTAAGGTGTTTCAAAAGTTTTTTGAACATTGCTATGCTGTTGCTAGGGTGTAAGAGTACACTCACAAAGGCAATGCGGTCGACCAGACTATGAGCAATAGTAATAGTGATGATTGGCTTGGTAAACACATATTTTCTTTGACACATAAGACTCTTGGTAGATGACCTTCTGGCTCTTCTCTCTTCTCTAATGCGGCGTTCTTCTTTGTGTTATTAATAGGTGAAGTTGTACTTTTTCCTTCTCAGATCGGAGTTTATCAATCATTAATATTGCACAAATACCTGTGGTCAACCTTTAGCTCCGTACACTTACTCATTACCAAAAACCCTGTCCTGTTGCGATGGCGCTGGGAATTTAATGGATGAATGGTTTTTCCACTGTTTGTAATCAAAGGCTAAAGAAACTCTCTAGAAACTGATCTTAAAAGTCTTTCGTGCATTAAGTGCTGCTGTTTGTTTTCTGGGAATTGAAACACAGATGCAAATATTCATCACAGATCTCGTATGGCTGGTTGAATGGATTCAGCTGGTAAACAGACATTGTAATGACACAGATCTGATGTCCTGCACAATCACAGACATGTTCCAGCATGCTCAGTCACATGTCTGCTTAAACACACATCAGCGCATCACACATTCAGTTCTCATTCATTTATACACAGTGATAAACAACAAACGGTCTGGACACTTTCTAAGATAAGACAGGAGTTTCTTCTATGTTAGCACTTGTATAGTTACTCAGACTCTCTGTGTACAAACTTTAGCTTTCTGTTGGTGCATGTGTGTTTTTCACATGTGTGAAGATCTCACAAAACCCCCAAATCAACAGAAAGAGATAAGAAGTTATATTTGGCTTTTTGCATGGTGAAGTGAGTTTACTACATAGACAAAACATCAGAGTTTATAGCTTTAAGTTTTGTCATGAGAAATATTTGCACCTCCTGGAGCAGAAAACTCAGAACAATTACATGTAACATGAGCCGTAAAATCAACAAAAAAGTGCTTTCAAGATTGAGTAATTCAGACCGATACTGAATGTTTTACTGAACAACAACATTGAATCCCCTTTTTGGAATGACCAATTCCCGCTAGTTAGTAGGTCCTCGTGGTGGCGCGGTTACTCGCCTCAATCCGGGTGTTGGAGGACGAGTCTCAGTTGCCGTCAATCCCTGCATTTTATCACGTGACTTGTTTTGCATGACATCCAGGGCTGGATTGGGATTTTACATAGCAACTTGCCCAAAACATGTTGAGCGGGGCCGTTTTGTGGTCCGTTCTGCATAACACGGCAGCTCATTTTAGCTTATCGCGGCCCATTCTGCACGTTTCGCGGCTGACCCACCGGCCCGCTCGGTTCTCCCGATTGCCAGTCCACCCCTGATCGGCCCCGAAGTGCGTCGGCCCACTGGGAAAATGCCCGGTATGCCAGATTACCAGTCCAGCCCTAATGACACCGTGGAGACTCACAGCATGTGGAGACTCATGCTACTCTCCACGATCCACACACAACTCACCACACACCCCATTGAGAGAACCACTAATCACCACCACGAGGAGGTTACCCCATGTGACTCTACCCTCCCTAGCAACCGGGACAATTTGGTTACCCCATGTGACTCTACCCTCCCTAGCAACCGGGACAATTTGGTTACCCCATGTGACTCTACCCTCCCTAGCAACCGGTACAATTTGGTTACCCCATGTGACTCTACCCTTCCTAGCAACTGGGCCAATTTGGTTACCCCATGTGACTCTACCCTCCCTAGCAACCGGGCCAATTTGGTTACCCCATGTGACTCTACCCTCCCTAGCAACCGGGCCAATTTGGTTACCCCATGTGACTCTACCCTCCCTAGCAACCGGGCCAATTTGGTTACCCCATGTGACTCTACCCTCCCTAGCAACCGGGCCAATTTGGTTACCCCATGTGACTCTACCCTCCCTAGCAACCGGGACAATTTGGTTACCCCATGTGACTCTACCCTCCCTAGCAACCGGGCCAATTTGGTTACCCCATGTGACTCTACCCTCCCTAGCAACCGGGCCAATTTGGTTACCCCATGTGACTCTACCCTCCCTAGCAACCGGGCCAATTTGGTTACCCCATGTGACTCTACCCTCCCTAGCAACCGGGCCAATTTGGTTACCCCATGTGACTCTACCCTCCCTAGCAACCGGGACAATTTGGTTACCCCATGTGACTCTACCCTCCCTAGCAACCGGGCCAATTTGGTTACCCCATGTGACTCTACCCTCCCTAGCAACCGGGCCAATTTGGTTACCCCATGTGACTCTACCCTCCCTAGCAACCGGGACAATTTGGTTACCCCATGTGACTCTACCCTCCCTAGCAACCGGGCCAATTTGGTTACCCCATGTGACTCTACCCTCCCTAGCAACCGGGACAATTTGGTTACCCCATGTGACTCTACCCTCCCTAGCAACCGGGCCAATTTGGTTACCCCATGTGACTCTACCCTCCCTAGCAACCGGGACAATTTGGTTACCCCATGTGACTCTACCCTCCCTAGCAACCGGGCCAATTTGGTTACCCCATGTGACTCTACCCTCCCTAGCAACCGGGCCAATTTGGTTACCCCATGTGACTCTACCCTCCCTAGCAACCGGGCCAATTTGGTTACCCCATGTGACTCTACCCTCCCTAGCAACCAGACCAATTTGGTTACCCCATGTGACTCTACCCTCCCTAGCAACCGGGACAATTTGGTTACCCCATGTGACTCTACCCTCCCTAGCAACCGGGACAATTTGGTTACCCCATGTGACTCTACCCTCCCTAGCAACCGGGACAATTTGGTTACCCCATGTGACTCTACCCTCCCTAGCAACCGGGCCAATTTGGTTACCCCATGTGACTCTACCCTCCCTAGCAACCGGGCCAATTTGGTTACCCCATGTGACTCTACCCTCCCTAGCAACCGGGCCAATTTGGTTACCCCATGTGACTCTACCCTCCCTAGCAACCGGACCAATTTGGTTACCCCATGTGACTCTACCCTCCCTAGCAACCGGGCCAATTTGGTTACCCCATGTGACTCTACCCTCCCTAGCAACCGGGCCAATTTGGTTACCCCATGTGACTCTACCCTCCCTAGCAACCGGGACAATTTGGTTACCCCATGTGACTCTACCCTCCCTAGCAACCGGGCCAATTTGGTTACCCCATGTGACTCTACCCTCCCTAGCAACCGGGCCAATTTGGTTACCCCATGTGACTCTACCCTCCCTAGCAACCGGGACAATTTGGTTACCCCATGTGACTCTACCCTCCCTAGCAACCGGGACAATTTGGTTACCCCATGTGACTCTACCCTCCCTAGCAACTGGGCCAATTTGGTTACCCCATGTGACTCTACCCTCCCTAGCAACCGGGACAATTTGGTTACCCCATGTGACTCTACCCTCCCTAGCAACCGGGACAATTTGGTTACCCCATGTGACTCTACCCTCCCTAACAACCGGGCCAATTTGGTTACCCCATGTGACTCTACCCTCCCTAGCAACCGGGCCAATTTGGTTACCCCATGTGACTCTACCCTCCCTAGCAACCGGGCCAATTTGGTTACCCCATGTGACTCTACCCTCCCTAGCAACCAGACCAATTTGGTTACCCCATGTGACTCTACCCTCCCTAGCAACCGGGACAATTTGGTTACCCCATGTGACTCTACCCTCCCTAGCAACCGGGACAATTTGGTTACCCCATGTGACTCTACCCTCCCTAGCAACTGGGCCAATTTGGTTACCCCATGTGACTCTACCCTCCCTAGCAACCGGGACAATTTGGTTACCCCATGTGACTCTACCCTCCCTAGCAACCGGGCCAATTTGGTTATCCCATGTGACTCTACCCTCCCTAGCAACCGGGACAATTTGGTTACCCCATGTGACTCTACCCTCCCTAGCAACCGGGCCAATTTGGTTACCCCATGTGACTCTACCCTCCCTAGCAACCGGTACAATTTGGTTACCCCATGTGACTCTACCCTTCCTAGCAACTGGGCCAATTTGGTTACCCCATGTGACTCTACCCTCCCTAGCAACCGGGCCAATTTGGTTACCCCATGTGACTCTACCCTCCCTAGCAACCGGGCCAATTTGGTTACCCCATGTGACTCTACCCTCCCTAGCAACCGGGCCAATTTGGTTACCCCATGTGACTCTACCCTCCCTAGCAACCGGGCCAATTTGGTTACCCCATGTGACTCTACCCTCCCTAGCAACCGGGACAATTTGGTTACCCCATGTGACTCTACCCTCCCTAGCAACCGGGCCAATTTGGTTACCCCATGTGACTCTACCCTCCCTAGCAACCGGGCCAATTTGGTTACCCCATGTGACTCTACCCTCCCTAGCAACCGGGCCAATTTGGTTACCCCATGTGACTCTACCCTCCCTAGCAACCGGGCCAATTTGGTTACCCCATGTGACTCTACCCTCCCTAGCAACCGGGACAATTTGGTTACCCCATGTGACTCTACCCTCCCTAGCAACCGGGCCAATTTGGTTACCCCATGTGACTCTACCCTCCCTAGCAACCGGGACAATTTGGTTACCCCATGTGACTCTACCCTCCCTAGCAACCGGGCCAATTTGGTTACCCCATGTGACTCTACCCTCCCTAGCAACCGGGCCAATTTGGTTACCCCATGTGACTCTACCCTCCCTAGCAACCGGGCCAATTTGGTTACCCCATGTGACTCTACCCTATAGTTATTATAAAAAATCTATGGCGATAGTTGCTATGGCTTTCATCGGCCATTTCGAAATAAGTGTCCCTGGTGTGATTCGGGCTTGTTTATACTTAAGAGTCCCGTGTTTTGCACCAAATCTTTTCATTTTTTCTGTTTATTTTGGAATATTTTTGAACAAAAAAAATGCATTAGGGATTTTGATGGAGGACTCAGGGTTGGTGGTTTGATTCCCGGCCCACATGACTCCACATGCCGAAGTGTCCTTGGGCAAGACACTGAACCCCAAGTTGCTCCCAATGGCAGACTAGCACCTAACATGCAGCTCTGCCGTCATTGATGAGTGTGTGTGAGTGTGTGTGTGAGTGTGTGTGTGAGATGTGTGTGTGAGTGTGTGTGTGTGTGTGTGAGTGTGTGTGTGTGTGTGAGATGTGTGATGTGTGAGTGAGTGTGATGTGTGTGTGAGTGAGATGTGTGAGTGTGTGAGATGTGTGTGCGCATGTGTATGTGTATGTGTGTGAGATGTGTGTATGTGTGTGCGCATGCGCATGTGTATGTGTGTGTGTGTGTGAGACGCAGTGTAAAGCGCTTTGAATAAAAAGGCAGACCATTTACATTCATGTATACATGTGCTTGTTACCTCCGGCTGTTTCCGTTCAAACTTTATAAATGCCAAATTGGAATTTCTGTCCATTCTTCATATAATGATGCTTGTGTATCTGATCTGACAGGAACTGTGAGGAACATTAAGCAGCTGTAAGGAGGGAAACTGCTGCAGCGTCAGACACAAAGCTGCACTAATCTCTCTGTTAAGAGCGTTCTCTCCGTGTCTGCGGTGATGTGTCTTTGTACATGGAAAATGGGATCACGAACGAGCTTCTTACCATTTAACAGATCCGATCTCACACAACAGAGCTTCAAACGACTGTCACTTCTAAAGACATGAAATACAACGACTTTTAATTGTTTGATAGTATGAAAGACGCTTCAGCCTTCGATTTTAAAAAGGCCGTATGGTCTCGCATTAATCTGGTTTAGAGGTGTTGATATTTTTGAAAGTGTTGTGCGGTGATTTGCTGATTTGTACTAGATGTTCATGAAAAGGTTGGAGTTGTGTTGTTGATGCCAGGCCTTGGCATGAGCAGGCAGAGTAGGAACGTTACTCGCTGGGCTGCTGGCACTAGCTGCGGCTGCTATTATGCGCTGGCGCATGGCGTGCTGCCACGACCTGTCAGGAGCTGGTTGTGACTTTGTGCGGTGCATTTGTGCCATGTTGCTGTCTATTCAGGCTGCTGTCTCTGTGGTCAGCCAACAGAACTCTTGAGCGTTATTAAATAAAGTATGTCTGAAAGGTCCTCTAGTGTTCAAACACGCCTGTGGACGCCGCTGGACGTCTGGCGCTGCACGCCGTGTGTTTCTCAGCAGTCCTGATCGGAATGCTTATTGATTGACTGTTCTCTGTGGGCTAGTGTTTGTTAGTGGTGGACAGATGGGATAGTTAAGGTGTAGTTTAGCACCTTAATGATTCAATGCTAATTACGTTGGTTGTTGTTGTAATTTCGGACTTTAATGGCTCTTGTCAGGGAGCTGAGAGGAGTTTGCTCCAAGATAAATGTTCTCAAAGCAATTTGTATCTGCTTGTAGAAGCAAAGGGACAGTCCTGAAAATAATTTCATTTTACTGTAGCAATATTTTTTAGGAAACTAATTGCCATGAATAAAATGTGAGTTTTGTTTTAGTGCATTGCTATGCAGTTGCTAGGGTGTTGTGGGTGGTTGCTAGGGCATTGTTATGTGGTTGCTAAGGTGTTTTTAGTGTTTTTTTTGTACATTGCTATATGGTTGCTAGGATGATGTGGGTGGTTGCTAAGGTGTTTGAATTGTTTTAGTGCATTGCTGTGTGGTTGCTAGGGTGTTGTGAGAGATATTTGTACCCATGGCATTGCTATGCAGTTGGTATGCAAAATGTGAGTTTTGTTTTTAGTGTGTTGCTATACGGTTGCTAGGGTGTTGTGGGTGGTTGCTAGGGCATTGCTATGTGGTTGCAAAGGTGTTTGTGGTCATTTTAGTGCATTTCTATGTGGTTGCTAGGGTGTTGTGGGTGGTTGACAGGGCATTGCTATGCGGTTACCAAGGTGTTTGAAGTGGTATTTCATACATTGCTATGCAGTTGTTTGGGTGTTGTGGATGATTGCCAGGGTGTTGTTATGTGATTGCTAAGGTGTTTGAAGTTTTTTTTTTTTAGTGTGTTGCTATACGGTTGCTAGGATGATGTGGATGGTTGCTAGGGCATTGCTCAGGTGTTCAAAGTGTTTTTTTTGCATTGCTATATGGTTGCTAGGATAATATGGGTGGGGTCTAGGGGGTTGCTAAGGGGTTTGAAGTGTTTTTAGTACATTGCTATGTGGTTTCTAGGGTGTTGGAGGTTTCCAGAGCGTTGCTATGTGGTTGCTAGGGTGTTGTGGATTGTGCCCATGGCATTGATATGCAGATGCTATAGTGTTTCAAATGGTTTTGTACGTTGCCATCTGTTGCTAGGGTGTCGATGTGTGGTTGCTAAGGACGAGTTACACATTGAAGTTTAATGCTTTGTGTTAGAGGTTTGTTAAAATCACTGTGAGCAAAAGTAATAAAGATACTTGACTCAACCACCACTAATTAAATACATTTATTTTTAAGATTTATTGTTAGAACCTGTTATGATTCAAGATTGTGATCATTATTTTCCATATTTTGGACAGACAATGTGAGTGCGTGAACAAACTGCAGTATGGCCGTCTTTCTCCCACAGTCCCGTATAATCCTGATCCCAGACACTCGGCATCTCAAACAAACAGCATGTAATGATGCACAACCCGAAGTACTCCACACAACTAAATGCCAGACTGGAGTAGAGCGAGGAAACATCACCTCAGACAACGCAAAGAACAGAAATTAAAGTCAAGAAAAAAAACCTGTTTAATATCCAACACCGAGCTCTGTGCACAGGAATGTCAGTATCGGTGAAGTCATGTTTTAGATGATATATTAGGTAATCAACTTTTTATAAGCCAATTTAATACAGTGAGGAAGTTTGTTCACATCTCAGTGATTTTTGGTATCCGTGATCGTTTTCTCGGACATTCCTGTCTGGACATTAAAAGGACAAAGTTTAGGAATGTTACATTCTTCCACAATGAGTTCATGATCACTGTGATGTCATTTAATGAAGGTGAAAGCTCAAACATTCAGGGTCACATATTAATGAATGTTACAGTGTAACATTAGTTCTTCTGTGAAACACAAAAGGAGTTATTAGGCCGAATCAGTCACCATTCGCTTTCTAAACGAGGACACGTTTTTGAAAAGTCGTGTTTTTGTCGTGTCTGAACAAAGCCACAGAGATATTTTGCTGTTTTTTTTTATTATTCATAAAATCAGAAATATATGACAAATAAAAATGGCGTCATAAAGCCGATGAATGCGTAGTCGCTTTCTCTCTGTGTAACAGCTGCTACATTTTATTATGTTATGATG
>JAVLUX010000050.1:190000-192500 GCA_032164185.1 Moxostoma hubbsi | reverse complement strand
ACCCCTGGAGTCGCAAGGTCAAATCCAGGGCATCCAGTCAGGTCTCCTTAGCAACCAAATTGGGCCGGTTGCTAGGGAGGGTAGAGTCACATGGGGTAACCAAATTGGCCTGGTTGCTAGGGCGGGTAGAGTCACATGGGGTAACCAAATTGTCCCGGTTGCTAGGGAGGGTAGAGTCACATGGGGTAACCAAATTGGCCCGGTTGCTAGGGAGGGTAGAGTCACATGGGGTAACCAAATTGTCCCGGTTGCTAGGGAGGGTAGAGTCACATGGGGTAACTAAATTGTCCCGGTTGCTAGGGAGGGTAGAGTCACATGGGGTAACCTCCTCGTGGTGGTGATTAGTGGTTCTCTCAATGGGGCGTGTGGTGAGTTGTGTGTGGATCGTGGAGAGTAGCATGAGTCTCCACATGCTGTGAGTCTCCGCGGTGTCATGCACAACAAGTCACATGATCAGATGCGCCGATTGACGGTCTCAGAAGCGGAGGCAACTGAGACTCGTCCTCCACCACCCGGATTGAGGCGAGTAATCATGCCACCACGAGGACTTACTAAGTAGTGGGAATTGGGCATTCCAACATTGGGAGAAAAAGGGATAAAATGAATATACAAAATAACATTTTGCATTTTCACTAGTTTTGTAGACATCTGTAATTGCATTTTAAATAGGAGTTAATGACAGACCACTTGTGAAATTGAAGTTACAGATATCAAGATGTACAGTTTTTGCTAGTGGATTTGGAATTTTTGATAATCAAAAGATGAAATCCAAATGACTGATACCAAAATTGGTAATTGCTGATATCTATAATTTCTATCCTGCAAATGATTAAAGGGATTGCAATAGTAAAGTGGCTTAAATCAGGTCACATCGATGTCAAAGCTGTAATGATTTTCTCTTTTGTCTTCTGTTGATGTGAAAGGTGTCTTTACTTTAAACCAGTCCAGCCAAACTTCTAACCTGCACAGTGCAATCCAGATCACAACTGGTCCACAGACCCATCAGAACCATGTGAACCATCAGAACCATCAGACCCATCAGGCCCCTCAGAACCATCTGAACCATCAGACACATCTGAACCATCAGACCCCTCAGAACCATCTGAACCATCAGACCCCTCAGAACCATCAGACCCCTCAGACCCATCAGAACCATCTGAACCATCAGACCCCTCAGACCCATCAGACCCCTCAGAACCATCTGAACCATCAGACACATCTGAACCATCAGACCCCTCAGACCCATCAGACCCCTCAGACCCATCTGAACCATCAGACCCATCAAACCCCTCAGACACATCAGAACCATCAGACCCCTCAGACCCATCAGACCCCTCAGACCCATCTGAACCATCAGACCCCTCAGACCCATCAAACCCCTCAGACCCATCAGACCCATCAGACCCCTCAGACCCATCAGACCATCAAACCCCTCAGACCCATCAGACCCCTCAGACCCCTCAGACCCATCAAACCCCTCAGACCCATCAGACCCCTCAGACCCATCAGACCCCTCAGACCCATCAGACCCATCAGACCCATCAGACCCCTCAGACCCATCTGAACCATCAGACCCATCAAACCCCTCAGACACATCAGAACCATCTGAACCATCAGACCCCTCAGACCCATCAGAACCATCAGACCCATCTGAACCAGCTCTCTCCAAACGGACCCCATATGCCATTGCCTCCCTTACTGCAGAACAACAACAGGTATTGGATGATGGGATAAGTCGTTTTTTAGAATGTAATGTAGTAATTTATAGAATGATTAATTATCTGTTCGTATTTAAGAGAATAATTACTACATTCAGGGGCGGAGATTCCAGGAGGGATGGGGGGAGGTAACCCCCCTAATAATAAAAATGAGCATGTACAACCCCCCCAATATCTATACCATGATCAATGGACTCAAACCGCAACCCCCACAATGTTCAAGACAAATAGACGCGCCATTTCACTACCCTGAGAAACTAAACGACCCCTTTCCTCCAAAACTTCCCTGCTGGGCTGAACATTACCAGCGAGTTCCACTCGATGCCTTACAGAAAGAGAACAAGTAAAACACACACAGAATGGATGTCTGTTCATGCATCTGTGATCGGAGAAAATGAAGGTACATTTGTATTCAGTCAAAGATCAGAGTGGCGAAAGACAGGTTAGCCGCGACATGAAGCTGGCATCACTTCTATCCGCGAGTGTCTGCGACGGTCTTTTCAAGCTCGATGAATCGAGTCTAATAATGTGCGCCGCTCGTGTGAATGCTGCTGTAGGTTTTTGGTCGGGCTTCCCTGAGATGAATTGCCGTCTAGTTGACATTCATTTGGAGTTTCCCTTGGCAGAACGCATCGTGGTAACCAATTGACATGCTTCAACTCTCTTCCTCTGATCTGCGACAAATGCGTCCTTGCACATTGGTTGTCATGGCTTCATGGCTGTAAACTCGATGCAATAATCCGATTCAAATAAAGCACCATTTTCTCTCGTGAAAAGCTCCG
>JAVLUX010000050.1:95000-185000 GCA_032164185.1 Moxostoma hubbsi | reverse complement strand
GCTTTTGCTACACAAATGAAGATATTGAGTGTATGAGGTGTTTTCAACCTGATCTCACAGAATGAACGTTACTCTACTGTATATACATCTGATCACGTGACTTGAGTGTGTTACCGTGGAGACGTAGTGCGTGTGGAGGCTTCACGCTATTCTCCACGCCATCCACGCACAACTCGCCACACGCCCCACCGAGAGAGAACCACATTATAGTGACCACGAGGAGGTTACCCCATGTGACTCTACCCTCCCTAGCAACCGGGACAATTTGGTTGCTATGGAGACCTGACTGGAGTCACTCAGCACGCCCCACCGAGAGCGAGAACCACATTATAGCGACCACGAGGAGGTTACCCCATGTGACTCTACCCTCCCTAGCAACCGGGCCAATTTGGTTGCTATGGAGTCCTGGCTGGAGTCACTCAGCACGTTCTGGATTCAAACTCATGACTCCAGCGGTGATAGTCAGCGTCAATACTCGCTGAGATACCCAGACCCCCACGAATTTGCATTTTAAAACACTATCAGTTAGGTTTTGGTTTAAGGTAAGGATGTCTGTTTTGTAAAACTCAGTCACTGAAAATGGTTAGATTTAGGGTAAACGTTAAGGTTAGGGAGGTACGTTTTACTTATTAAAACCTCTTTAAACTTCACCTTAAAAACCTCTCTTGCATAACAAAAAAAAACCTCCCCTGTAAAACCGCAGACAAACGCATAACGACGCACGTAATTACAGTTTTGCAAAAATGTTGCAATGCTCACGTACATTTCATGAGACCAATCCAATACAAGTCAATGGGGTTGAAACATTTTCAAGCTCCAAAAAGGACATAAAAGGCGTTATAAAGTGATCCATACGACTCCAGTGGTTTAATCCACGTCCACGACAAGATGTTCGGTGAACAAGGTCTATTCTCACCCAAAACCACTGGAGTTGTGTGGATTACCTTTATGATGCCTTTTATGTCCTTTTTGGAGCTTGAACGTGTTCAAAACCCCATTGACTTTTATGTTCAAGCAGACATCACATCCTCCATTAAAATATCTTTGTGTTGCAGAAAAATGAGACAACAAGGGGTGAGTAAATAATGAGAGAAATATCATTTTTGGTTGAACTGTTTCCTTTAAGTCACACTAAAATGTGTGAATGTGAATATAACTATTGTTTTATGATTTCAGATCTAACAAAGTACTTTTTAATCAAAGGTTTCGCTGTAAAAATGATAGGTCTGTTTGCTTAAAAGTGCCACCTTTTCGTTTTTAATGAATAACAAATGCTTTTATATTTTATTATCAAATGCATTGTGTGAATTTGGAGTCACTGTATGAAAGTAGTACATGCAAAACACTGACAATAAAATGCACTTATCTCAAATAAAGCCATACTTTTATCCATGAACACGGGTTGCCATTGATGTTTGTGTACGAGAGCAGGGCAGAAATTGAAAACACTGATTGTTTATTGTATTTATGGATCTGTGAGTTTTTCATATGTTCTCTATACACATCCATTAGTTTGTATGCTACTAAAATATCAGAATGAAATCCATTTATTGCTTTTTCTTTAATGCTTATTGCCATGTTAAAATCTCCAGCAACCAATCTGGAACATTTATTTAACATTAACTTGGCAGAAAATGCACATTTGTTTATTGGTTTAGCTTTTGCACGGAAACACAATCTTTGTTGTAAAATGTATTTCAGAGTAAAGTGGTTTCAATGAGGGTTTTTAACTCTCAGCAGGTTCTCTTTATACGGCACATGTGACCAGAATGACACAATGTGACGGATTAGTTACATTTACACAAGAAACACATGGGACATGTTCGGAGTGGCATACTGTTATACTACTCTTAGTGTTGATGCAATGTTATTTATTGAGGCAAAATGTGATCCAATATCAACTGGGCCGGTGTGAAAAAGTATTTGCCCACTTAATCTATGAAGCTGCATTCATGATGAGGTTCAGCTGGACTAGACAAACACAGACCCGATCACTGCCAGACCTGTTAAATCAAATCAACACCTAAATATAACTTTTACAGCTGCATGACGTTGGCATTAAGGTCTCACCCTGTAGCGCACGATGCCAAGGTCGAACGAAATTCCAGAAATGACGAGGAAAAAGGTGATTGAAACACATCAGTCTCTTTCAAAGACTCTGGGACTCCAAAGAACCTCAGTGAGAGACATTATCTCCAAATGGAGAGAACGTGACCCAGTAGGGAACCATCCCAGAAGGGGCCGTCCTTCTAAAAGTCCTCCATGAGCACAGCGACGACTCATCCAGGAAGTCACAGAAAAGCCAAGGACAACATCCAGGAACTGCAGGCGTCTCCCGCATCAGTAAAGGTCACCGTTCATGACCCCACTATCAGGAATACACCGGCCAAAATGCCAATATCTTATTTCGGTCAGTCTAATCTAAAGGCCTTGGCGATGCTGAATTGTGAAGCTTTTGAGTTTTCACTGCACGCCGTGTCCATGGCGCCATGAAACAGGAAGTTGTTATAACTCGTACATACAATGTCCAATCTGCCCCAAACATCACATGTTTGATAACAGTCCCGGCCTGAACACTCCTATATGCCAACATTCAGTTATAGTCATAGCGCCACCAACTGGCAACAGGAAGTGACATGTTTTACACTGTGATACACTCTTAACAACATTTAAGTGCTAATTTTTTTAAATAAATAAATATATAATTAAATAAATTTGGAGTGACATTCCCCTGGCACAGCAGCCCCAACACGCACCAGCGTGCGAGGGCCCGTTCATCACTGCTTGCAGCTTTAATTAAGTTTATTTGTGTTTTAAGACCATGTTTATTTTACAGCGTTTATATTGTAATAAGTTGTGGATGATTGCACAAGTGCATATTTTATTACCCTTATCTGTTTGTGTGAGCAACTAGGAGTAAAGACATTTCAAAATAAGAGTCCCTGGTGTATTTTCGGCTTGTTTATAGTTTTAAGTCCTGCATTATGCACACAATCTTTTCTTTAATTATTATTATTGGAAATTTGGTTTCTTGTTGCCTCTGTGTCTGTACCCATCACAGTAAGAAAACTGTGCATTAAACATTTTTAACATAATATATACACACATTTTAAAAACTATTGTATGTACGTAAACATATGATCTGGTATGGACATACCGCACTAATTTTATTTGTTCAAGTCTTAAAAAAGGTCTTCAATTTTTCCATTATATAATTTTAATCTGTACAATTTTTTTTATAATTGTATTTTTTGTTAATAACCTGACAATAAAAAGTATAACGGGAATTAAAACTTTATTTTCTCCAAAAAACGCTAAATAGCATCATAAACTATCACAGTACTTTCATAAACACGTTTGTCACTGTGTAATGCCTTAATTGTCCTTAAGGTGTGCCTTTAACCCCGCCAGCCACAGCCGCGTGAGCCCCGCCTTTCTCCGCCTCAACCGAACATGCATAATGAGGTCCTACCCATTCATTTATTATTCAAAACCCACTTGCCTCGCCTTATAAAAACGTTGTATATATTCTTGCGTTCACGCATATTATAACAGACAGTGTTGGGTAAGTTACTCTAAAAAAAGTAACTAATTACTAATAATTGCATCTTCTACAGTGTAATTAGATTACTGTACTAATTACTCTGTCTGGAAAGTAACTGCATTACTTATTACTTTCTAAATCCCTTATCAACCACGACCAGATGAAAAATACAAGGATAGGCTTGAAACTGTTCTTTTAATTCTTTCAAATACACACATTTTAGCGTTAGACGTTAAAATAACTATAGAATTGTTCTGTACTGTATTTAACACAATTACATCAGAAGTAACTGTAAATTACTGAAAATGTAAGAGTAATCCCTTACTTTACTTTTTCTAATTACTTAGCAATGGACTGATAACAGAGGATATGGTTACCCTGATAATTCAGCTTTTACTGTATTAGCTAAACAATATTTACCACAGAAATAAATTCGAGGGGACAGTAATGTCTTACGTGAGACCGTACGTGTGGCTCACTGACTCCGCCCATTTCAGTCAGGTCTTCATGTCAATCAATTTTGACTCCTCCCCTCTCGTGCTGCGTCACGTTTGGTTGAGCCCAGAGCTTTATAAAGAACCTGTAACAGACTCCGCCTCTTTCCCGCAGCGTCAAGGCTGGTTGCTCGGCGCGCTTTATAGCAACCGTTGCCCTGCGCTGCAGCGCCATAGTCACCGTAGTCCTGGCGACTGTAACCCACCAACAATAACAACAACAACCTCCTCTCCGCTCCATCCTTACCAGCACCTTCCTCCCATCCTCATCCTCACACTAGTCCAGGTGAATATGATCAATATTTACTGCTCGATTATAAATACACATGTGCGCTATGTAACCGCTGCATTATAGTTGTGTGTATATCTGTATGCTTCACTAGAGTAAATTGTGAAATATAGTGTGTGTTCGAGTGCTTGTATTGGTGTTATTGTGCAGTGTTTGTGCTGGCTCTTTCTCCGGTTCTTTCCGTTTTGCGTCCAGATGTTTCTCCGCTTATCCGCTTTTATTTATTACACACCTGAAGAGCGAAAGACACCTGACGCCGTTTAAATATCTTTATCGGATAAAAATTATAACTATTAAATGTGTCTGTGAGATATTTGTGCGGAAACGCGATTAAATCGGTGCAGCATCATTTTCTCACGAAGCAGGTGTTGCTAAGCGGCTAACATTAGCATCATGGTTTATTCACATTATCTCCGTTTATGTTGACATATACCGCGTTTTTATGTGCTTTCCTTGTTTTAAACTCGTTTAATATGTTTTAGATGAGTAAAGTAGTCAATATTTGAGTCATTTCAGCAGCTGGGTGCAGGTTTCACATTAGCCACATTAGCCTGTGTATGAGTCAGAATGATTTTTCTCATTAATGAGATGTTTGAATTTGAATTTCCTGCCTGTATATGTTGCTGGATGGCTTTAAAGTCTGTTTTGTGGGATATAATGCAGCATATGAAGGTTTTCTGTCTGTCTTCTATTGTTATAAAGCATGAGTTACTCTTGCTAAGCTATTGACCCATTGCCTGTGTCTCAAACTCTTGTTGTGCTCCCTATATAGACAGCATTTATAGGCATCATAGGCTTGACTAACATATTTGTGCCTCAAACCTAACGAGCTGCCAAACTCAAAGGTGTAGATTTAGGTAGGGACGATAGGGACATGTCCAGAAAATCAGATGTGTCTTGACCAACATTTAAAGCTCCTTAGTATAATTTTTAATGTGTAAATTATGGTCCTACCTCTTCTGAAGCAGCGTGTAAACAGTGTTGTCACGTGGCACATGTTACTTTTCTCAGCGCTGATCAGGATGCACCAATCACAGTGGTTTGTAAGATTTTTTACAAATAATTTCCTGAGGGGGGCCTGGGTATCTCAGCGAGTACTGACGCTGACTACCACACCTGGAGTCGTGAGTTTGAATCCAGGGCATGCTGAGTGACTCCAGCCAGGTCTCCTTAGCAACCAAATTGGCCCGGTTGCTAGGGAGGGTAGAGTCACATGGGGTAACCAAATTGTCCCGGTTGCTAGGGAGGGTAGAGTCACATGGGGTAACCAAATTGGCCCGGTTGCTAGGGAGGGTAGAGTCACATGGGGTAACCTCCTCGTGGTCGCTATAACTCGCTCTCGTTGGGGCGTGTGGCGAGTTGTGCGTGGATGCTGCGGAGAATAGCGTGAAGCCTCCACATGCGTCACGTCTCCGCGGTAACGTGCTCAACAAGTGACATGATAAGATGCGTGGATTGACGGTCTCCGACACGGAGGCATCCGAGATGCGTCCTCCACCAATACAAACATTTTTAAAATGATCCTTGCTATATGTCCCTACCAACTTTCAAACCAAACCTACACCCTTGGCCAACCTAGACATGGGACCGTAGGAAAACCCAGTCGACATTAGCAATATTGATCATTTAGAGGCTCCTGCAGTATTTTTGAGTATTGTGTGCAGCCTATCAAGTCACAATGTTTGGGCATCATAGGTGCATGCCTTATAATCCCCCAAAATGGCAGCTGTCTAGCTAGGGAGCTCATTAGGTTTTTCAGACACAGTCTTTATCACTCCGACTATTTGCACACCTGTATATAAACTAATTACACCGTGTCAAATTAATTTACAACAAGCCACACTGCCTCATATAAGTGCCCACTGTCATTTATCAAACGTTTCCAGGACTGTGCCAGTGCTTTACAGCTGCAATCTGTGTTTGGAGCAGCTTCGTTTTTCCCACCATAATTTGTTTGGTTGCATGTCTTGCCATGAGTTTTTAATGCCATTGTCCTTTTCTGCATATTGCTGCACCGTTTTGCGGCGCTCTTCAGCCAGTCGCGGCCCTTTCGGCATAACGCGTGTGCCGTTTCATTTTATAGTCAGCCCCGTTTCATGGCTGGCCCACCGGGAAAAGTCCCGGTTCTCCTTATGGCCAGTCCGCCCATGATTACGGTACTTATTCTGTCTCGCTGCACTGAGCACGGAGAGGATAAAGAGACTGCAAACAGATTAAACAACACATAAGCATGCGTTTACGAATCTGAGAATACACGCTGTAACACGAGTCGTGCCAATCAGACGTTGTGTTGAGCGATAATGTTTGAGCAATCATGTGCACTTCAATATGCTAACTCGCGGTGTCAATCAAACATATCTCATCAGTGTCCCATCTCAGCACTATTCTGTGAGGATCCCGATTTATACCTGATTAATGTTGGTCACAATACCGCTAATGACAGATGTACAGTAACAGTTTGGCACCGCGTCTTCACACATTTGGTTAATTAGTGATTTTTGTTACAGCAAAACAGCAAAGACATTAAACAAATCATAGATATGAATGATTTCACATTGACGCTTGTAATGGATATATTTTTCCATCTACTGTGTGTGATGCTCTCATAGTGGCGTCACAATGAACTTTTGTAATGTCATTTTGGTAACGTTATATAAAGATTTCATTCGATAACATTAGTTAATGCGAACAAACAATGAACAATATATTTTTACAGCCTTTATTAATTGTAATGTTAGTTAATAAAAATACAATTGTTCATTGTGAGTTCATAGTGCATTAATGTTAACTAATACAACTTTTGATGTAATAGTATTTTAAAAGCACATGTTGTGACTAACATTAAGTTTCTTAGTTAATGTTAACTAGAGTAATGTTGTTAAATAATGTTAACAAATGGATCCTTTTGTTAAAATGTGACCGTAATTTACTGTGTAGGGCATAAACATTTAATGCACAATATAACTTGCAAAGGGCACTTTTTAAAAAAATCAGAGATCGGTGCCGGCCACAAATTTCCTGGTCGGTGCACCACTAATAAATGGTAAGATCAGTGTATAAACACAACATATCAGTCAATCCAGGATCATATTCCAGTGATATTATTGTTGAGAGTTTTACAGAATGTTAAAAGAAGTTTTGTAGTGAAAACCCTATTCAAGGAAATCCTTGAAGAAGCAGGTTTCATTTTAAAACCACATTTCAGTTTTGCGGTGCCGTTAGATGCGGTGATGTTAGATGCGGTGATGTTAGATGCGGTGCCGTTAGATGCGGTGCCGTTAGATGCGGTGCCGTTAGATGCGGTGATGTTAGATGCGGTGATGTTAGATGCGGTGATGTTAGATGCGGTGATGTTAGATGCGGTGATGTTAGATGCGGTGCCGTTAGATGCGGTGCCGTTAGATGCGGTGATGTTAGATGCGGTGATGTTAGATGCGGTGATGTTAGATGCCGTGCCGTTAGATGCGGTGATGTTAGATGCGGTGATGTTAGATGCGGTGATGTTAGATGCGGTGCCGTTAGATGCGGTGCCGTTAGATGCGGTGCCGTTAGATGCGGTGCCGTTAGATGCGGTGATGTTAGATGCGGTGATGTTAGATGCGGTGATGTTAGATGCCGTGCCGTTAGATGCGGTGATGTTAGATGCGGTGCCGTTAGATGCGGTGCCATTAGATGCGGTGCCGTTAGATGCGGTGATGTTAGATGCGGTGATGTTAGATGCGGTGATGTTAGATGCGGTGCCGTTATTGAAGGATAAACCTCATTTGTATCAATGACCACAAGAATGCAACATTTGTGTCCTCTCATCTGATACATTATACCCCCCCCCATGGTTAGTCTTTATTAGTGAACGCGTGTGACCCGCACAGAACTAATGTAGGCGTGCATAGAGGCATCGTGTGGCCACGGTTAAAGGGCTTTTTTTAAATTCCACATATATATTAGCATTCAGCAGATATGTTGGTTTTTATTGATTAATATACTTATTGTGGGTGGATCAACCGAATGCCTTTGTTCAGCTACTCTTTCAAAATAAGCTGAAGTACTTTAATGCTGTTTTATACAGTATCAGTAAATCAAGATTATTGATGATGGGTCCAAAACATAGTAGGCACTTAAGTCAACATGAACTCAACATGTTCTCAACCCAGGCTTGATTTTATCCTTTGGAAATGGATTAGATCATAGAAATTGGTCTTATAAATAGTAAACAGGGTCAATTTTGATTCCATGTTGCTTTAATGGAAGGAATGGCCTATAATGTGACTGCGTGACTATTCATTGGCGCAGTTGCCCAATAATGGCGTATTTCGTGCTAGCTAATGCTCTGATTGTTGGAGTTAGTTTTCTGGCTCAGCATAATTGAGCAAAATCCATTCGCCGGTAACAGCTGAAGGACAGTGTCAGTTTTTAGAAACGTATGTTCACACAGATATATGACCTATTCCCAGATATTCCCAACCACACACCGGCTTCACAGTGCGAGTCTCGACACCTAAACAAACCGCTGAGGGTTTCTCCGAATTGCATCAGTGTCCTCTGCGAGACGCTTCCCCTGTTGTCTTCATTATAGTCTGAGAAACAGGTGTGTGCTGCGAGATGCTGCAGAACACCAGACATATGCTCAGTGCAGATCCCTGACAGAGGCAGCATGGGAAATCACTACATTCAATGTACTTTATTACGTTTAAAAGTGCACGGTTTGGCATTTTGGAACGGAGACTAAAATACATTTTTCCATATCAATTAGAGTCGTATCGTTACACACAAATAGAGGCTTAAACTTGAAGATCACACTGGTAATATGAGAATTATTATGGCATCAGTGTGAGTTTCGATTAGGGCTGGTATCGTCAAATACCTCACGACACGATGCAACACAATATTGTGATTGAATTGCAATTGAAACACTAGCAAATCCGTGTGAGCATTATTACACTAAAATATCATAATCGTTGTGGATTATTTCCCTTCATATCATAATTGCAATACATTTGTATTAAAGTACTTATTTTAGGTGTTTATACATATCCATATTCTTCAGCTACACATCCAAAACAAGCCGAGAACGGTTTAGATAAATTACTTTATTGCTGTTTTATATGTAATATTAGGGCTGCAACTAACGGTTATTTTGATAATCGATTAATCTAAGGATAGTTGCAGCGATTAATCATTAGCTCTAAACCGATTATTCATCTTGTGCCCGATTTAAAAGGTTGTATTAAACATGCTTACAAACAACAAACAGGGCAAAATCATCTTTTATTACCTCTAAATGACATTCACTGAATTAAAGAAAAAAAAAAACTTAATTTTTGTACTTAATTTAGTAAAAATTTAATTGCAAAAATTGTATTTTGTTATCAAGAGTTTTTTCTGTTTTCCATTTAAAATGGTCAAAAAACTTAAAATAAGATACATTTACTTGAGAAGCAGCATATAATATGTCTAAGTGTATTTTTTCACTTTATACTTAAGACAAAATATACTTATATTTTCAGATCTATTCTGTAAAAGCAAGTCTAAACATCTGATATGTTGCTTCTCAGGTCAATGCATCTTTAAAGGATTTTTAGATATTTTAAAATATTGATATTTTTAAAGGGCACCTGTTATGTTTTTTTCAAATATTACATTTCCTATAGTGTGTTATAAATCTGTTTGTGAATGTAAAGAAAAGTCAGCAAAGCTTCAGAAATCAAAGTGCACCACAAATAGAGTCATTGACTCCCAAAAGAAAGAACCGATTCTGAACACCTGAAACGAGTCATTAGTAATTCCAGACTTACTTCCTGTACTAACCTACATCATTAAACCCGCCTCTGGTCTTCAATGGCTGCTCGCGAACAGCTTTGACCCGCCCTCAAACACTACACTAAGCGGTAGACTAATCACAACAGACTGGGGCATCTGACCAATCAGAGCAGAGTATGCTCTCTGAAAGGAGGAGTTTAGAATGAATGCTTTAGAACGGACCAATCAGAGCAGAGTATGCTCTCTGAAAGGAGTTTAGAGTGAACGTTTCAAGAACAGATCATGGAACGAGTCGTTTCTGACACTGGGGGGAAAAAAGTTAATGGTGCAATTTAAATTATGAGCAAATCAAAGTGTTTTTTGAGCTTGAATGCATGTAAATCTATTATGTGAGACCTTTAAACAAAATTAGGCATGTTTAAAAACCATAAAAGCTGCTCTTTAATATTATATTCAAGATTCTCAGATAACAATTTTTTCTTCTGCAGTATATCTGATATTTTTAGATATTTATTTTGGAAAACGAGCCAAAACAAAAACAAATCAAATAAGTATTTTGTTGCCGTGTATAATATGGCGTATACTACACCTCTCTCACCTTTCTGTTCACTTCAATCCATCTTTAACTCTCACAAAAACAAACTCAATAAAACTGCGTATTGCTAATGTTCTTCACGATAAGAAATGCAGTGACACATATATTATGATTCAATATGTCACGAGTCATCAAGTTATAATCTAGCTGTATTAAGCGTGTGCGCTCGAGAGATGAGCGTCCCATGACAGAGTGTTCATCAGCGGGTGCAGTTTCAATCTCTCCCCCTTAGATCGGGACATTCACACGACTCATAGAAGAGGCGCTGACCGCACGGAGAAATGCCCTTTTCAGAGTTTGTAGTTATTTACATGATCTGCTTCTGTATTATTTTAACTTTAATAAATCTATAATTTTATTAAATATTACCGCATTAAATATTACCGCATTAATGATGCAACGCATTCAATATAACTGCATTAAAGATGCAACGCATTAAATACAACCGCAATAAAGATGCAACGCATTAAATATTACCGCATTAAAGATGCAACGCATTAAATACAACCGCAATAAAGATGCAACGCATTAAATACAACCGCATTAAAGATGCAACGCATTAAATATTACCGCATTAAAGATGCAACGCATTAAATATAACCACATTAAAGATACAATGCATTAAATATAACCGCATTAAAGATACAATGCATTAAATATAACCGCATTAAAGATGCAACACATTAAATATTACCGCAATAAAGATGCAACGCATTAAATAATACCGCATTAAAGATGCAACGCATTAAATATTACCGCAATAAAGATGCATCGCATTAAGTACAACCGTATTAAAGATGCATCGCATTAAGTACAACCGCATTAAAGATGCAACGCGTTCAATACAACCGCATTAAAGATGCAACGCGTTCAATACAACCGCATTAAAGATGCAACGCGTTCAGTACAACCGTATTAAAGATGCAACGCGTTCAATACAACCGCATTAAAGATGCAACGCATTAAATACAACCGCATTAAAGATGCAACGCGTTCAATACAACCGCATTAAAGATGCAACGCGTTCAATACAACCGCATTAAAGATGCAACGCGTTCAATACAACCGCATTAAAGATGCAACGCGTTCAATACAACCGCATTAAAGATGTGACGCATTAAATGTAACCGCATTAATGAAGTAACGCATTAAATGTAACCGCATTAAAGATGTAACGCATTAAATATAACCGCATTAAATATAACTGCATTAAATATAACTGCATTAAAGATGTAACGCATTAAATATAACCGCATTAAATATAACCGCATTAAATATAACTGCATTAAATATAACTGCATTAAAGATGTAACGCATTAAATATAACCGCATTAAATAAAACCGCATTAAAGATGTAACGCATTAAATATAACAGCATTAATGAAGTAACGCATTAAATATAACAGCATTAAAGATTTAACGCATTAAATATAACTGCATTAAAGATTTAACGCCGGAGTGTTTCCTTTAAAGAGCTCCGGCTTCACTTATTCCACAATGAGAGTGCTTCTGTATTTACTTTATTTGTTATTGTTGTATAATTCCCTCATTCTTTGTGATGTCATCAGCTAAAGCTGTTTGTAAAGTTGAGAGTGCATCTGTGTAACGCTCATCAGTCAGTCGTGAACTGCAGCGCTGCTCTCACACGTCATCATCAGAGTTTAATGTGATCTCATGTTACATTAAATGACATCAAACGACTATTCAACCACGAAAATGTTTGTCTAAAAATGTTTATTTTTGACATTGACGATAAAGTCGACTAATCGTTTCAGCCCCATGTACTATTATATTTATTAGTTGTTTTTGTAAATCAAGGCAGTCAACATCACATTGGCACTATTAGAATTATACAAAACAAGCAGTTATTTACATTTTTAATTATTTATAAACCGCAGCAACAATGATCTTGTCTGTGATTGCTAAATAAATTAAATTGGACATTTTTATGCATCATGAGTAGACCCACATGGACAACTATAATTGACACTTTTCACGATAAGTTAATTGTGACAGCTTTTACAAGTGTAATATATTGGAAATAAATGCACATGACAATAAAGGATTGATACAAAGATCTGAAGTATTGATGTAATACTGTAAGAACAACATTTTTAGTTTATTGATATACATGTTTCAACTCTGCCCTGATTTTGTCACTAATCTTTTTTGCATTGAGGATTTCCACTGAAACAAACCAACCATCTTCCTAACTTAAAACACTACGGTGATTCTCTTGGGTCCAGAGCTTTCGCTTTATGTTCTGTCGCTCCGTTCCTTCCCCCACCACTCAGTTAATGGCCAAACCAAGAGGACAGGATGTCAGAAGCCGCTTGTTATCAGCTCACATTACCACTTATATACAGTCAGGTGTAGAGTTGAAATGGGCCTGTGCCACCTGTCTGCAGTATCCTGTTGCCTTTCCAATCTCTTTAAGAGATGCTGATTGAGTAAATAATTCAGATCCATTTCATTGCATTTCAAGCTAAACCCACCGAGGTTCATTACTCACGCGCATGTGGGTGGACGCTGCTCAGAGACGATATCTTCTCAGGGCTTTTGCATTTTTTTTAAAATTAAGGTTAATCATGAGTCTCTATTTTCTGCTTTATTGGGGGGGGGGGGGGGGGGGGTTATAACATGGGCCACCCTGGCAGCGCTAAACATCTCTTCAAATCTCTTTGTTGTTTCTGCGTAATGTATTCTGCAGAGGCACATTCATACTAGAGATTTTTGGGCATTTATACACAGGCATGTATGCATGATATATTTGAAATAATTTTGCTGGTCATATAAAATTAATGAATATTCTGAATAATGCAACGATTTAATGTAGTTTTTATTTTTTACCATTATCTTTCCTAATAATTTTTTCCCCTTTTTCTCCCAATGCGCGCTAAGTGCTCGTGGTGGCGTAGTGACTCGCCTCAATCCGGGTGGTCAGTTGCCTCCATCTGAGACCATCAATCCGCGCATCTTATCACGTGACTTGTTGAGCGTGTTACCATGGAGACGTAGCGCGTGTGGAGGCTTCACGCTATTCTCCGCGGCATCCACGCACAACTCACCACACGCCCCACCGAGAGCGAGAACCACATTATAGCGACCACAAGGAGGTTACCCCATGTGACTCTACCCTCCCTAGCAACTGGGCCAATTTGGTTTCCCCATGTGACTCTACCCTCCCTAGCAACTGGGCCAATTTGGTTACCCCATGTGACTCTACCCTCCCTAGCAACCGGGCCAATTTGGTTACCCCATGTTACTCTACCCTCCCTAGCAACTGGGCCAATTTGGTTTCCCCATGTGACTCTACCCTCCCTAGCAACTGGGCCAATTTGGTTACCCCATGTGACTCTACCCTCCCTAGCAACTGGGCCAATTTGGTTACCCCATGTTACTCTACCCTCCCTAGCAACTGGGCCAATTTGGTTTCCCCATGTGACTCTACCCTCCCTAGCAACTGGGCCAATTTGGTTACCCCATGTGACTCTACCCTCCCTAGCAACCGGGCCAATTTGGTTACCCCATGTGACTCTACCCTCCCTAGCAACCGGGCCAATTTGGTTACCCCATGTGACACTACCCTCCCTAGCAACCGGGCCAATTTGGTTACCCCATGTGACACTACCCTCCCTAGCAACCGGGCCAATTTGGTTACCCCATGTGACACTACCCTCCCTAGCAACCGGGCCAATTTGGTTACCCCATGTGACACTACCCTCCCTAGCAACCGGGCCAATTTGGTTACCCCATGTGACACTACCCTCCCTAGCAACCGGGCCAATTTGGTTACCCCATGTGACACTACCCTCCCTAGCAACCGGGCCAATTTGGTTACCCCATGTGACACTACCCTCCCTAGCAACCGGGCCAATTTGGTTACCCCATGTGACTCTACCCTCCCTAGCAACCGGACCAATTTGGTTACCCCATGTGACTCTACCCTCCCTAGCAACCGGGCCAATTTGGTTACCCCATGTGACTCTACCCTCCCTAGCAACCGGGCCAATTTGGTTACCCCATGTGACTCTACCCTCCCTAGCAACCCTTATTTTTTTAATCGGTTCATCTAACAATTATTTTTTCGATTAGCCGATTAATCTAACGACTAATTTGCCGATTTTTCTAAAGATATTTTATTATTATTTCTTGATTAATATAACAATTAATTAACCCAAAATAAATATACAAAACTTGTCATTAATATTTCAATATTTCAATAAATTATCTTCTTTTAATCACTTATTCTGCATTCAAAATAGCCCCGTTTTAACTGGTCATCTCCATTTTACAGTCCAACATTAATTTTATGTGGAGAAATTTTAAGTAAGAACTTGTTCAATTCGAGTAAAAGGAAAGTGCAGTCTACATTCAGCAATCCAACAACAAAATAAATTAAACAAAATGTAAAATTCACGTCACTTTCAGAAGGAATATCAAAACATTGTGCAACCTCGAGTTTAGCGGTC
This sequence comes from Moxostoma hubbsi, assembly GCA_032164185.1. Taxonomy (NCBI): domain Eukaryota; kingdom Metazoa; phylum Chordata; class Actinopteri; order Cypriniformes; family Catostomidae; genus Moxostoma; species Moxostoma hubbsi. The sequence goes on along the minus strand of JAVLUX010000050.1, from coordinate 169,849 downwards.
CAACATAAAATCATTTTACAGTAACATTACTGCAATTCCAGCAACAGTTAACTTCATCTAACAGGAATAACTAAAACTATTGCGATCTGCATTAAATCTAAGAATATAATTGAACTGATTTACAGACTGGAACAGTCACACAGTTTACACCATTTTCTCACTCATACATGGCAACCGTCTACGATCATGTTGGAGAAAGAATCGTCATTGGCTAGTCAATTTTAGTTTTTGACAACATGTAAGCAAAATGTAACTAAAAATATCAATGTAAAAAATCTATTTATATGATGTCATTAAATCACATTCTTAATAATGATACAAGCTGTCGTCACTGTTGGACATTTCGTGCACATTTGTACCAAAACAATTCATAAGGTAGGAACTTAATAATGACAATTAGGGGTCACGACTGTGAAATTGGACTGACAATTAATTGTGATTATGACTATGATTACCGTTTTAGGACTATGATGATTAATTGTCTGTTTTAGGTGTTTCACGAATAATATGATTGAACCATACATACTCACTATGTGTGCTTCATTTATACAAATTTTGCTTGGGTCATATAATAAAATAAGGGTATATGATTTCCTTTTCAGGCTTCAAAAACATATGAATGACTATATATTAAAATAATATTTTAATGATCAAAATATGTCTAAATAACTCAAATATACCTCTCTTATTTGTCCAATTTACTTTTGATCCATTGGACTTTCAATGTTTTGTTTTCTTTTGCTTCTATTGTACAGCTTCTTTAATATACAGCTAACCTGTATATTATATTATATTATATTGTGCAATAGTAAAATATTTCTGCCTTAAATTCTACATAACTTTAAGTCTCTCTGAGGAACTCACAAGCCCGTATTTCTCATGAAGACTTTGAGATTGTGTTTCTTGCATTTGATCATGTCCACAGAAATCGAGCATCTCCTCTGTGTCACTGCATGTTATTAAACTGCGTGAATAAACCCACAATGACCGCAGATATTTGACATTATATGGCTGTTACGTGAAACTGGAGCGTTTTGCGTTCACAAAATGAATACTTTTATACCTTGTTTATATTTTGGCGGGAGTTTGGCGCAAGTCTCTGTAGACGGCGTGCACATCAGAGCGCTTGAGACGTGGTTAATTGATTTACTCTGCATGGCCGTTTAAGTAAACAGAAAATATAAAAATGGACAAATAACAAAATTAGATGACGCATGATGTAACGCGTTACGCCTTAGCAGCAGTGCAGAAATGACTTTTAACATGGTCATTTCGATGAGGAAACATTTAGAAAATACATTTTAAGTGACCACTACCACAACCAGAAACACTTTGTAATAGTGTTGTAATACTGTGTCATGTTTGGGTGGGGACAAAAAGTAAACCGGACTTACGGCAGTCTTGACAAGCGCTCCGGGATGCTTCCGCTTCAAGTGTTCGTTCATGGCGGTTGTACGGCTGCGATAAGCCATTTCCAATTTGCATATCTTCGGCAGCACCACATCGTTGGGTCTCCGGCTACAATACTCCCACACATTAGATCACATTCGCAAGTTTTTAGCTGCAGTTTGTTTTTCGGGGATTCCATGCTTAAGCCAATGCGACGCACCGACGCATGTTATGCAAATCGCCGTATTTCTGTAATCGATGAAGTCGATTACGTCGATGAATCGTCCCGGCCCTACTAAGGAGACCTGGCTGGAGTCACTCAGCACACTCTGGATTCGAACTAGCGAACGCCACGAGTGGTAGCCAGCATCATTACCACTGCGCTGCTCAGACCCCCGGCCATTATCTTCGCCATTAGACTAATTTCACAATCCTTAAGTATGTGTGTTAACCTAATGGCCCTATTTGGCCATTGATTGGCGAAATTGCGCATGCAATGCGCTAATGGGTTGGATCAATGCAATTTATTTTGTGTGCTCATTCTCTGGTTATTGCACCCCATCTGCATTCTATTATATAGTCCATCCTATTATATAGTCCTTTCCCTGTCAAGCACCAGCGATGTAAAAAAAAAACCAGCGCAAATGGTCTATACATGATGCATCCTCTGCATGCGCTGCTCCGGTACACAATGTATGTGTTGTATGTCATCTATATTTGGCTCTCGTCCTCCTCGCCTGCTTTGCATCCTTGAGCTTTGGAAAGGCACTACACTTAGTATTATTATTAATCACATTGATCTACTGACACACAAATCATGGCTAGTATAAAAAGGGATCGATCACTTTCTAAACTCTCCAAACAGGAAAATAGCCAATTGCGCCACTCCTTTAACTTGCAATGCACCCACAGATAGCGCAAACACTCCCACCCATGCCACTTGCGCTGGCATGAAAACTGCGCTTCGTATTAGCACGCTCTCGTAAATTGGGTAAGACGTAGCACACAGTCGTTGCGCCTAGCACGGTCACGAATATTGAACTTCTTAAACTTCAATAGCAAAAAACGGCTTTAGAGGTGGTGCGGCACTTACAATGGAAGTCAATGGGGCCAATTTTGGGAAAAATGTTAAGCATATAATTTTATAAAAGCACTTAAATGAATTCTTCTGTTAAAACTCATGTATTATTTCAGCTGTCAAGTTGTTTAAATCAACATTTTTAACTGGTCATTTTAGGGTTTGGGGTTTACAGAGGTACGTCGTCATGGCAACGAAGTAGTAAATTGTCTCTATCTTCACCCAGATGTGGTTATTAAGTGATTTAATGACAGTAAAATCATGTTCACACACATATTGTTCATGTGTCTATACTTGTGAAACAGTATTTTAATGTTGACGGATTAAACCCCATTGACTTGCATTGGAAGTGTCACTGCAACACACATTTGTTGTGGTGATCAACATTATGACACAAATGTTTCCATTTATGAAACCTAGAATGATTAAACTATGGTTCCTCTGATGGAAAAATTCAAATCAAATGCTTCAATACCACTATATAGGCCTGTATTAAAGAGAATAGCTTAAATTAATAGCTTAAATCGCCCAGCCGAGGTCAGACCTGTATGACGCCCTGATATCCTAATAATGCAAGCACGTTTGACCCTTCATTCAGGGTCGTGGGGGTGGAGAGAGCGAGAGTTGCCCTCCTCTCGTGCCTTTGTTACGAGGCTGCAGTTGTTCAGTGAAGCTCCGGGTTTAAGTGGCCCACAGGGGAGCAGATGAATAAGAGGTGAAGTCAGCTGAGGGGGGAGGAGGAGGTTCAGACAGGTGCCCGTTTATGCACGGTCACAGGGAGCAGGTGGGGCGAGTTAAACGACATACATCATGTGCTGAGAAAGTGCGACTGTGTCCGAAACCTGAGGCAGCTGTGGCCAGTCACTGACTTCACAAATGCAGCCTTTTAATGAAAGATTTCTAACATGCTTCGAAGACATAAAATTATGTTTATAAATTTCGGCTGCCAAAGCTGAATACTCGTGTAATTTGGTGTAAATTTTGTTCATGTGTCTCAGATTTGCTGCAGTATTTATAAACAGGACGAGGGCTTTATGAGCATTTACATTGCAAATACACATCTGATGTCTATTCTCAGACATTTTTATAATTAACTGTCATGGAAATTAACAATCAATTAAACGTTAACATGCAAAATAACATATGCATGCAGCATACTGCTTAAATTGAATTTTAATTATTACAATTAAGCAATGCAAGTATTGGCATTTTCCCCTTAAAATGTTCTTAGTTCAGTGTATTTTAATACATTTAGGCGATGTTTAGAGTTGAATTTTACTACGAGCATAGTCTAAATGAATTGCCGAACCTCACTGTTATTTTTAATGTTTGGATAATATAACAGGCACAGTAATGTACACATTAAATAATACACATTATGTTAAAACACCAGATATTATTTAATAGGAGGAGGTGTCGGTACGTTAATATAAAAATCAGTTTACAGCTTCTATATGATTAATTTACAGCATATTTGCATTGAATTGAGACGTGCAGAGCGAGTAAGTGCACAGCACCGCTTGATTAGCGCCACCAACGCGCTGGATTAACCCGCAGCGGCGACTCTGGAAACATGAAGCTCTCATCTCATTGGTCAGGATACATTTTTAATCTCGGTCCATAGGAGGATAAAAAAAACCTTCAGGAAACTGTCAGCGGATGACTTGTCGGACCCGGTGTAAATAGCGGCATAGGAATCCATTGCTCGTCCGGGCTTGGTGCGAATAGGCCTTAAAACTCGCGCATTAGGATCGGTTGTCATCACTGATAGAACTGTAGACTAACTTTAATTTTTCGATTAATTGTGCGGCCCTTGTTCAATAAATGGTTACATTTATTAATAATAATCAGAATAAACTATTCTTCCATCGATTAACTGTAGGCCGTTTATGGTTGCCTAGCAACTAGATGGAGTGCGATCACAGGTCACATCATTTCGCAACTACTTCGAATTCAGTCTGAGTTTGAATGTACTGCAAGTATAATTCAAAATCCAATTAAGAATGAAAGTGGTCTAGTTTGGGGAGAAATAGTATACAACAGCAATCCACGTTGGCTCAATGTTTCATTGAATGGAGTATTTAATAGCATCATCTTGCACCAGAATCCAGCGCGAGTCTGTTGTCTCATTAGTGTGCGCATTGGAAATGGCTGTGATTATCTGTGAGGCAGGAATGCTGGGTAATCAGACATTTATCACTGAGGAGGATGTGAACTGAACATAACACCACCTGCACCCTTCAGGTAAATGAGGAACAGAGGAAGAGGAGGAGGTCTCAGGGGAGAAACACTCTACCGTCAGGAGGCAGCATGCTAATTAACCTGGAGAGACCAGATCGGGGAAGCCTTGGGCTTCAAACACATTTACTTTTACTTTATTTACGTAAAGATGCAACTCTGTCCATTTGTTGAGCGATGACCGTACAGGGGGATTGTTTTGCCACGTATGTAGGATGAACGTTACCTGTGAACTCTTGCCTCTGAAATCTCACAGGCTTAAAGCGTGAGAGCCTAGAGAAATCTGCGGAGACGCTTAAATATTAACTTGATTTATTGCTGTGGATACGGGCAGCATTCTGTACTCATTGACTCATCCTGCACTGGACACGTAGAGTTTATCCACGGGGCACTTTAGTATGTTAATGTAAGCTGAGATCACGCCATGTAGAGGACAGGAAGTTATCTACCCAAGGATCTTTTGTTTTGGGGTAGGTTTGGTATGATAAGGCTCATTAATGGTGTTTGCTAATTCAAACTTCACGATTATCATTTCTTATATTTGTGATTTGAAGAAACCTGCAACCCAATTGAGTGGCAGACAAACGCCGTCTTCTGAAAGTGGCCAGAGACTTTTCCCAAAACTACCTTTTGTTTGTTAGTATGCCTGCTTATTAATGCCATAGACTGGCCGACACTAACAGGAAGTGCTTGGCTGTGTTTTTAAGGCGCCATGCAGACCCCAGAGGCAGGCGCAGACTCCGCGTCCACCGTACCCCTTCAGACCAGCGTGCCTGTGCAGCCTGCGGTCAGTTCGCAGCAGGTGGCATCTCAGGTGCCCGTCCAGCAACAGGTGAGACATTGCCATGATTGACCAGTCACAATCAGTTTACCAGAATGCAACTGCTATTTGTCCATCTCTATCATGCTGTATAGGCTTGAATCCACATCCATTTATTCTAGTCTATTGAGATGCGAGTCGCCGTCAGTGTAACTGCATGTTGTGTGTTTGCAGGCGCAGACTGTTCAACAGGTCCAGCATGTGTACCAAGCACAGGTGCAGTATGTTCAGGAGGAAAACAATGGCGTTTACACCAACGGAAACATGTGAGTGTTTCATCATGCATCTCAAGCGGCTTACAGAGATGTGATGGCAGATATGCTCTCTGAATATGATTATAAAGAAATTAAAACAGTGTCAGTAGCTGTGGCCCCTCCCTCTATGGCCTCAAACAACAATAAAGTGGCAAAAAGCACAAAAATACTAATAAAACCCCTCATTTACATGAATGTTGGTGGAGTGAACATGTCCTACATACTATCCAGAGTGTACACATTAAAAGAAACCCTGGAATTATCCGGAAATTTAGGCTAATTCCTAGATTCCTAGACCTGAAAAAATAAGCTCAAAAATGGTGAATATTAGGGTTGTGCGATATACTGGAACGATATGTTGATGTTAATTCCATACCCAACCACAGTACGGTGCTATGCAGCGAATTTTCACGCTTTGAGATTTTTGGGATGAGATGAATAACAATTTGACAATTAATCAAATTCAAATGTATATTATTTTCTTCAATGTTTACATTAATAATAAAATTTATTTGACCAACCAAAAAAATAACTGCAATGTATTTTTGAGAATTAATAGCCGTTTTTTCACCATGGAGTTCTGAGCATTGAACGGTGACAGCATTTCCACTGGAGCACGGTTCGGCACGGCACGATTATAAACCGTTCTTGGCCCAGAATTCTTGGCACGGTTATCTAACCGTACTCAACCGGGCTGGTAGAATGGAATAGTGTCACCAGAACTTGAATTTGAAAAAGCCTCAGAATACATGATCTTGAAAAAAGAGTGCTGAGTGACTCCAGTCAGATCTCCTTAGCAACCAAATTGGGCCGGTTGCTAGGGAGGGTAGAGTCACATGGGGTAACCAAATTGTCCCGGTTGCTAGGGAGGGTAGAGTCACATGGGGTAACCAAATTGGCCCGGTTGCTAGGGAGGGTAGAGTCACATGGGGTAACCAAATTGGCCGGTTGCTAGGGAGGGTAGAGTCACATGGGGTAATCAAATTGGCCGGTTGCTAGGGAGGGTAGAGTCACATGGGGTAACCTCCTCGTGGTGGTGATTAGTGGTTCTCGCTCTCAATGGGGTGTGTGGTGATTGACTCCAGTCAGGTCTCCTTAGCAACCAAATTGACCGGTTGCTAGGGAGGGTAGAGTCACATGGGGTAACCAAATTGGCCCGGTTGCTAGGGAGGGTAGAGTCACTTGGGGTAACCTCCTCGTGGTCGCTATAATGTGGTTCTCGCTCTCGGTGGGTCGTGTGGCGAGTTGTGCGTGGATACCGCGGAAAATAGCGTGAAGCCTCCACAAGCGCTACGTCTCCACGGTAATGTGCTCAACAAGTCACGTGATAAGATGCGCGGATTGACGGTCTCAGACGCGGAGACAACTGAGATTCGTCCTCCACCACCCAATTGAGTCACTACGCCACCACGAGGACTTGGGAATTGGGCGTTCCAAATTGGGGAGAAAAAGGGGATTATTAAATGATAAATAAATAAATAAATACTGAGTGTAATTTTGCTGTAAATTTTCAATATTTGAAAAGATTTTGTGTGAATTCACCTAAAAAAAAATGCAGGTTGTGAAATTCAGGTCTCAATATTCAGGTTGTTGAATATGGGTTGAGGAATTCAGGTGGCAAAATTGGAGGATGAGATCCGGGAGTAAAGAGCAAACGAGTGTGGATGCATCTCTCTCTCTCTCTCTCTCTCTCTCTCTGACAATCGCAAAGCAATGGAAACAGATCAAAAGTCACTTTAAATGTATATATATATATATAGTTGCTGTCTGATGAAAAGCATGCATCTCCTAAAACTGCACGGAAGAACTCTCTCATAAACAATCTTACAAGATACTTGTTAAACAGACAGCCGGATTAAACATCTTTTCATTGGTCATTTCAATGCACAATTCAGACAGTGGAAGAGGTCATTCGGTGCATTCCGTCTGTGCTCAAAAGTCAAAATGGCTAAATGTGGTATGCAATCTCTCCAAATTAATTTAGAAAAAGTCATTGGAAATTCACTGGCCTTCAGGTGTGGGAACCTTGACTGCCGTACTTCCAAATATGATATAAAATTTGCCATTAAAAAAGGCAAAAACGTAAGAGTTACATGTTTTTGTTAAAAACTCTTAAACAGGTGTGTTTGTCTAGAGGCAAGCGTGCCGTTAGCAGTCGTATCATAAGGTATGGATTTTTAATTTATATTCTATTTGTCATTCCAAATTAGTTTTCACAGTTATTCTGTTTTATCTATCATTTTAGTATTTTGTTTGTTTTGGCTGCACAGCTGAACGTTGTCTAACATCATTACATTACTCAAGGCAGTCTTGTGGTACCTCTATATACTTGTATTATCATGTTTAATGCGGATTGTAAATGTTGCAAATGTTGTTATACAGGGTGAATATGGGTAAAGTGAAAAAAGGGCATTTATGTTTAATCCCCATTGGATTCACATGCATTTCTATACATGATTATAAATCATTAGCGTGTAAACAATTAAAGGGACAGTACGCCCAATAAATGAGAATTCCCTCATCATTTATTCACCCACATGTCATCCCAGATGTGTGTGACTTTCTTCTGCAGAAGCTTTTTAGAAGAATATTTCAGCTCTGTTGGTCCATACAATGCAAGTGAATGGTGACCAGAATGATGAAGCTCCAAAAAGCACATAAAGTCAGGATACAGGTGGTTTAATCCATGTCTTCAGAAGAGATAGGAGAGGTGTGGGTGAGAAACAGATCAAAATTTAAGTCCTTTTTTTACTGGAAATCTTGACTTCGGCAGTCTCCTTGGTGATCATGATTTCAAGCTTGATTATATTTCCCAGTGCCATTTAGCAGTCTGCGAGCTCTACTAAAACGTGTAATCGAGCTTGAAATCGCGATCGATCCACTAGACTGCAATTGCAAGATGTACAGTGCAAAAGGAGTCACATTTTGGTTAGTTCTCACCCAAAACAGATTAGATCACTTCAGACATGGATTAAACCACTTGTATCCTGACTTTATGTGCTTTTTGGAGCTTCATCATTCTGGTCACCATTCACTTGCATTGTATGGACCAACAGAGCTGAAATATTCTTCTAAAAATCTTAATTTTGTGTTCAGCAGAAGACAAAGTCACACATCTGGGATGGCATGAGGGTGCATAAATGATGAGGGAATTCTCATTTATTGGGCGTACTGTCCCTTTAACACTTTGTAATTTTTTTTCTAGAGAACAATTTTTACTCTGTCCCACTTTACTGCTTAAAACGTCGTCAAAGTTTCCACTTCCCAGTATTGAGCATTTCTTCATTTTTGCTTTTGACTGAAGTAGAAGACATCCTAAGCTTTCTTCAAAAGGTGTAAAGTTTAATCATAATTAAAAGTGTCCCACTTTGCCCATATTCACCCTAGAACATCAAATTAAAATGAATGGGACCATTTATATTTTAGTTAGTTTTGGAGTTATGAAATAGTATTTTAGATTTAGTTAGCTGTAATAACACTAGCCGTACAGGACTCGACTAGCGCGCTCCAGTCCCTCTGTCGTGTCCCTGAAACGTGCCGACACATGGCCCCTGAGGGCCGCAAGCATCAGTGAGAGAGGCAATCGTGTCCCCTAAAAATGACCACAGGTATTGATGAGCGCCCGCTATAAGAGGTCTGAGAGCGGTCTGTGATCATGTGCTTTTTACTGAAGAAAGAAGCCCAAGAAACGGTGACTTGTAGCACAGAAAAGCACTTTGAGACATTCACCTGTGTCCCTCCACACGGGTCAGCTGAAAGAGCTGCTTCTGTTCAACAACCTTCGGCTCGTTCATATTTAGAAATTCACTCAGTGAGAAGCCAAGATCTTTTAAATTGGCTATTATAAATAAAATGCCATCAAACTGAAAGAAGAAAGCACATATCAGAATGGCAATCAAAAGCAATGTTCTCTATGAAAATAGTTATGCTTTGGTGATTTCTGTATCCATGGAAACAGCACTCTCACCTGAAGCTGAAAGGAAGCAAACCCATCAAGACACGACTTATTATGACTCTCAAGTCAACTAAAGAAAAGCGTGTGCTGATGTAATTAGAAAAATGTCAGAAATCATTTTAGAAAAATACAAATACCATTAGCAGCAGAATTTCACCTGTTTTTGTTTTATTGGCAGGCGGACGTATTCGTACTCGGAACCGCAGCTGTACAACCAGAACAGCGGCGGGAACTACTTTGATACGCAAGGCAGCTCGGCTCAGGTGAGCACTGTGGTGACGACTCACAGTATGGCCAACAACGGCAACGGGAACGGCGATCTGGCCATGGGACTGTCTGGAGGCCAAATCATCAGCAGCTCAGGAGCTTATCTGATTGGAGGAAACTCCATGGATGGCTCCGCCCCTCACAGTCAGACAACTAGAGCCTCCCCCGCCACGGTGAGCTCCAATCACAGACGCCCACATCACTCCCAATGCATCAACGGGTCACTTATGAACCCAAAATACTGCGCTTAATCTTTAATTCTAGGTGACTAATCACATGTATGAACTCTTTGTATGACGGTCCGACTGAAGCACACGTGATGCTCTTTGTTTAGTCTATTCTCAAATCATGCTGGGGAACATTTCATGTTCTTAATAATCTTAATGGAAAATGTATGTCTATATCGATCTAATCTACTGTGTATCAAATAGTGAAAACAAAGTAATTAACAGTAATTTACTACAAAAATGAAACAAAATGACACGATGGGACTCAGTTGTGCATCGTTTTCCTCCAGTCCCTGGTTTAACCTGTAAGAACTCATCTTTGTTAATCAAAATGACAGATTTAAAAGTTTATTTGTCATGAAAACTATCCAGTCATGCCTTAAAATCACTTATATAACTTTACACCTTTGCCTCATTTAGTATGCGTGCTCTTATGACTATGCAAATTAGTCCCCGCCTCCATCTCCACTCACCCCTGCACCGCTCGCCTGCAGCTCGGACTCGCGGTGTCCCCAGGATAAATTGATGGAACGGCGTTGGGCTTCAATATAAGTTTAGTGGCAAAACCTTTTTAAAAAAAATTTAAAATAATTAACATTTTTCTCTGGAAGTTTTACTGGGACATTCTGATTTTTCCAAATAAACTGCACCCATTTATCTTGGATTATCAGATCCTTTGGTAATACATGAAGGCGCACCATTTGTCCTTTCGCAACTCTGCATCCGAAAACAGAACATGTCTTGCAAAATACCGACACGCTTCTCCTGATACCGCTTGCTTCACCGTACCGTATGCGATTGATATGGAAAGCCTTAAGTTTGATTGGCTCCTTCGGTTTGGGGCGTATGAAACCCTGGCTGTCTCAGTCCGTGTTTTCGAGATTGTCTTTGGTACAAAAGTTCCAAGGTGAAAACGCTCAACTATGGCGTCGACTGCTGAGTTCACTCATGGGATGTCTTCTAGCATATATAAAACACCATATGGACATTTAAACAAGTTTAAAAACATATTCCAGACTTTACCAGCTTCTTGAAATCGTCCTTTCGACAATTCATTAAAATAAATTTGACTTGCCAACGCTAATGCCGTCATTAACCCGTTGACACGCAATCACCCGCACGCGGTGGTGACGTCACTCTGCTTACATTTACTATATAATTTACCATCTATAAATGTAATTAATGTTAACATTATACATCAGCAATTGAGTTATTTGTGCAGGAGTACAAATGAAAACATGCAATATGAAAATGGGACTTTATTATGAAAACATGCAATAACAAAACGGGACTTTTATTATGAATACACGCAATATCAAAACGGGACTTTTATTATGAATACACGCGATATCAAAACGGGACTTTTATTATGAATACACGCGATATCGAAACGGGACTTTTATTATGAATACACGCAATATCAAAACGGGACTTTTATTATGAATACACGCGATATCGAAACGGGACTTTTATTATGAATACACGCGATATCGAAACGGGACTTTTATTATGAAAACATGCAATATCGAAACGGGACTTCTATTATGAAAACATGCAATAACAAAACGGGACTTTTATTATGAATACACGCAATATCAAAACGGGACTTTTATTATGAATACACGCGATATCAAAACAGGACTTTTATTATGAATACACGCGATATCGAAACGGGACTTTTATTATGAAAACATGCAATATCGAAACGGGACTTCTATTATGAAAACATGCAATATGAAAACGGGACTTTTATTATGAAAACATGCAATATCAAAACGGGACTTCTATTATGAATACACGCAATATCAAAACGGGACTTTTATTATGAATACACGCAATATCAAAACGGGACTTTTATTATGAATACACGCGATATCAAAACAGGACTTTTATTATGAATACACGCGATATCGAAACGGGACTTTTATTATGAAAACATGCAATATCGAAACGGGACTTCTATTATGAAAACATGCAATATGAAAACGGGACTTTTATTATGAAAACATGCAATATCAAAACGGGACTTTTATTATGAAAACACACAATATCAAAACGGGACTTTTATTATGAAAACACGATCGCCAGATGAATCCAGTTCAACACACTTGAGTCAATCGTCCATGACAAGCGTTCATTGATAAACATCCAATCGCACTTTTTGTCCATAAAAGTGATAAATGTGAGAAATATTGATATATTCTCCATTGTTTACATGAGATCTCGCCTTCATCATCGTTCTTCATCAAACTGCAATCTGAGCAGCATTCATGTTGTAAAACTGTATATGATCTTATATATTAGAGTCTCATAAACAAAACCAGCCGTCTCCAAAGTCTATTTATAAAAATGTGGCGTAGTTTTATTCATAATAGTCGAGCAGTGCGGTCAGATTTAGTGTCGTCTTGAGAGGCGGAGCTTAATTTGACTCTGAACACTTCCAGAGATTTTACAGAGATTTAAAGCTGCAGGAACCTCATTTATTATTCCATCATCTTCAGATTTGAAACGTCACTTCTTTAGTCTCGTGACTTTGAGAACATTGTATTTCTGGGGTGTCTTGACACTTTTATTATTGTTTATTTACATTATAAAAACATGTTCAGCACAAAATATGTCCATTACTATAAACGTCAGCTTCTCTAACTTTAATAAATAACAAATATTAATGGTGAAACTTGTGAAATAAAGCCCAAAGTGTCTCTTTCAGAAGATACGACAACTGTGTCCAAACTCCGAAGGGTCCCGCAAATACACCCATTTCACTCCTCATGTACAGTTCTGTTGAAATGTATGTTAGAGATCAGTGATTGTGGATCGTGTGTGTGATTTTGGTGTCTGGGATGCTTTAGTGGGGTGACTCTCTGCTGCTCATCTTCAGTACGGCTCTGTCGCTGCGGTCTTCATTTGATTGGTTTCCCTCCCTTTTTTGTTTTGTTGTCCTTTATTCTTTTGCTCTTTGGTCTATCAGATTGAAATGGCGATTGAGACGCTCCAAAAGTCTGAAGGTTTATCCAGTCAGAGAAGTTCGCTGCTCAACAGCCACGTAAGTTGTAACCATGACGACCACGCACCGCTTTGCTCGTCTCCGAGCTATCTGCTTTGGCACTCTGCGTTCGGTTGGGAGTCTCTTTCTCAGTCTTTCCTACTTGATCAATGGGGTAATGCAGGTTTTACATGCCTTTTATTGATTCTTCGGTGTATTGACCAAAACCTTTATCATGTTAACGAACTGCTGCATTGATGCATATTAATGAAGCTCATTAAATATTCTCTCTAGTGCTAATTTAGTGAGATGCATGGCTCGATTTTGTTTAAATAATGTGACTTTTAAGCCATTTCAGAGCAAATGCATAAATAATGAGACTTGGGATGCATGCGTATGAACATTTTTGGCCAAAAATAAATAAATAAATAAACATATACATACACATACATTATATATATATATATATATATATATATATATATATATATATATATTTTTTTTTCCACTTTCAGTTTTTCTTAGGAATTATGCTTAAAAAGTGTACAAAGAGGCACAAAAGCTATTAAATGTACTAACAATAAATAATTTCCATTTAAATTCCATGTATTGGACACGTTGAACACAAAACAGGCGAACATTTTAAGAGAGCCACAATGAAAGAGAAATACAAGATAATAAGATATGCCAATTATTTTAATTTGGCTAATAATTGGCCGATAATTATTGGTGGCCGATACATTGGTGCATCCCTAAACAATATATTTATTGAATATTTAAGCCTTGCACTATGTGCATTATCTTTTAATACATTTACTCTGTTGCTGGCTTTAGAATGATTTAATGGACAAAAATCATCTTTTGAATGGAAATGAAGAATTATGGAGATTGTTTGGGTCTCTGACTGCTCAGCACTAGAAAACACAGGTGCTTGCTTGATTGATCTGGTCTGGCTGATGCAGATATCTCGTTGCCCTCCACAGCTTCAGTGGCTGCTGGATAATTACGAGACGGCAGAGGGCGTAAGTCTGCCCCGCTCCACCCTCTACAGTCACTACCTGCGCCACTGTCAGGAGCAGAAACTGGACCCGGTCAATGCTGCGTCTTTCGGGAAACTCATCCGCTCCATCTTCATGGGGCTGCGCACCCGCCGCTTGGGCACCCGGTAAAACAACCCCCCTACAGCCTCTCCTCTCATTAACACATGCCCACCTCCATGCCCACGCCCATAGCAGCTGCACTGCGTTCATTCACTGTAATCTCTCTTGAATTCAGAGGGAACTCTAAGTACCACTATTACGGGATCCGTGTGAAGCCGGATTCTCCTCTGAACCGGCTACAGGAGGACATGCAGTACATGGCACTGAGACAGCAGCCCGTCCAACAGAAGCACAGGTACTCTTGTCTCCATCCTTGACTATGACATTCATAAACAAACCTCAAGAGCTGCGTTTTATTAGTGACCCATTTGTCATTGAATAACATCTTTTTTAACATCCTTTCTGTTGTTTACAGTCAGTGGCTGATTAAAAACAATCAAAGACACACATTTAATTGCTGCCTATATAGACAGCAAGGCAACTCACTAAATCTGGGAACAAAGCTTATATCTCTCTGTACCTTTTCGTAGATTCAAGCCAGTGCACAAGATGGACGGCGTTTCAGTGGAGAACTTTTCCAGTTGTGGTCAGCACACGCCCAACATTGCGGAGCAGACGTTCATCGCTGAAAGCCCGCAACATCAGCAGTTCCTGGGTAAACATGAAGCATATTCGGTGTTAACTGTTAGCTCAAGTTCATGTTGTACAGTGCCTTTCTGAAGTGTCCTATATGCCCCGTCAGATGCCTCCAGAGCTCTGCCAGAGTTTGTTGAACTTGACCTCGGAGAGTCCGTGGAAGGTGTCGGCCCAGAGGACGTCAAAGCCCTCCAGACACTGTACAAAGAACACTGCGAGGTCAGTCGCTCAAAACATCTAATTAACAGCGCATTGGTGCTTGCTGAATTAAAGTTTAAAGGTGTTATGTGACTGTTGCCACTTGCAGGCCATTTTGGACGTGGTAATAAACCTTCAGTTCAGTCTAATTGAGAACTTGTGGCAGACTTTCTGGCGCTATTCTACCTCCAACTCTGTAGAGGGTGTCACCGTCACAGAAAACAGGTATGTTCCCCATCCCCTTGTGTGCTTCAGCAAGTCAGCAACTATAACAAAACAAAGAATGAAGCGATGATGATATCGTGATTATATTTATGCAGTGGGATGAGCGAGATCGAGGGCCGTCTGCCCCAGGCCAGACTGGTTCTGCTCTGCCGGAATGAGGCGGTGCTGAAGTGGATGAACACCTGTGATTACCTGATGTATCAGGCCCTCGTGGAGATCCTCATCCCTGATGTTCTGAGACCCATTCCTAGTGAGTTATTCCCTCTAGTGTCAGCCTCAAGACCACTGATGCATAGAAGAGTTCTCCAAATCTCAACAGTCCGATTCGTCGACTTTCTGCTACACATTTGATGTTGAATAATGTGTTGTGTGCGCATGATGTTTGAATGCGTGCTGATGTCAACATTTGCACAGAATTTGTGTTACTCTATTGTTTTTGCGTGTACAAGATTTCACCCGCTCTCCTCGTGTACGCTCAACACTTTAGACTGCTCGCTTGCTTTTCCACCTGTATTCCGACAAGTCCCGCCTCCTACATCAGGATTGGCTATTAGGAGCTTCTTGCAAACACTCTGATTGGACAGTTGAGGTCTTGCACATCTCAGTGTAAATGTAGTAAAAGAGCCAATGAACACATTTCAGTACACAATTTTTATATATACTGTCGTTATCATTACAAGAGGAGATATTTACCCCATGGCTTATAGATATACTGTAATGTACGTGTTTCAAAATATAGTAGACTGGGATCATGCAATGCTAAGAAATTCTTACAATTTATTTATTTTTTACCCTTTTGCGGTCTCCGACAAATTGAGGTTCAATATGCTGTAATTTACCGCAAACTGTGACAGGTGACATACAGTTGTGGCCAAAAATATTGGCACCCTTGGTAAATATGTGCAAAGAAGGCTCTGAAATATCTTCGTTTATCCTTTTGATCTTGATTTTTTTGATCAAAAGTAAATATTTTAATTAAAAACAATTATTTGTTTGCCACAATTAGCACAACTGGGTGACAAGGAACATGAAATTGTTCATTCATGACTTCCTGTTTCACATGGGTATAAATATGAGGTAACGCACTGGCCAAATTCACTTAGTCATCCATCACAGTGGGTAAGACCAAAGAATTAAGGTCTGAAGTGCAGCAAAAGGTTGTTGAGCTTCACAAATGGGAAGTGGATAAAATTAAATAGCCAAAGCATTGAAAATACCCATTTCCACCATCATGGCAATAATTAAGAAGTGCCAATCAACTGGAGATGTTATGAGTCGGCCTGGAAGAGGACGCGTGTCTGGATAGTCTCCACACACAGTGAGGAGGATGTTCTCCAAGGATCACAGCCGGAGAACTGCAGTAATTAGTTGGGTCTTGGGGTCAGAAAGTCTCCAAAACTACAATCAGATGTCACCTACATCACAACCAGTTGTTTGGGAGGGTTTCAAGAAAAAAAGCCTCTTGTTCTCATCCAACAAACACAAGTGTCTTCGGTTTGCCAGACACTAATGGAGCTCCAAATGGGGCCGGGTTCTATGGTCAGATAAAACAAAAACAGCTTTTTGGCAGAGAGGTAGCCATATGGAAAATAACCTTATGCCCACGGTTCAATATGGTGGTGGATATTTAATGTTGTGGGGCTGTTTTTATGCCAGAGGTCCTGGTCATCTTATTCAGATACATGGCATCATGGACTCTATCATATACCAATAGATACAAATCTAAACCTGATTGCCCTCTGCCAGAAAGCTTAAAATGGGCCGTGGTTGGATCTTCCAGCCAGACAGTGATCCAAAACATACATCAAAATCAACACAAAAATTGTTTACTGACAACAAAATCAAGGTTCTGCCATGGCCATCCCAGTCCACTGATCTGAACCCCATAGAAAACCTGTGGGGTGAACTGAAGAGGAGAGTCCACCAGCGTGGAGCTCAGAATTTGTAGGATCTGGAGAGGATGGAGGAATGTTCTCAGATCTCTTGCCATGTGTTCTCCAACCTCATTAGGCATTATAGGAGAAGACTCAAGAGCTGTTTTGTTGTCTAAGGGAGGGAGGTTGCACAAAGTACTGAATCCAAGGGTGCCTATATTTTTGGCCACAACTGTAATTAGCCACTTTTAGTTTTCTACCCTTTTCATTATCAATCAGTTTTGACATACAGGTTGTGGTAGAATGCATAAACTGCTCTCTCAGTATATCCTGTGGGACAGAAAGAAGTCAAACTATGTTCCCCCAAATCGACACTATTATGTTACACTTAAAGAGTCTTACACATGGGATTAAATTAATATCATGTCAGATGAAAGTAGTAGCCAACATGACCAAGCTAGTCATATAACTTGGTAAGTGTAACTTGGTAACCTCGATAGCTAGCCAAGAGAACCAAAAACTAATATAGACCATAATAAAAGAGCCAGGCTAAGAAGCCAATTGGCAGTGTACAGACTAAAACAAATGTCATAAATTTTCAATAAAAACAGTTAATAGTGTTTCACATTTCCTTTCTTGAAAACAAACTATCCCGTTCTCCTCTTCCACTCGTTTTGATCTAGCCAGCCAATCAAAATGTACCCCCTCATCTCTAATTGGCTGAAATTCTAGCACATTGTAATGCCTTGACCATGTTGAGCAAGCAAGCTGTCAAAGCTATGAGTGCACACAGAGTGGGCAGGAGGAGAGAGTGAGAGATCTTGCACGTGCAAAAAAACAAGTAGAGTTGCATAAATTTAAGAATTCTGTTCTTCAAATAAAAACTTGAATTTAAGCGCATGTTTTTCATCTTTGCAAGAAGATATATTGCTTTACAAAACGGAGAACAAAATAACTTTTTGCATGTTCAAAGTATATTCTTAGCACAGAACTGTTTCCCAAATATAACTCCATTAGTCAAAACTCTAGTTCCATCTCTCTTTTTGTAACTCATGTGGAATTTTCCAGATATTGTTAAAACATCTTGCTTGTCCTCCATTCACCAGGTGCCTTGACTCAAGCCATCCGTAATTTTGCCAAAAGCCTTGAGGGCTGGCTCACCAACGCCATGAGCAGCATTCCCCAGAGGATGATCCAGACCAAGGTTAGTGTGTAGAGCGTTACCAATTCATTTGCATCATAATCTAGACTGTTCCGTCAACATTTTGATGTGATGAATACATGTGGCCAGTTTAGTCGTTGGCAACTGTGTGAACAATAAAGATCAATTCCACCAGTTGTCCTGCATTTATATTAGCCATCATCCACCGCAGAAATCCCAATATTCCGAGTTCATCATCTTTTGTGCAGGTTTCCGCTGTTAGTGCCTTCGCTCAGACCCTCCGCAGATACACTTCTCTGAATCATCTGGCGCAGGCAGCTCGTGCGGTCCTGCAGAACACCTCCCAGATCAACCAGATGCTCAGCGATCTCAACCGTGTTGACTTTGCCAATGTGCAGGTACGTCACAGGCTCCTTCTGTTCTGTCGTTTTCAGAGTTATGAATGTGCGGGATTTCACAAGACGCTTATTGAGAAGAACCATGTACATGGTAATAACATACAGGAGCAGGCCTCGTGGGTGTGCCAGTGTGAAGAGGGGATTGTCCAGCGTCTCGAGCTGGATTTCAAGGCCACGCTCCAGCAGCAGAGCTCGTTGGAACAGTGGGCGGCTTGGCTGGACAACGTGGTCTCTCAAGTTCTCAAACCGTACGAGGATAAACCAAGCCTCCCCAAAGCTGCACGGCAGTTCCTGCTCAAGTGGTCTTTCTACAGGCAAGTTTTCACATATGGTTTACTTTTCACATTGTATTATTTGACACTGCACTGTTGTCAATTGGAGTTCCACTGTGAGCGCTAGTGGTGGTTGTTCATCTCTACAAAAATGCATTAATAGGCTAAATGATGCGTCATCAGTAGTGTTTCGCTTATGCAGTTAGGTGAACCATACTAGAGTCCAATACGACCAAGCAGGCTCAGGTGCGATTCCTTGCTGCTTCCAAACAAACTGAATTCTGTCATCAAACAGACAGTCCTCACCAACAGCATAATAAACACGGAGTGCAAAATCTCTCTTTTACTTGCGTGTTTTTTGGACTCTTGCAGCTCTATGGTCATCAGAGATCTGACCCTTCGGAGCGCTGCCAGTTTTGGCTCTTTCCACTTGATCCGGTTGCTGTATGACGAGTACATGTTCTACCTGGTCGAACACCGTGTCGCCCAGGCAACGGGAGAGACGCCTATTGGAGTTATGGGAGAGGTAAGGCATCTCTCAGCGGTGGAGTTTGTGTAGCTCAGCATGAGCTGTAAAACGGCATGATGTCAAAGTATTTTTCTCTAATTGCCATTTCTTTGTGCTGTTCCTCTACCATAGTTTCAAGACCTGAATACCATGTCACCTGCCAACATTGACAAAGGTAAGGCCGCCTAAAAGCTCAGACTGCAAGCTGAGACCTCATTGCACCCCGTTACATAATTATAATCCACAGGAACACGTCTAGCCAGAGAAGCCGGGACGTTTTTGTTGCAAGTCGTTTGAGAGACGTTTCTGGAAAATCCATTATTGTACAAACACAGAAACTTAATTGTCGCACTGCTTCCAGTTTGTTAGTTCACTTCGTTTTAAGCATGCAATCAGAGTTTAACGTCAACGTGAAATAAACGTTTACTTCCATATACGTTCCTGGTTTTGTTGTTAACGATTCATTGGTCCACTTTACTCCCCTTTCTCATAGTTTCACTTGGAAGTACGTCACATTATAGACATAAAATGGGTTGCAAATGCTGTTTCACGTTGACAAAGCTGAAGATAATTGTTCCAGTCTAAGATCATTTGTTCCTTTGTCTGATAGACGAGGTGAGCGAGATGGACAGTGATCTGGACGAGGACATGGACGAGTCCGACGAGCCGCTCGCCAAGCGGGAGAAGGCGGAGATGGAGGTGATCCAGGTGCTGCAGGTGGGAGCAATGGAGGACGGCAGCAGCGCGGTGGTGGGCGTGGTTCAGCCCAATATGCTCGGCTCTTTGCCCCACACTCCCGGCAATCACAGCGAACACATCCTCAGCTCGACCGGAACCAGCACCATCCGCCACTGCGGCAGCGTGGGAAACACGTACGCCTCGGTGTGAGGCCGTACGCTTCTCTCATATCCTCTTTCTACGCTATCCGTCTCTCACTACCATCTCTGTGTGTCTCAGAGACATCCCTTCTCATCCACCAGGACGATAGCACCGTGGTTTACGTCACAGAAACAGGATGATGATGGTGATGATGATGCATAGCTGCTTCTGTTCAAGCCCTACAGTGGGGTCATCTGCAAAGTTCTGATGAACTGATCCAAGTAGATCAACTTTAGGATATGACGAGATGTTGATTGCAAAGTTGAACGCCCTTATGTTAATAGGATGACCCAGAACTCAAATCCAAGCCACTGGTTCCCCCCAAGGGAAACTTACACATTAATTGATTCTGGAAAATACCATTTGCCTAGTTATATATATCACTTCTTTATTTTATTGTACTGGTCATTGTTTACAGTTTTGTTTAGAACACGTAATTGGCCAAATGTCGCTTGCTGTTTGGTTAGGGAGTGGAACGTCTCGCTGTATAACTGTGCTGCTATAATCGAAGCAGGCTAGACAACCGTACTGAACATAATGAGCTTGCCTTTTCACCTTCTGTACTTCTGCAGTCTGAGTGTTTCCAATTGCCTTCGTTGGTAGATTTAGTTGTTTGGTAGCTTAAAGGAGTTTTTTTTCTGTCATTGTACATATATGCTGCATGTACGAACTGCATTTTTCGGTCTTGGAAATCATTTTCTTTTTTTAATCGATTGGACCAAAAACGCAGGAGTGAGAAACAACTGGCTGTCCTGGGCCATTTTGAAGCTTCGTTGCCTCTCACACCTGTGCGATATTGCAGAACAGAGTGAATGTCAGGGATTTTATGTACCTCGGGTTCATCTTAGTGCCTTAAGCCAAACAACAGCTTTTCATTTCATCTAGACAGGTGATGCAAGAAGGTCATTCTGTTTGTACTGTAATCCACACCGCCCAGAGAATATTCGTAATCCCGCATCGACATCTGGTGCCAGATGTATCACGGTGGACGTGTGGCTGGATTTGTGGTCTGATATCAATGGTTGCTACCGTCTGAGCATTCGCAGTAAAAGATTGTGGTTTAGTTTGCGCTATAATGCGCGTGTTGCTGAACTGCTCCCTATCCACCGTCAAGGCCTGTTCCTGTCCTTCGCCTCTTCGGTAAGGCGAAGGACGTGCGTGTATGTGTGTGTGTGTGTGTGTATATTTGTGTGTGTGTGTGTGTGTGTGCGCACGAGAGCTTGAATTTGGCCGAGGTGTTTGTCGTTTGATTGTTGTGTGTACACCTTGTCACCCTACCTCACACCGGCACTGCCGGTCTTTGACACAAAATGTCCCGATGTCTTGAATCGTCTTGTTTTTTTTGCTAGCCCCAAGTTGTTTAATGACTTATTGCAATTCGGCATTGGCTGTTTCCCCCTCCCAAACACAAAAGTGAATATTGGTACGGTGGACCAAAAGTTGATATGCTAGGATTTAAAGGAATATTCCCGGATATCGACGGCATTTGTGGCATAATGTTGAAAACCAAAGGAAAATAATGTCACCCTTTTCTTTAGGAAAGCAAAAATATGGGTTACATGGCTGAAGACGTTGTGCAAGAGGAATGGCAAATGGAAATGCGAGTAAAAGATATTATTTCCATGTTTTGAATCACACACACTGGCGGCCAAACGTTTGGAATAATGTACAGATTTTGCTGTTTCGGAAGGAAATTGGTACTTTAATTCACCGAAGTGGCATTCATCTGATCACAGAGTATATTCAGGACATTACTGATGTATATAACAGCACCATCACTATTTGAAAAAGTCATTTTTGATCAAATCTAGACAGCAGCATCACTCCAACACCTTATCCTCGAGTGATCATGATTAATTGATCATTTGATACTAGAAAATCACTTGCATTATATCAAACACAGCTGAAAGATATTTGGTTCATTAAATGAAGCTGAACGTTGTCTTTGAGTTTGTTTTTGAGTTGCACAGTATCAATAGACGGGCATGTGTTAAGCTCAATATTAGGTTAAGAAACGTCTTTCTCTAGAAACTCATCAGTCGATCATTGTTTTGAGGAAAAAATCATTGATTGTGATACAATGCTTGAAATTGCCAAAAAAAACTGCAGATTTCATCCAAAGGTGTAACTACAGTCTTCAGAGTCAAAGCACGACGGTCTCTAACAAGGACAGAAAGAGATGTAGAACTGGTAATCTGGAATACCGGGCATTTTCCCGGTGGGCCGGCACACTTTAGGGACGATCAGGGGCAGACTGGGCATCGGGAGAACCGAGTGGGCCAGTGGGTCGGCCGCAAAGGACCGCGAGAAGCTAAAATGAGCCGCCGCGTTATGCAGAACGGACCACAAAATGGTGCCGCCACGTTATGCAGAAAAGGACAGCGAACGCCCCTCGCTCAACTTTTGGGCCAGTTCTATGTAAAATCCCGGGACGATTTTTCTTCCCAGTCCTGCCTGAACTCCGGTATTTACGCTGTCAGTCATATCGGTTCTGATTGGTTGTTGCTGTAGTAACCGAAGCACGAGCTGTAAAGGCACAGCCCTCTTCCGGAAAGGGGGCGGGGAGCAGCAGCTCATTTGCATTTAAAGAGACACACACGAAATCAACATGTTTATGATTCCACCCAAAAAGAGGCGTTTATAACATGATATAATAAATGATCCGTGGGGGATTCTGAGCTGAAACTTCACACACATTCTGGGGACACCTCAGACTTATATTACATCTTATAAAAAGGGGCATAATAGGTCTAATTTAAAGAATTAGAGGGACGAGGTAATCAACATTATGCCACTAATGCTGTTGATCGAACAGAACTGTTATTAAACCCGGAATATTCCTTTAAATATCTATTATAGGTACAGAAATATGGGAATGGAAATAATTCATGCATTTGTTCCTGTGTATATAACTTACAGTCGGGGTGGACATTCATTTGGTGATAGATAGCGTGTTATTTTGCTTTTTAATAATTGTGAAACAGGGAATGAGGAGGTTAACTCTGACGATTGGAGATAACAGATCGGTTATTCGGTTTCACTGACGGAGCTGCCGACGACCTTCTACACCTTTTTATGTTGTTGTACTTAACCCTTTATTGACTGCTCTCTTATTATGGAAAACACTGGAAAATTGTAGTTAGTAACTGTATTGCTCAACTGTCTTTACTACTGACTTTTATTTAAAACATTTTGTTTGTTTGCTTGTTTGTTTGTTTGAGTCCATTCGATGAATGTTTCATTCATCTTTTTTTATTGAAAATGCATCAATTTTAAAGCGAGGGAAATTATTGAGATATGAATCTGTCCATTAAAATATCTCCATTGATGATTTTGAAATGATGCAGAACTTTAAAAGGAAAGGCCGTCCGGATCATCGCGGAGAGATTGTCCCGTGACAGCGCGTCCTGTAACTGATAATCATGACCGTGATTATATTGACGTGTGCAATCTGTGAGACGTACTGGAACATGTTTATAACCGTGACGAGCCGCTACTAAAGATGTCCTACAGCTGAAGAATTGAGATTATGTGATTGACCCGTCATCGTTTTGGTAGCGCCACCTACAGTCGAGTGGACGGTGTTTTAGAGGCTTTCAGGTGCGTTTAATTTCTCCTTTGACTGGTCGTGCCCGGACGACAGACAGCGCTTCACTATTGGATAGTTTGTTAGATGTCTTGATCTACTCAAAGTGCTTTTGGTCTTGCATGCCTTTTCTTGTGCTGCTAGCATATCATGATTTTTCTCCTCTGTTACGTTTGGACAACGTGCCAGGAAGTGCAAATGTGTTCGTTTGCGACCACATGCCCGTTTCTACTCTCAAACGTTGCCAAAATACACTTAAAAATGAATCGTTTGACTTGCTCGATCATGCGGGGACACCTCCAGTTTTAGGTTGCACCAAGGCCGCTTTCAAATTAAACCATTGCCACCTTACTCTGGATATCAGCGCAAGCATCTTTAGGTAAAGAAACTTGCCGTTCTTCTGATATCAGCATATCACCCCGTTGAGATACCGCAGAGGAGCGTGAAGGCAGCTTCACTGACTGAAGACTTCAGTGCCTTTGATTTCACTACGACCTCCAGAACCAGAACAAGCCAACGGACGGAGCGTCCGAGTCTCCGAAAGCCGCCGCACTCACCTTTGACACATATGCACAGACCCGTTTGAAGGCATCCAAGATGATGACATGAACAGAACTGTATCGAGGATTCGCCAGTAAAAGCACTGCACTATCACCGTCATCACGACTCGTTTCATCTCCGTTCTACTCTTCGTAGACTGACACGCTTGGTTTTTATGTCGTCTTTTTTTGGGGGGAGGCGGACGGGCACGGGGGGGATATTTGAAGTGCCATTTGACGGTTTACGTAGTGAGTCGTGGCCTGCTGTAGCGCGTTCAAATGCAAGCACAAGCATCGTGGTACTCTTGGGGAAACTCTCAGAACTGAAGTCCAAGATGTAAATATGGAGATAAAAATGGAAGGATATTTATTTTCAGTCCCTTTGAGCCGTTTAATGACAGATCTGTTTGAAATGTATATTGTGATGATTTCTCCCCCCCGTCCCTCTTTATGGTTTCGGATGATGTACCTTTACCTATACAGTACAGATGTATTATTTTCCCTCTTTTTGTGTGTTGTTCCAATTTACCTCTTAGTAAATTATATCCTCTGAAAATGGTTAAAGCTGACTAATACGTGTAGAGTGATTTGTATTGTGTATTTTACATGAAGCATAACAAAACTGGGGAACTTTTATATTTATAAGATTATATATTAACATTTAGTGTGTCAACATGAGGAAAATATAGGAATTATCCAGGACACATGTAGTTTGTTTTTTCTGAATATTTCAGACTTGAGCTCAGGCTAGCTTATTAGTGTCGTTTTCTTAAATTTGTGGCTTGTCTTTCAATTAATAAACCTTTTTCTTGTTGAAACGAGACCCGAGTGCGTTCACTGTCACACGATTGAACATGTGAGTGGAACATGGAGTGGTGGTGGCGTAGTGGGCTAAAGCACAGAACTGGTAATCAGAAGGTTGCTGGTTTGATCCCCACAGTCACCACCATTGTGTCCTTGAGTAAGGCACTTAACTCCAGGTTGCTCCGGGGGGATTGTCCCTGTAATAAGTGCACTGTAAGTCACTTTGGTGGTGGTGTAGTGGGCTAAAGAACTGAACTGGTAAGCAGAAGGTTGCTGGTTTGATCCCCACAGTCACCACCATTGTGTCCTTGAACAGAGAGTGTGTGTGTGTGTGTGTGAGTGGTGGTGGCGTAGTGGGCTAAAGCACTGAACTGGTAATCAGAAGGTTGCTGGTTTGATCCCCACAGTCACCACCATTGTGTCCTTGAGCAGAGAGTGTGTGTGTGTGTGTGTGTGTGTGTGTGAGTGGTGGTGGCGTAGTGGGCTAAAGCACATAACTGGTAATCAGAAGGTTGCTGGTTCGAACCCCACAGTCACCACCATTGTGTCCTTGAGTAAGACACTTAACTCCAGGTTGCTCCGGGGGGATTGTCCCTGTAATAAGTGCACTGTAAGTCACTTTGGATAAAAGCATCTGCCAAATGCAGAAATGTAAATGTGGGTCAAGGAGAACTCAAGTCTCTGTTCTCAAACGTAATACTGACACATATCAGATCCAGCAAACGTTTTCTCTTTCTGATGCCATCCCAAAAACTGCCCATTCACAGTCTGATATAATTCATTTATTCTATGAGTGACCAATAAAAAAGAATAAATGGAAAGAGGCACATTACAGGTACAGGAAGTAGTTTTAATTTTAGTCAAAACAACCTTATTTATTTTCACACAAATTATGCTGCTCCATTAATATTAAATAAAATAAAAATATCTTGATACATAATGTGACCAGAAAAAAAAAAAAAAAAGTAATTTCCCTTAAGGCGTGGCTTTAGCATAGTTGTAGCCCATTTGATTTTAAAATGATTCAGAAAATGAAGGCAGTCTATGGGAAAATCTTGGTTATTAAATATTTTTTGCTTCGAATTTACTATTGTGGGAATTTAGCAAGCGGTGACAAAACAGTTCAGCTTGTCAGCTACTGCAATATATTTTAAACCATTTTTAATAAAAATAAAGTAATATTTATTATTATAATATAATTATTTTGATAATATAATTATATTATTTAAAAGATTGGGTATTATATAGTTTCTCTTACCAAGCGTTGCAATTCTGGTACGCTTGGTCTTTCTGAAGGTTAAATATTTTTAACATAAAAATGAAGTTAAGAAATCTTTATTATATATCCTGAATTAAAAATTACTCGAAAATCGAAGTCTTTCTAGCGAGTCAGTCCAGTGTCGGCCATCTTTGGAACGCTTCTACTTGAACGGAGAAACACCGAAATCTCAAAAACGGTTGGTCAAGATTATGATCAAATTATTTTTTTTCAAATCAGCAATTAAAATTACAAAATATTATAATCATACATTTAACTTCTTGACCTCATATTACGCAAAAAAAATTCCCGTCTTGTATAGCTAATGCGCACGCGCGTACTAGAGTTGATTGACAGGACATGTCTGTATCTAAACGGTGATTGGCTCTTTTACCTGTAAGGCGGGACTTCCTTTCTACATTTTTTTTGACCGTTGGGCGCTCCAACTTTTCCCATTCACATGAATGCCACTTCTCCTCAGGAAAAAATATAACAATTACTTTTTAAAGTCAGAACAAATCATATTAATAGTACAATAACATTGGAGGTTACCTAAAATTAAGTAGGAGGAAAATAAATTAGGAAAGAAGTTTGAATTTCAAATCGCAAACTATCTTTACTGCAATCTTATGGAGTTATATTTGTGCCACAATTCTTCGTGCACAAAATTATAGTTAGAGCGCACAAAATTCACATTCAAATTAACTTTATTCAAACGCAAAATTGATTTTAATTTTCTCAAAATGAATTTATCTTTGCAAGAAGAAAAAAATGTTTGCACTCAAAATTTCATCTTTCACACGCAGACGATTTTTGTGTGCTCAAAATTTTATCTTGCACGTGCAGAAATGTTTGTGCACTCAAATTTTCATCTTGCCGTCTCAAAATATTAATTTGAGCGTGCAGAATTGTGGCACATATATAACTCCATACGATATAGTCTAGTAGCTTTCAACGCACGGTCAAACGCGATTAATCTAAATTGGTCACTTCAAAGATGTGTAAAAATGTCGCTAAAAGGTTATTAGTTAAGGTTCTAGTTCACTCTTAGATTTGTACCTTGAAATATGAATCATATCGATACTGTTTGATGTCTAGCCACTCTTCAATCGCTCAATCTCCGTATTTGTGATCCTCGCTACTGAATGTCATCAAGCACCTGTGGAATGAATAAGCCACGCCCACATCATGAATATTAACATGGGGAAATACTAATCCAAGCGTTCCAAGGGATAAAGCAGCCTCCGAAGAGAGAACAAACATGTTAGTCAATCTGTAAGATCACATCACACATGTAAGTAAATGTAAATAAACATGACTTAAAATGTGAGTTAAGGTTATTAATATGGTTAATTAATATTAATCAGTTTCACAATTTTGCTTAACTTCCTCAATAACCAGTATAATCAGTGATTAAAAAAAATTATATTGTTATATAATTAATATTTCCCACAAATGTTACTAAAATGTATAAATGCGCAAAGACAAACCCCTGTTTTTGTTTTATCAGAGGCAGAACTATAACATGCAAAGTACAAGTGCAAACATTTTATAATGTCGAATGAAATACACAACACTTTAAACTCCTTTTAAAATCTTATTGTATTTGATAAACTGCTAAAAGAGGAGCTACTCAAAGAAATAATCACACCGTTTAGAGCTTGGCCTTTCCCATTCCTTTTCAAACCGTAATATGAAATCTGTTCATAACAAAAAGTCTCTATATTTAAGACATGCAAGGCTGCCATGATTGTCTAAATTGTCACCGTGACATCTCGAGTCGTTTTAAAAAGAAACACTTGCAAATTCTGAATAATGCTGACATCTTTTGTCCATAATTAATATTTCATATGGCTTTCAATGCTCACACATCAAAACAAACCCTTCCAGTTCAGATCAATACATTAATGTGATGTACTAAAAGAATAACTGATATTCTCAGGCACCTTATAAAGAGGATAATGGCGTTATTAAACATTGCAGAGAATGAGCGATTAATGGTACAAAACAATATTTCAGTCTCAATATTTCAAAGTATATTTAGGAGTCCAAATGAAGCCCTTGTAATGTGCACACGTGCTTCAGGGCAACAGTCAAACAATTATAAAGGTTGACCGCTGTGGATATACATCTTTGTGTCCATCTCATATACGTGTGTTACAGTCTTTAACAGGCGGTGAGACCTGCAGAGAAAAGATTAGAAATGGGAAAAAAAAACGTGCATAAAGTGCTAGAACGAGTTAATATTGTGCTGAAAGAAAAACAAGCATGCAGAGCAAATAAAGCTGCTTGTACACGCATGAATTTGGACTAACTGTTACACGTGCTTTAAAAGACCAGGTTAGCATTGCATCAAGACGATGGCCAAAAACAGAGTTTTAGCAGTAAAAACACTTCACGAGTCCAGGACATGAAGTCACATGACTCCATCGGCGCATTAAAGTGACGACGACACTTTTGGCCATTTGGCCAGCGATCTTTCTGGTTAAAATAAAACCATATCATAAAGACAGAACTTAACGGCAGCGTGCACTTCTGCAGTGCTGAATGCATTTCTTCATGCAAAACACATTTTAAGCTTTCAATGTCTGAATTTGCATACTGTACACTGCAAACATCATTCATCAGCATTTTTGTCTTATAGTTTTCCAGGCAAAAATATCGAAAAATCGCATTTTTAGTGGAACGCTGATTGAGAAAATATTCTTCGCTTTAGCCATGAATGTCACTGGGGTCCGGTGCACGTCAAGGTTCAATTTTTTTTTACATTTTATAGAAACAAATGCAACGGGAGAAACAAAGCGAATGTCAAATGTATATTTTTGATGAACCAATGAGAAAGCGGCAATAACGCAGGAACTGTCCATCCATCTCCATGTGTTGAGTATATCTTGGGTTGCGCCAACGTCTTTCACACAGCTAAACGGTCAACTCGTGCTCGTCTCTTTGCACTTATTCACACAGTTCAGTGGTACTGGGTCGTCTGGTTGCCGTGGGAACAGTCACTCGGTCCAGCGTCTGTGTCGTGGAGTTTATAGTGTCAGTCTCAGTCTAACGGTGATGGGTCGGCGATGGGCATCGTGTGCAGAACTTCATCCAGTAGCTGCAGCGCACGGTGCAGGTGGATCTCGATCCAGCAGGGCGTCTCTTTAATGCTCTGCCGTGGGTAATCGGGACCCCAGCCCTTGACGAAACTCATCCGTAGGATGCAGAGCCGACGGAGGTCATCCACGCCAATCCCAGCGGCCGCAGACAAACCTAAAGGACAGTTTAATGTTGTAATATGGAGTGGTTGTGCTATACTGTGAATATACTCTCGACACTCAACAACTCATTCTGTGAATGCGACTGGAGGAATACTCACTGATTGCAGGTGCGATTCCTCCCACAGATCCCGGGCCGGGGATGTTTCCTGCGACTGCCGCTGCCTGCGCTGCGGCCGCTGCCTGTGCTGTAGCCGCCTGCTGTTGCATCTGTCTGTGACACTGACGCAAATCAAACACCTGCAGGAGACGAGGAGGTCAGGTGACACTCACAATCGAACATCAGCGAATAACGATGTAGCCGTAACCACTTTGCTGACTTACAGAAACCCAACATGTGCAGACAATGAATGAGCGAATGCGCATTTTCACCATTTTTTAATAATCATGGCTGCATGATGACAAATCATAATTGGCCATTTTTTTCCCTTGATATTGCATTTAAAAAAAACATACTTTAGGGGCCTCAGTGGTGAAGACGCTGGATACCACCAATGGAGTTCGCTAGTTAGCAAGTTTGAATCCCAGGGCGTGCTGAGTGTCTCCAGCCAGGTCTCCTTAGCAACCAAATTGGCCTGGTTGCTAGGGAGGGTAGAGTCACATGGGGTAACCTCCTCGTGGTCGCTATAATGTGGTTCTCGCTCTCGGTGGGGCGTGTGGTGAGTTGTGTGTGGATGCCGCGGAGAATAGCGTGAAGCCTCCACACGCGCTATGTCTCCACGGTAACACGCTCAACAAGTCACGTGATAAGATGCGCGGATTGACGGTCTCAGACATGGAGACAACTGAGTCTCGTCCTCCGGATTGAGGCGAGTCACTACGCCACCACGAGGACTTAAGAGCGGCATTGGGAATTCGGTGTTCAAAATTGGGGAGAAAAATAAATAAAACCATACTTCAGAGCAACCGTATCTCATATTCTTTATTTTAAATTCTACACATTTAAAACAACGTAAACCTTTGCTGATCTTCCAACAAAATCCCCACAGAAACTCAGCAGCACAATTTCAACGAATCAAAACATTCCCGATTTATCGCAAAGTGGACATGTTTACCGATTGGTTACAATGCTCAACATTGCCAATAAAAAATGTAAACATTAATGGAGTATACCCAAAGGAAATTCTGTTTTTGGCACTTTTGATGATTAGTTTAGATAAACTGTGCAGCCCTAAAAACATTTTTATAGAAGTAAATGTTTTATGTACTTCATTTACTGTCCACATGTGAAAATTATTTTGAGCATTTTTCTAATTTATTACAAAACTTTCATAACGAATAGTGTCAGCAATAAGTCATTTGTCATAATGTTGATTACCACAAAAATTAATTTCGACTCGTTCCTCCTTTTCTTTAATAAAAGCCCAAATGTGTGTTCCAGTGACACACTTCCAATGCAAGTCAATGGGGACAATTTTTGGAGGTTTAAAAGTCAGAAATGTGACATCGTTCAATAAAATCACTTACATTAATTCTTCTGTTAAAACTCATGAGCTGTAAAGTTCTTTAAATCGTAGTTTAGTGTTTACAGCGTTACGTCGTCATGGTAACAAAGTAGTAAATTGTCTCTATCTTCACACAGATGTGGTTATTAAGTGATTTAATGACAGTAAAATCATGTTAACACACATATTGTTTATGTGTCTATACTTGTGAAACAGTGTTTTAATGTGTACAGATTAAACCCCATTGACTTGCATTGGAAGTGTCTCACACACACACACACACACACACACACACACACACACAGATTAAACCCCATTGACTTGCATTGGAAGTGTCTCACTGGAACACACATTTGGGCTTTAATTAAAGGAAAAGATGAACGAGACCAAATATATTTTTGTGGTAATCAACATCATTCCACAAATGCTGTCCATTGAGCTTCACTCATATTGAACCCGAAAGATTTTGACTCCCAGATTTTCAATGTGGTCTCAGATTGATGCACCATCATTGATCTTTATCAGTTGAGCACTCCTCTTGTTCTAACCTTGATGTACGCGCTCGGGTAAATCTTGTGCACAGCGTCGCCAGGAGCGCGTCCGGCCTCCCGGTCCAAGTAGTAGCTCTGGACAAAGACGGCATGATCGCTGAGACAGCGAACCCACACGTCTCCCTCGCCCTTGCACTCCAGCTGGATGCCCTTACCGATGTGGAGTCTGAAAACAGACGCACTTCAGATGACATAATCTCAAAGAATGAATCAATGAACTGCAGTAATCATTGACAGAGGCAGCTCACCGTGCCCTCTCAATGGCCTCCGTTCTGTGGACGTTACTCAGCTGACCGAGGCAGAACCGATCTCCTCCAGAGGGGTCCACATACCCGTCCACAGTGACCACAGGACAGGAGGAGGGAACCTTGAAGGTCTCGCCCACCTGAACGTCCATCTCGAAATAAGCGATGGAGCACCAGTACTCAGGAGCTGCCAGAGACGAGAACATCATCAGACGAGTAAAACCAAAAGACACTGAGCTGAAACGTGCCACACGAGGATGACAGTCTTACCAGGATGGTTGGATATCGGTGGCTGAAATGCGATTTCGTTGTGTACAGGCCCTGAGGGGGAAATTAATAAATGTTATCAAAGACACTCACGTCCACACAAATGCTCCACAAATGCTCAGTACCTGCCAAAATTGATGAAAGCACATAATTGCAAGGCTTGTCTTTTCTAATTCAAACATTAAAAGAATTGTTTGATCAGCTAACCTGCTCACAAGTTACAGTCACGTCGGATTATCGAAATTTCGATTTCTTCTTTGATGAATCGGTTGGACTAGTTCACAAATTGGTCCAAATGCGTCATTAGCGAATCAGATTGAATTTTAGTACAAAAGTTACGCAATTTCACGGCACGGTGGCTCAGTGGTTAGCACTGTCGCCTACTGTAGCGAAGAGGTCCTGGGTTCGAGTCTGTTTCCCCCACAAGTCCAAAAACATGCAGGTTAATTGAATTGGCGACTCTAAATTGCCCCGTATGTGTGCGAGTGAGTCCCGCAGTCACTGGGGGTTGCGTCAGGAAGGGCATCCGGTGTCAAACTTGTGCCAAATCAAATATATATATGCGGACTATCACGAAGCGGACCCTGCGCCTACGCGGGACTAACGCTAGGAAAGAGAGAGCGAGATGAATGCTGATTGACTCCATCATCGTGACATGACGACACTTACAGTAGTGTGCCGGATGGGCCATGGGTGGGTGATGCTGAAGATGGCCGTTCTGATGGTGAGGCACGCTGGGGGGGAAGTTACTGTTCCTCGTCCAGGTGGAGGTGGCATCTGATAGACAGAAGAGGAGAACATATCTTACACTGCACCTATAAAGGTGATTTCCTCGCTGGCTTGTTATTCATGATCTGAAAGGCAACAGTGAATGTGATGATGTAGGAGATGCTGAAAAGCTTTCAGACTCTACAGGAGCTGCTGATGGAGGCTTACTGTGATGGTATGTGGAGGTCTGGCCTGGGGGGAAACCATTCGGCAGTGAGCCCTGACCTGTGCATGAAGATATCTGCAGAAGACCCTCAGTGCTATGAGTTCCTGAGAGAACACTACTGGACTGAGCTGAGGAGAGAGGACGGGGTGGAAACGAGCATGCACACACACACACACACACACAAACAGTTGAATACTAGGGCTGGCCGGTATGACCAAAATCTTATCATGGTAACAGCATATATGACGGTGTAGATATTTTTGCTGGAAATAATTTACATATCAAATAACCACTATCCAATGAATCCTTTACACATGAATGCAACTTCATCTCATTTGATGTTTTTCTCTATTTATTTGGAACTTGACGGATGCACACGAAAATGGGGCTGAACAATAAGGATGTCCCGTAGGTTCGGGGTCAGTGTGAGGGGGTTTTGGGCTGGTTTACAGAACTGTCACTTGCCCCATTTGGTTGTCAACTACTTCAGTCTATTCTTTATTATTTCAGGAGCTCCACAAGGACAGTATGTATATTTAGGGGCCGAGCACTGAAAGTGCGTCAACACCTACTGTAATCGTTAGTGTTCTTTTATTATTATTATTATTCCGTCATTGAGTCGATGGCAGCCCATAGAACCATAAAGTTGTGAAATTTGGCACACAGATAGAGGACAGTCTGAACATGAACTGGAGCAAATTTGGAGTCTCTAACTCAAACCCTCTAGCGCCACCAACTGCCCAAAGTTTCACACGTTTATGCTAACAACTTTTGTACCGTAAGTGCCTCCAATTCCTTGGCTTGAGATGAATCGATTCGGCACCCTACGTCATCATATTCCATCTTGAACATTAAACAGATCATCTTGAGACCAGGCTGATAAAAAGTATTTGAAGAATTAATGTTGATTAGTCAAACGGTTCTCGATTAACGCACACACAAATTTGACATGGAGAACACTAAATTGGATGCGAGTCTATATCTCCGCAATGCTTTAGAGTTTTCACACCAAACTTGGTGTGCGTTATGACAACCACGACCTGAGAGTACCTGCACAGTTTCGGCACCGCGCCACCTAGTGGTCACGAGATATGAAACATTCATATTTTTGCTTATAAATTCTGGATGTTTCACGTACAATCACAAATCTGGTCTTGTTAGATTCTGTGCGGGATGTTGAGTCGAGTGATACCAAATTGTCCTATGTCAGCCATTTTTGGGGCATATTGACATGAAACTTTATGCGTGTCATCCTGACCACACCTTGACCACACCATATCAATTTGGTGACAGCGCCACCTGTTGGTCCAAAGTAGTTCTTAACACCAGGGGTTTAAATTTTGATCGGATGAGCCATATTCAAAGCAGGCGTAAACTAGCCGATACACACACACACACACACACACACACACACACACACACACACACACACACACCTGTGACTGCACATCAGTTTAATGGGGCAAGTTAAGAACCATAAACAACTAGCCTAAACTAATGTTCTTCCTTATCTTGTTTAGGGGCGGCCGTGGCTCAGTTGGTAGAGCGGCTCGGCCACTAATCCCGGCCCACACGACTCCACATGCCAAAGTGTCCTTGGGCAAGACACTGAACCCCAAGTTGCCCCCAATGGCAGGCTAGCACCTTGCATGCCAGCTCTGCCACCATTGGTGTATGAATGTGTGTGTGAATGGGCGCTTTGAATACCGTTAAGGTTAAAAAGGCGCTATATAAGTGCGGACCATTTACCATTTTGGACATGTCACACTCTGTATTTTCACATTACTCCATGTTTATCATTCTTACATGTAAATAATGCACATTAGATAGTCGTGCAAAGATATCTTCTGGCATAAAAACGGCACAGCAAAATTTCTACCGTCACACTGTTTACAGTCATATCGCCCAGCCCCATTAAACACCAATGGAGAACAGGACACCTCCACATATGGGAAAGATTTTCAGCATGGCCTATGATGTTAAAGGATATAAAGGAGAGCGAGTGTGTCGTACTTGTGGATCCCACAGCGATACTGGGGAAGGCAGAGTTGGAGGCTGATGTGCTGCCCTCAGCTGCCGGCAGCATCACTGGGGTGTTGAAGGGCTCTTGGGTCACCGGTCTGGACGGAGGGTGTTGAATGGTCTGCATGTGACCCTCAGTGCTGGGCAGAGACTGCTGACCGTCATAATCATACTCGTCCTTTACCATCAGTGCTGACGGACCTAAAAACCACCACAGGAACACAAAGTCAACATGGCATAACACACTTCTGTTATGTGACTTCAGAGCGAAATATTCAACAACATGAGACTTGATTTTATCCATCAGGAATTGATTGGATGGCGACCAGAATGGAGTCAAAGTTAAATGTGAGTTTGTAGTGCAAGACCAGGAATGTGTATTAATGTTTAGGTCATCATGGTTGACGACATTATATAATAGTGTGTGATGCCCAAGTGACGTCAGCCAAATGTTGTCGCAGAGGTGGAACAAGTTCATAAAACTTGCTAAATGATTAAGACATTCTTTGGAATAACATGTATAGATATATTGTGCGCAATAAGACCAGGAATGTGTATTAAAAGAAATATTACAGGGTTTAGCTCAGTTAAACTCAATCAACAGCATTTGTGACATAATGTTGATTACCACAAAATAATATTTTCTCTTCTGTAGAACAGAGACTTGAATCAGCAAGAGTCACGTTTACACGTATAACCTTTGCATCTTTTGAAAGAGTGTGTATTTTTATTTTCTCCCCAATTTGGAACGGCCAATTCCCAATGCGCTCCATGTCCTCGTGGAGGCGTAGTGACTCTCTTCAATCCGGGTGGAGGAGCACGAATCTCAGTTGCCTCCACATCTGAGACCGTCAATCCGCGCATCTTATCACGTGACTTGTTGAGCATGTTACCATGGAGACGTAGCGCGTGTGGAGGCTTCACGCTAATCTCCGTGTCACCCACGCACAACTCACCACACGCCCCACCGAGAGCGAGAACCACATTATAGTGACCACGAGGAGGTTACCCCATGTGACTCTACCCTCCCTAGCAACCGGGCCAATTTGGTTACCCCATGTGACTCTACCCTCCCTAGCAACCGGCCCAATTTGGTTACCCCATGTGACTCTACCCTCCCTAGCAACCGGGCCAATTTGGTTGCTAAGGAGACCTGGCTGGAGTCACTCAGCACGCCCTGCATTCAAACTCGCGACTCCAGCTGTGATAGTCAGCATCAATACACGCCGAGATACCCAGACGCCCAAAAGAGTGTGTATTTTCATGTTTATCCACTGGTCTCATTCACTTCCATTGTAAATGCATCACTCCAACAACGTTATTTGTTTATTTTTTAAATAAACAAAGGACAAGTTGAAAATTCAAATACATTTTGTGGTAATCAACATTGTCACAAATGCAGTCGATTGAGCTTAACTTGTATTGAACCCGGAATATTCCTTAAATAATTAGGTTGACTAACAGACAAATCTCTTCAACATGGGGCAAAAACCATTCAAATAAAAACTAACATTAAGCAAAGTATATTTCTAGAGAATGCGCCACTCACCAGAGCTTGTCAGTGTAAGTCCAGATAAGTCTAGGAGAAAACATAAGACCAGCTAAATAAAAAATGAATGTGATGACAAACATAGTTTGTACATCAGTAGTTGAGTCTGACCTATTCCTGGAGACACCACCCGCTCGTAATGGTAGGGGTTCACGCACACGCTGTCACATTTCAGGTCAAAGGCAAACTGGCAGTACTTGACATGTTTCAACTCGTTCTTATGAAGGTCTGGCCATCGCCATAACCGTGCGTATATGACATGAGGAAACCCTTTACGCCCGGCCACCTAAACACAGAGAGGACCAGTGTCATAATCACAAGAGCATGGCACAAATTCCCTCAAGTGTATCCAAACTTTTGACTTGTAGTACATACGATCTATCCATATACCTGCAGTCGTCCGTCTAGCGTGCGCTGTATGGTGACGCATTTGCTGGGATGAGCTCCGTTAGTGGTGATGGCCGTGATGAGCGAATCCAGCTCGTCTTTCTTCTCCTTCAGTTTCTTCACCAGGCTCTCGATGGCACGTTTCGCGAACGTCTCGCTCTCGCCACCCTGCCTATGGCACATCAGACTGTGGACGATGCTCAGACAGGCATCATTACTGGTCGGTGTGTTTGTGATGGACATGGCGCACTTATTATTGGCCTCTGAGAGGCGGCCGTGTGCCGGTTCAAACGCGTTTCAGCAGATTATCAGCAAGAGTTCAGCATTAACACGCTGCTGCCAGGACAGGGTCCATTCACGCTGACCCCTGTGAAGAGAAGTGACGTTAATGACCTTTTCAACACTCTGAATCCGAGCACAGAGTCACATCAGTCGGTCACAGCACAGATCATAGACATGATGTCATATTCACAGCACTACTTTCATACATTAGGGTATTGATTTTGGTTTATATTGATAAGGGAACTAATTTTACAAATATATGTGACTTTATGTGACAGATTGTCCATTGATTGCACATATAAGAGCATCTATTCATATCATAATAGTGATTTTATATATAAAGGACTTTTATCAGATATCAGGTTATAAAGAATGTTTATTTTGGGTATATAATGGACATTATGATCAATATTTATCCATTGATTGCACATATAAGAGCATCTTTTCATATCATAATAGGGATTTTATATATAAAAGGACATTTTTTAGGGTTTAGATTTAATAAATCGTATATATTAGATCTCTGGTTTCATGCTATAATACGGTGGTATATAAATGATTATTATGTTCACAAAGAAGTTTGACATAATTATTTGCGTCAAGACTTTTAGAGAAAATAAATAAATACACATCTAATTAATCCAACAACAGGAAGTTGAACTTCAACGGAATAACAAAACACACAGGGGTTTAACGAGGAGATTAATAGTATAAAGCATAAAAGGTTAAAACAGTAGTGTAGATCGGTGATTAACTCCTAAAACTGATTTATAAATAAGTTTGAGTGAATGTAAACAACATGATTTAAGAGCGTTAGCACAATATGCTACATGTTATCAGATGAAAACGATCAATACAGACTTTAACCCCTCATTAAAGACAGATACAACACATTTAAACAAGGCATTAAATATAAAATACAATACCTCTCTTGTCTCCAGCTGGTAAATTTGTCTGTATTTATCCAGTTTTTTAGTTTTCTGGCGTGAATCTTGTTAGCGGTTGACACACTTCTGTCAGACAAACGCATCAAACTGATTTTTGAAACAATTTAAAGCGACGACAGAAGCCAAAAGCTCCACATTTGAGCGATAACACTGACAGACAGTGTGAAGAGTAAGATGTTTTCTTTACAAGAATACGAGAGACGGTCATAAACAATGTAGTCACTGTTATTTTCACGCCCAGCTGCGCAATATGGCGAACCGCGCATGCGCAATCCACTGACCCATGTTTTTAGCAAGCCAGTTCACTCGGCAGCCATCTTCGGAACGCTCCCGGAGAGCTATTCCTCTCTGTAAACAAGCAGCATACAAGTGCAGCTCCTATCTACTTGGATGGCGGAAAGACCGAAATGTCCATAAAGTTTGGTCAATATTAGGATCAAAGAAAATATTTCAAATCAGCTGTAAAATATGACAACACTGGTATAATAAATTGTGCTCCTTTACCTCAGATTATGCTAAAAAAACGAAACTTTCCCGTCTTGTATAGCTAATGCGCATATATATATATATATATATATATATATATATATATATATATATA
This sequence comes from Moxostoma hubbsi, assembly GCA_032164185.1. Classification (NCBI taxonomy): domain Eukaryota; kingdom Metazoa; phylum Chordata; class Actinopteri; order Cypriniformes; family Catostomidae; genus Moxostoma; species Moxostoma hubbsi. The sequence continues at coordinate 130,703 of JAVLUX010000050.1, read as the reverse complement.
ATTTTTAAATGTTTAAAGATAACTATGTATAATTATATATTGATATAAATATGTATAATCATTATATATTGAGTTATTGTTACACAAGGGGCTTTCTCAGCAAATATTTGTATATGCGATTAATTAATCGGGACACCATGTAATTAATTTGATATTCGATTGACAGCCCTAATATATATATATATATATATATATATATATATATATATATATATATATATAATTTAATCAACTACATCTTAATAATCAGTAAAAAAAAACAAAAAAAAAACGTAATGAATAAAAAGAGCTCCACTGCTCTGTGCATTTACTGTATGCAGGAACTGCAATACTTCAAAGCAACCACAAGGTGGCAGAATATAATCATGCAGTTCAAATCCAATCAGGATTTCTGTGTGATCATTCTTGTCATAGAATTATTCATTAAATGATAGCAGGTTTATTCAATTTATACCACTATAAAAAACATTGATGCTAATCATCACAGCGGGGAGAGTGAAGCACGACTTTTCATCGCAGGATTGACACGGCTGACATTATTATGAGCCAACTTCCAGCTGTGCTGTTTCTGTCTACCGGAGAGAATTCAGGAATAGAAATCTTCTAAAGGAGGTCCCAAATGTCGATCTAAAGATATGGATGATATACTGATCCTCCGGGAAGAACGGAGCGGGACAAGAACAGTTTCCTGTCTGGATGAAACTGATCTAATTCAGGTTTAAAAGAATACTGTAGTTCACTAATAGGAACAATAGGAATTCCATCATTATTAACTAGCCCTGATGTTCCTCCAAACCCATATGATGTTGCTTCTTTTCTGAAGAATCCTCACGCTGTCAAGCTGCAAAATGGACAAAGCACATCATTTAAATAGTCTGTATGACTCGTGCACTATATTCAAGTCTTATAAAGTAATACGGTAATTTTTAAGTCACTCTTATAACATGGTTCTCTGGAACACTCGATTCTGATTGCTCAATGGCGCCATCTAGTGGTCTGATGTCTCTGAGTAAAACTGCACATCCACGTTTAGACCGCTCATCCGGGTATTGCGAGTCATCTTTCCTGCTTCTCGGATCACTGTGCGATCTCTACAAGTAAGCTAATAAAATAACAAACTCAAATCAATGGTTCATGTCCTTTTATTTGTTTATTTGGCAAGTAGTCTTGTGATAGACTGAATAATGAGGACTCAGAATGTCACTGTCACAGTATAAACACCAACAGGTCTCTGACACAAACACAAGGTGGATTTTAGCTGTTAAGTGATTTCTTCCTTCATGTCACCTCCACTTCTGAGACCGTCAATCGGCGCATCTGATCACGTGACTCGTTGTGCATGACACCGCGGAGACTCACAGCATGTGGAGACTCATGTTACTCTCCACGATCCACACACAACTCACCACACGCCCCATTGAGAGAACCACTAATCACCACCACGAGGAGGTTACCCCATGTGACTCTACCCTCCCTAGCAACCGGGACAATTTGTTTACCCCATGTGACTCTACCCTCCCTAGCAACCGGGACAATTTGGTTACCCCATGTGACTCTACCCTCCCTAGCAACCGGGACAATTTGGTTACCCCATGTGACTCTACCCTCCCTAGCAACCGGGCCAATTTGGTTACCCCATGTGACTCTACCCTCCCTAGCAACCGGGACAATTTGGTTGCTAAGGAGACTCACAGCATGTGGAGACTCATGCTACTCTCCACGATCCACACACAACTCACCACACACCCCATTGAGAGAACCACTAATCACCACCACGAGGAGGTTACCCCATGTGACTCTACCCTCCCTAGCAACCGGGACAATTTGGTTAGCCCATGTGACTCTACCCTCCCTAGCAACCGGGTCAATTTGGTTACCCCATGTGACTCTACCCTCCCTAGCAACCGGGACAATTTGGTTACCTCATGTGACTCTACCCTCCCTAGCAACCGGGACAATTTGGTTGCTAAGGAGACCTGACTGGAGTCACTCACCACACACCCTATTGAGAGCGAGAAAGGCAGCCAGAGACGCCAGTTCGAGAGAGAGATGCACGTAGCCCCGCTGCATGTGTGTCTGTGTTTGTTTTAAGTTAATTTATATCATTAAAGTTTATGTTGACTGTTCAGCCAGTTCCCGCCTCCTCATTGCCCGTCCTTATACTGTTACAGCTGTATCTTTTTTCATCAAAGTTTATGAATGGACTTTTTTCCCACATTTTCCCAGATCTATGACAGCAGCTCCTGACCGCAGCCGTGAACTGAACCCTTAAACTACATCAATCATCTATAATCCAATAATCATTTGACTTTGATTTGTGCAATCATGTGATAATGAGCTCTTGAGTCTGTCAGACTGCAGCACAGTCCCAGAATAACCCTGAAAACGGCAATGCACATGACATTTATAGCCTACGTTTAGTGTTTCTTCTTCATTATTGTGAAGTGTGCTGTAAGATTGCCATTTACAAACTGCAGCAGAACTTGGAAACATTGAAAGATTGTTGACACTGTAATAACAGTAGCTGGGTCATTAAACCGTCTATGGCATAAAAATAACATTTCAACCAAATAAAAACAGTTAAACAATCATATCCTATCGTACTGAGATTAAGCCCATGTAACAACTTCACCATGTGACAACAACTCCGCTGATTTCATCATTAGAATAAATTATAATTCATTTTTGTTGTCATATTTGTAATGGAAGCAATCAGTGCTGTTGTGGAGAAATAAACAAGAGAAAGGAATACAATAATACATTTACATCAATCTAACACTCACTAAAGCACGGCCGCGTCGCAGCTCCAGAAGGTTGAGAAAAAGTAAATTGCAGCACACTATAATTTATTTCACCTACACAGGTGTGATTTAAATACCAACATGAGTGACTGAGCGGTGATGATGACGGATGCTGTTCATCTGCGTCACTCAATATGACATTCACACTTAAATCTAATAAACACCGCATGAACATCTATTACAACCTCAACACTTGATGATGATGATGAAAGTTCTACTTAGATCAATATATTGATCTTGCACTGAGAGTTTCTTGCTTCAATGTTAATCAAAAGGATTCTATTTATATATAAAAATAATACAGAATAAATCCTGGATTTTGTGCAATATATGTCAGCATACAAAAAATGGATTGTTCACCCAAAAAGAGTAAATGATGACAGATTTTTTGGTGAACTACCCCTTTAATATTCTTAGCAGGGGTAAATAACTTAAAAGCAGTTTTAAGTTTTTTGATTTGTAGAATTGTAACAATGTAAATAATCTTAACAGGTTATATGTTCAAAGGCTCAATGGTTTATTGAATTATATAATGTAACAGATCATTTTTAAACTCAAGCATCAATTCACAATGAATCAATTAAACACATTCTATGAGAAACACCTTTCACAGCTGGTTGCCTACAGTACTAGATTTAATATTGCAATAAAGGGTTTCATGTTGCCTAATGCAAGACTTCTATTCATTAGAATCTACATATAATACAGTACACACACACACACACACACACACACACACATTTCAGATATATATATAGATATATATATATATATATATATATATATATATATATCTGAATCACACACACACACACACACACACACACACACACACACAACCGTGTTTCGCAAAAACACCATAAATCTCTATTAAAGGAATATTACTTTAAGAATTCTCCTCATTTGAATAGTCTGTCCCATAGCCAAGACAATATCCAAGACATACAATATGTAAAAATAAAAGCGTGATGCCATTCATCACAGTGTCATGCGACAGATCACATTACTGTGAGAACTAAAGAACAGCTGTCAGTAACTACACAGCAAAATCAAATACTTCAAACCAGGTGAGCGGCAGACTTAATAAAACCTCATGAAAATCCTTCAGAGGCTTTGCTATGAAAAGAAACTTTAACCAAGATAAATATCACCACCATAGTGTGCATCATGATTAATGTCTTGACTGTTCACATCACATATTGTGTTTTACACAGGTTAATCTGCTCTCATTCAAACCCAGAACTGTGGAGGACCACTGGCCTCCTGCAACACAGATGGCACACGCTGATTTGGTTTCTTTTGAGCAAGATAAATGAATCGTTCACAATAAGACCAAGAACAGATTTAAGAATGTAAATACGGTCCATTGTGTCTGAATGTTGAGCGTAACGTGGTGTCTGAATGTTGAGCGTAACGTGGTGTCTGAATGTTGAGCGTAACGTGGTGTCTGAATGTTGAGCGTAACGTGGTGTCTGAATGTTGAGCGTAACGTGGTGTCTGAATGTTGAGCGTAACGTGGTGTCTGAATGTTGAGCGTAACGTGGTGTCTGAATGTTGAGCGTAACGTGGTGTCTGAATGTTGAGCGTAACGTGGTGTCTGAATGTTGAGCGTAACGTGGTGTCTGAATGTTGAGCGTAACGTGGTGTCTGAATGTTGAGCGTAACGTGGTGTCTGAATGTTGAGCGTAACGTGGTGTCTGAATGTTGAGCGTAACGTGGTGTCTGAATGTTGAGCGTAACGTGGTGTCTGAATGTTGAGCGTAACGATGTGTCTGAATGTTGAGCGTAACGATGTGTCTGAATGTTGAGCGTAACGTGGTGTCTGAATGTTGAGCGTAACGTGGTGTCTGAATGTTGAGCGTAACGTGGTGTCTGAATGTTGAGCGTAACGTGGTGTCTGAATGTTGAGCGTAACGTGGTGTCTGAATGTTGAGCGTAACGTGGTGTCTGAATGTTGAGCGTAACGTGGTGTCTGAATGTTGAGCGTAACGTGGTGTCTGAATGTTGAGCGTAACGTTGTGTCTGAATGTTGAGCGTAACGATGTGTCTGAATGTTGAGCGTAACGATGTGTCTGAATGTTGAGCGTAACGTGGTGTCTGAATGTTGAGCGTAACGATGTGTCTGAATGTTGAGCGTAACGTTGTGTCTGAATGTTGAGCGTAACGTTGTGTCTGAAAGGTTAACTCCTCTTATTGATTACTTACGACTAGATGTTTTTCAGCTAATCTTAACGTTTGAGGTTAAGGCATATCTGAAGATAACTTCTGCTACATAAACCAAATTATCCCTCATTATTTCCAGCATATTCTTGCTGGTCTGGAATAGCACACTTTCTCTCTGTGTGCAGCAGCGCTAGCAACGGGGTAATTAGGCGCAGGTATGCCGTTTTCCTGTAATTTTCTCAAGAATGGTTCCGTTGTCAGTAGGTCTGTTGTTTTTCACATACAGAAGGAGAGCGATTCCTTTCACTTGTTAAATGCCAGCTAAAGAACAATTCCTCTATAAGGTTAAAACGATTGACATGTTTCACAAACATTAAGAGACATGAAGGAACATGATTTCATTGCAGTCGCTTTCATTTTATGACTTAACCTCATCTCTATTTAGCATTCTTGATTAGTTCATAAAATATCCAGTGGGTCAATGAATCGACAGTTTGTCTCGATCAATTTGACATTTCACCAACTATAGTCTTGCTATATTGTACAGGCGTATGTAAGAGCACTGTAAGCACAGATACAGTAATTGTGGGCATTGATTGTGGCATGCAGATCAATGCCATTCTTCCATCTCCGTCACTGTAGATCTGTTCATGATTCATAACTTGAGCAATTAGAGGGACTCTCAGATCATTTGAACCTCTTCTGTCTTCTTCACTCTACTCTTCCACCCTGTTGTCTTCTTTATCTCTGCTCACCATCATTACAGCATCTTTTCTCTGAGGGAGCTGAAAATACCTTGCCCTTTTCTCATCACATCTTCCCATTTCCTCTTCCTTAACCACTGTAATTCTTCTCAGATTGCACCTTTTCATTGGCTTCCTCGTCTTTGTCCTTTTTGAATGGTCATATCTGACCCATTTTAGAGATAGCAAAGTTATTCAGTGGGTATCTCAGCGAGTATTGACGCTGACTATCACCGCTGAAGTCGTGAGTTTGAATCCAGGTCTCCTTAGCAACCAAATTGTCCCGGTTGCTAGGGAGGGTAGAGTCACATGGGGTAACCACTTCGTGGTCATGATTAGTGGTTCTCGCTCTCAATGGGGCGTGTGGTGAGTTGTGTGGGGATCGTGGAGAGTAGCATGAGTCTCCACATGCTGTGAGTCTCCTTAGCAACCAAATTGTCCCGGTTGCTAGGGAGGGTAGAGTCACATGGGGTAACCAAATTGGGCCGGTTGCTAGGGAGGGTAGAGTCACATGGGGTAACCAAATTGTCCCGGTTGCTAGGGAGGGTAGAGTCACATGGGGTAACCAAATTGTCCCGGTTGCTAGGGAGGGTAGAGTCACATGGGGTAACCAAATTGGGCCGGTTGCTAGGGAGGGTAGAGTCACATGGGGTAACCAAATTGTCCCGGTTGCTAGGGAGGGTAGAGTCACATGGGGTAACCAAATTGTCCCGGTTGCTAGGGAGGGTAGAGTCACATGGGGTAACCAAATTGGGCTGGTTGCTAGGGAGGGTAGAGTCACATGGGGTAACCAAATTGTCCCGGTTGCTAGGGAGGGTAGAGTCACATGGGGTAACCTCCTCGTGGTGGTGATTAGTGGTTCTCTCAATGGGGCGTGTGGTGAGTTGTGTGTGGATCGTGGAGAGTAGCATGAGTCTCCACATGTTGTGAGTCTCCGCGGTGTCATGCACAACGAGTCACGTGATCAGATGCGTGAATTGATGGACAATCCCACCTGGATTGAGGCGAGTAACCGCGCCACCACGAGGACCTACTAAGCAGTGGGAACTTTGTATTTTTTTTTTATTTGAGTTTGCAGAAATGTGTAATATTTGCTTGGTAATGTCTCACTTGAATTTGTTCTAGATTCCCACTAAATGGCAGTTTGGTGGCACACCAGTGTCACCATTTGATCACTTTCGACATAAACGGTGATATCTCCAAAGGTAAAAACGTGCGGTTGGCCAATATGGGTTTTTCAATGGCTGACGTTGATACAATACAATTTATTGACAGCATTTGACATGTAAAATTGCTCTTAATTGACACAATTATTTGATATTTTAACTGAGAACAAATCTTCATGTTTTTCTTTCAGCTGCACCCGTTTGGGGTCGCCACAGCGGACCATCTGTGACCTGCATATTTGACTTGGCACAGGTTCTACGCAGTTAAAATACATTTTCGTGGTAATCAACATCATGCCACAAATGCTGTCGATTGATCTTGACTCATATTGAACCCGGAATATTCCCTTAATGACAGCAAATGAGATGTACACACATTGGCATGTTTTGGATCCAACGCACTTCTGTTATTTGGCCAAAGAGGCACGTTTATTGGCCAATAATCTAAAAAGGCCAAATACTGAATCGCTCCGGCTCAGTCCATCATTAATCAAAACTATCCTGAAGTTCAGTCCGCTTTCACAGCTCCCAGGATTGGAATACCGTGCCTCCGGTTGAAGATACTCTTTCAGTCTTTTCCATGTGAATTTCCCTTTTCATAGAGATTCCTCCATTTCCTCCTTCGTCTGGAGAGCCTCTGGTGTCCATCGACACTCTCCTGTTCTTGAGCTCCAGACGCACACACCCAGTCAAATCCCTCTCAGTGAACACCCTGTTTCTCGTTCCCAGGCCGAGCGGGTTTCCACTAACCACCGTGTTCAGTGGACTGCAACCCTGACCGCCCCTCTTGGACCACTTAATGCTGCATCGCGTACAACATGCTTGTTTCTGACACGCCGCCTCAAACCCTCTCTTAAAGTTCTGGTTGAAGTAGCCGTAGATAACAGGATTGACGCTGGAGTTGGAGAACGCCAGCCAGTGAGACAGGGGAAATATATAACTGGTCAGAAATTCCAGTTTGTCGCCTTCCGGCCGCGCGTAATCAGTTAGCAGCATGAGCGTCCACAGTGGCAGCCATGACAGCGTGAACAGCATGGCCACTACAATCAGCATCTTGATCACTTTGATTTTCCTCTGCGAGGTCGAGCACATCCCCCGGGACGGGATATCAGGCTGCTCTGCGCTCGCTGGGGTTGCTGCAGTGAACAGTTTGGCACCGATGCGGCCGTACATCAGCATAATGAGGGCCAGAGGAATGACGTATATGTGGACGAACAGAACGGTGGTGTACACTTTCCTCATGTCGGGGTCGGGCCAGGTTTCATAGCAGGAGTACAGCGGGTACGTACGGTTGTAGTTGTCATCGTGGATCATGAAATGCCCTTTCTCTTGCTCAACGGTCAACATAAGCACTGAAGGAAACATGATGCCCAGCGCAAGCAGCCATATCATCACGATGGACACTTTTGCCACGTAGAGCGTAAGTTTGGGTTTGAAAGGGTAAACGATGCAGCGGAACCTGCGTTTCGGGTGAAGATTAAACAAGGGAGAGAAAACAAATGCAGAATTAATCAAAGAAATAATTGAGATGACAATCACAGCTGCCAATGTTAATGTTTTCGCAGCAGTTGACCATTTTAACCAATCAGAGACTATTCTGTTGAGTTCTTTGATTATGCTTCAAAGAGGTCCGATGTGAAGTTGACCGTTTGAGCAATTAGTCTTGATTCACTGATCATTCAGAAACACAGTTTTCAGCTTGTTTTCAATGACTTTTAACCTTAAAACAAAGTGTAATGTTGCGATTTACCTCGGAGCTGGTTGGTTTGGTTCAGGGCCGGACTGGTAATCTGGCATACCGGGCATTTTCCCGGTGGGCCGACGCACTTTTGGGGTGATCAGGGGCGGACTGGTCATCGGGAGAACTGAGCGGGCCGGTGGCTCGGCTGCGAAACGTGCCAAATTGGTCATGATAAGCAACAATGAGCCGCTGCGTTATGCAGAACGGAACACAAAACGGCGCCGTGATAAGCGGATAAGGACAGGGAACACCCCCCGAGCTCAACAATTGGGACCGTTTCTATGTAAAATCCCGGGCCGATTTCTCTTCCCAGTCCAGCCCTGGTTTGGTTCACGCTCACTGTCGCGCTCGATATCAAGGGCAATAATCGCGATTATCATTGGTTTCATAATCATGCAGCTCTATTTTAGGAATTAAGCCACTACCTTGTTACATGGCTGCTATATAAAAAATAGTTATAATAATTAATATTTGTTTAAAATATTTAAAAGTTTACTTCACCCAAAAAGGAAAATTCTGTCATTATTTACTCACCCTCGTGTTGTTCCAAACCTGTGTGATCGTGGAACTTGCAAGATGTTGGGCAGAATGTGACTGACAGCCTCAGTCACCATTCACTTTCATAGTGTGGAAAACATTTGCAATGAAAGTAAATGGTGACTGAGTCTGACGTTCAACCTAACATCTTTTTTGTTCCATGAAAGAACACCAGTCAGTCAGACATACATGTTTGGAACGGCATGAGGGTGAGTAAACGAGGACAAAACTCATTTCAGGGTGAACTATTCTTTAGGTTAAACTAGAACAACTTGTCACAACGATTAATGGGGTGATCACAACACTCTTGACATATTGTGATCTAGGGTGCGTTCCATTGAGAAGTGTTCATACCACGGCCCCTTCGGCGGCTTTACATTCTACTGTGAGAGTTTCAGAGGGAAGAAATAAAATTAGAATATTCGTCAAATGCACATTTGAATATAGAAATGAGCATTAACATTTTGGATGTGTGCAGAGCACTGACGATGACTTACGGGCCTTTCAGACGCAGTGCAACGACTAGTGAAATTGACAGTGTTTTTTTTAAATCCATCGCTCCTGCACAAGACCTTAAAAACAAAACTTAGCAACACTCAAAGATGTCCGTCTAGTTGAGTGAACGGCCCCTTAGATGGCAGCTGTGTCTTGACAATGCCTTGCATATAAAATGTGAATTTTGGTACAATTTCAGTTTAAAATTCTAATTTTGTTTCTCATCCCCGAACAGTACTAATCTTTCTCAAGTCTTTTATCGGTGCAGTTAACACACTCACCTGTCCACAGCAATGGCGACTAATGTGAAGACGGATGCACAGACCGACATTCCCTGTACAAGACCGCTCAGTTTACAGATTGTGTTGCTGAACGGCCAACCTGTCAAACACACAAACACGAGGGCATTAAAGGAATATTCCGGGTTCAATACAACAACAGAATTTGTGCCATAATGTTGATTACCACAAAATATTATTTAGACTTTTCGAAATTGAAAAAAAGCAAAATCATGGTCCGAGTGTTGACTATGACTGCTGGAGTCTCTAGTTAGAAACCCAGGGCATGCTGAGTGACTCCAGTCAGGTCTCCTTAGCAACCAAATTGGCCCGGTTGCTATGGAGGGTTGAGTCACATGGTGTAACCAAATTGGCCCGGTTGCTAGGGAGGGAAGTGTCACATGGGGTAACCAAATTGGTCCGGTTGCTAGGGAGGGTAGAGTCACATGGGGTAACCAAATTGGCCCGGTTGCTAGGGAGGGTAGAGTCACATGGGGTAACCAGATTGGGCTGGTTGCTAGGGAGGGTAGAGTCACATGGGGTAACCAAATTGTCCCGGTTGCTAGGGAGGGTAGAGTCACATGGGGTAACCAAATTGTCCCGGTTGCTAGGGAGAGTAGAGTCACATGGGGTAACCAGATTGGCCCGGTTGCTAGGGAGGGTAGAGTCACATGGGGTAACCAGATTGGCCCGGTTGCTAGGGAGGGTAGAGTCACATGGGGTAACCAGATTGGCCCGGTTGCTAGGGAGGGTAGAGTCACATGGGGTAACCAGATTGGCCCGGTTGCTAGGGAGGGTAGAGTCACATGAGGTAACCAGATTGGCCCGGTTGCTAGGGAGGGTAGAGTCACATGGGGTAACCAGATTGGCCCGGTTGCTAGGGAGGGTAGAGTCACATGGGGTAACCTCCTCGTGGTCACTATAATGTGGTTCTCGCTCTCGGTGGGGCGTGTGGCGAGTTGTGTGTGGATGCCGCGGAGAATAGCGTGAAGCCTCCACACGCGCTACGTCTCCACGGTAACGCGCTCAACAAGTCACATGATCAGATGCACGGATTGACGGTCTCAGACGTGGAGGCAACTGAGATTCGTCCTCCGTCACCCGGATTGAGGCGAGTCACTGTAAAGTTGCTTAAATCGTTGTTTTTTTTATCTGCAATTTACGTCGTCATGGCAACAAAGTAGCAAATTGTCTCTATCTTAACACAGATGTGGTTATTAAGTGATTTAATGACAGTAAAATCATGTTAATACACATATTGTTTATACTTTTGAAACAGTATTTTAATGTTGACAGATTAAACCCCATTGACTTGCATTGGAAGTGTCACACACACACACACACACACACACACACACACAGATTAAACCCCATTGACTTGCATTGGAAGTGTCACACACACACACACACACACACACACACACAGATTAAACCCCATTGACTTGCATTGGAAGTGTCACACACACACACACACACACACACACACAGATTAAACCCCATTGACTTGCATTGGAAGTGTCACACACACACACACACACACACACACACACACACACACACACACACACACACACACACACACACACACAAAACCCCACTGACTTGCATTGGAAGTGTCTCACTGGAACACACATTTGGGCTTTTATTAAAGAGTCAAAATGAATTTTTGAGGTAATCAACATAATGACAGAAATGAGCATAACTCGTATTGAACCCGGAATATTCCTTTACCATTAACGCTTTTAATTACCAGTTAATGTAGGTGTCTTATTTATTCACATCGCTGTTGTTTTATAAACTCAATAAGATGCATGAGGACATGCAGTACATTGATTTGACCATGTTTAAGAAGGATTTTGAGTAAGTTGCATCCCTGACACACTGACATCACTGTACCATGTGGCCACTTACTACGGCGGGTCATTCCGATTACGAAAATGCAGCATTAACAATATGATTAAACTAGTTTGGTTGAGATTTTCAGTGTATAACAACACAAATATCAGTATCTTCCTCATGCAAAGCTACCATATAACTTCAGTCAATTTGGAATATAGCGTACGTGAGTCATATAAGCACATTTTATGACTTTAAAAGAGCTTTTGTGCCATTTATGGAGCTTTACGATTGTGGTCACTATGAACTTTGTCATGGTTTGAATAAGAGGTGCATGAAGATTCTTCAAAATGTGCTGTTCCACAGCAAATATATCAGAATTTGTATTTTAAGGTGAAGTAATCCTTTAAATGTCATTTGTCTTATTGAAATGATTCTGACCCGTGATGAGATTGTCCACTAGTGTCGTAGGGATGCAGAAGATCCCGACGAGCAGATCGCTGACGGCCAGATTGAGGATGAAGATGTTAGTGACGGTCCTCATGTGCCGGTTCCTCAGGACGATCACACACACAAGACTGTTTCCGATCACACACAGCAGGAAGATGAAGAGGTACGCCAGCGTGAAGACAGCGGCCGTCACCAGTGAATGCTGGTAATACGGGGAGAGAACGATGCCCTGCACGGAGCTGGAGTTGGTGCTGTTGGATTGGTTGGTGCATGGCAACAGATCTGCAATGATGTAAACAGAGGCGGCATCCCATAATCCCTCCTTCTGAGACACATCACTGTCAAACCTCAACTCCATGATGACAAAACCACCCTGGAACACACACAGATATACATATACACATGCACAATGGAGCAAGAAACACATATTCCTTGTTATGCAGTTTTAGCATGAACACAAGACATTTGACACTAATATGATGGGGCATGTTGTCACAGGGCAAGACCTCTGTAACTATAAGCTTTTGGGATGAGTCCAATAAATGCCAAGTTATAATGTGACAACTTACCCCATATGGTGACAACATGGGCTTTATGCATGTTAAACGAACTGGATGTTTATCCTGGACAACATCAGAGGAAATATTCAACAGCTTTTTGTGTTCTCGAGACTTTAGACGTGTGACAACTTGCCCCGGTCTCCTCCACATATCACAAATCTCAATCATGCACGAAGATCCACGTTCGGGACATCTATAAACATGTTTGTCTACATATCTCCAAAATATAATTAAAGCTTCAATGATGCTCCAGCGAGGCATGACGTCATTTATTCTGGCTTTACTTCCGTTTATTGACCTAATATAAACATGCTCATGAAACTGACATAAAAGTAGCTTAAATAGTTGATAAAATTGTAGCGATCGTTCTTGGCATGTGACACAGCTCTTACCTTACTGTCCTTCACCCCAACGGGTTAAAATGTGAATAAAAGTAGATGAAAATCAGCTCGATTATAGACGCGTCTGTCTCCTCTGATCACGAGCGCAGCTCTGAGAATGAACCCCGCGCGCGCGCGCGCGCTGCTGATGTCCCGTACGCGAACCAGAGGGGGTCAGGGGGTCTCGCGCACAGACCCAACACTTTCCAAAAGAATTGCAACATTTAGCAAAATTAGCTGGAAAAATAAAGTTCATCTTGTGGAGCACATGCTTCTGTTTCACACGTGACAATAAAAGACTGAGCACAAGCTGGTCCTAATTACATAATTGAATCAATTACAACAATTCAATTGTGCACGTGCACAGTTTTATTTTTCACTCTGTGCATTGTGGGATTTAACTGTATGCAAGTGCTCGAGTGTTTTGACTGTTCACCAGAATTCGTTCAGATGCATTTAATGATTCAGTGACTATTTCTGCTGACGTCAGAAGTGACAAATGTGCGAAATGAGTTCAGCTGATCAACGATCAACAGATGATTTTAATCCATTCAAATGTGTTTGTCTACAGACCTACAAAGAGACTTTAGTAGAAGTTTTATGCATTACAAGAACAAAGCAAATCTCTCATTTCCCTGCAGTTTGTGAGCTGCTGAACATGACTTTAATCACATACAATAATAGTCTTATAATAATTATGAGTATCAATAACATCCGTGTGTTTCTCTACATGTATATTGACTTCAGTAAAATGCAAAAGTGTTCTAAGATCACAGCAGATTGTCGACACTAATATGGAGGTAAAAATCAGGAGCTGATATTAAAAATAGTACATTTACATATTTAACACGGATCAAGTAATCTGCTTAAACCGGCCAAAACAACCAATCAAACTATCACCTCATAAACATGAATGAAGACTTCTGCGCTCATATAAACTCTTACAGCATGTGTTTAAAAGCACAATTGTCCTTTTGTTTATTTTCAGCGGTGCATTTCACGTTATGCTGCCAATCAAGAACGATATGGCGATAAATATCCCTCATATGTTCCTGATCTCTAGATTATTCTTTTAGATCATCATCAATGCCGATAGAAACATGGATAAATGAGTCGTGTTGATCAGTCTGTCTGACTGATGGACGGTTACGTAAGGATTGTTTCGGCCCATGAAACTCTTCTGTGATTGGCCGGACGGTCGCTCAAAGTGCGGGGACAAAATAAATGACCTTTTTAAAGAGTGCGGGGGACGTGTCCCTCACGTATCCAGCGGCTGCTACGCCATTGGTTTACATGTTTGAGTTTTTTTACGTTTCTTTTGTTATTTACTTTATTTACTTATTTTCTTCACCTGTAATTCTTGTCTTTATGACTCAGTGACTGTATTCATACATTGTTGGATCTGTGTAATTCTGTACAGCTTAATGAATATTTATATTGAAACTTGTGATTTTCAATAAAGAAAAATAATGGTTCTCGCTCTCGGTGGGGCGTGTGGTGAGTTGTGTGTGGATGCCGCGGAGAATAGCGTGAACCCTCCACACGCCTTACGTCTCCATGGTAACATGCTCAACAAGTCACGTGACAAGATGCGTGTATTGACAGTCTCAGATGCGGAGGCAACCGAGATGCTTCCTACGCCACCACGAGGACTTAGAGCCCATTGGGAATTGGGCATTCCAGATTGGGGAGAAAAAAAAGACACACAAATATACACGCCGTCAGCGCTATAATGATACATGCAATCTTAAGGTTTCTGTTCAGAGTCTGTTTTTAGTAGCAGTTGTGTTATAAAGCACCTGTACATGTGGGCACGTCTACATAAACACCTGCTATAGAGAACACAGCATGCCCAAAACTCACACAGAATACGAGCATCTCATTTAAATATCTATTCTGAGTATCTATGCCAGCTTTTGATTTGCCGTTATTTTAGGGTTGATATAAATTAAAAATGTACTCATGCGGAACATCAAAAAGAATTCTACAAGAACGCGCTCTCTTTAATCTCTGTTGTACAATTCAAACCAGAGTTTTGTTGTTTTGATGCAGGTCAAAGTCATTCTTCGTCTGATAGATGGACGTCAGGACGTCAGCTGTGCTTTTACCTGTTGCATAACTGTAATCCTATAATTTGCTGCTCCAGCTGTGTTAATAGCAGATTACACAATACGTGCATTTTCATGTCATTTGTGTTGGTGAGAAAAGCATCTTCCAAAAGCACATATGAAATATAAGTAAACAACAGCACTTTTCCACCCCTCTGTTAAACTCTGAAATCAAACAGACTTAAAGTGCTTTATTCTGCTTATCTATTCAGAAGTGTTCAGCCTCAATTTCCCAGGTGTGCTCGTGACATTTAATCTGTTTGGGGTCCCATAGGAACTCAACACAGCAGGCGGGACGTTTGCACACAGAGCTCAATTTCTCCTAAAGTACACAGATCTCAGCAAGAGACACTAGCATTTTAAAATCAACATTTGAGACTCCATTTTTGACATCTTTTGTTTTTGTTATGTTTAATTATTGTTGTTTTTCTAGTGCATATGCTCTGTTTAATATCACTGTTTCTGTGTAACAGAATGAAGTACATCATTACTCTGGACCTGTCCAAAAAGTCTAATATTTATGCACAATTCTCCATTTAGAAAATGCATTACTGCTCGGTATGGAAATGGATAGACGCAATTGAAATCTTAATTTCATGAGTAAAAATAACAAACATGTTCAAAGAGCCAGATATTTATTGACATATGTTGTGCATTGCGTTGAAACGCTAAAGTTTTAAGAATAAGCAAAACACAGAAAAACAAACAAACCAGGGCTTCGTTTAACAAAAGCATCGAAACTAAAAAAGTACTTGAAAATACTCGTAGAATTAAAAGTGCTCTGGAGTAATCGTACAGCGCTAAGAGCATCGTGAGCACACAACGTGAAATTACACCTGATAATTACACCTTTAAATATCTACACTTTAAATATCTACACTTTAAACACCTACACTTTAAATATCTACACTTTAAATATCTACACTTTAAATATCTACACTTTAAACACCTACACTTTAAACACCTACACTTTAAATATCTACACTTTAAACACCTACACTTTAAACACCTACACTTTAAATATCTACACTTTAAACACCTACACTTTAAACATCTACACTTTAAACACCTACACTTTAAATACCTACACTTTAAACACCTACACTTTAAACACCTACACTTTAAATATCTACACTTTAAATATCTACACTTTAAACACCTACACTTTAAATATCTACACTTTAAACATCTACACTTTAAACACCTACACTTTAAATATCTACACTTTAAACACCTACACTTTAAATATCTACACTTTAAATATCTACACTTTAAACATCTACACTTTAAACACCTACACTTTAAACACCTTCACTTTAAATATCTACATTTTAAACACCTACACTTTAAACACCTACACTTTAAACACCCACACTTTAAACACCTACACTTTAAACACCTACACTTTAAATATCTACACTTTAAACACCTACACTTTAAACACCTACACTTTAAACATCTACACTTTAAACACCTACACTTTAAACACCTACACTTTAAACATCTACACTTTAAACACCCACACTTTAAACACCTACACTTTAAACACCCACACTTTAAACATCTACACTTTAAACATCTACACTTTAAACACCCACACTTTAAACACCTACACTTTAAACACCTACACTTTAAATATCTACACTTTAAACACCTACACTTTAAACACCTACACTTTAAATACCTACACTTTAAACACCTACACTTTAAATATCTACATTTTAAACACCTACACTTTAAACACCTACACTTTAAACATCTACACTTTAAATATCTACACTTTAAACACCTACACTTTAAACACCTACACTTTAAACATCTACACTTTAAACACCTACACTTTAAACACCCACACTTTAAATATCTACACTTTAAACACCTACACTTTAAACACCCACACTTTAAACATCTACACTTTAAACATCTACATTTTAAATACCTACACTTTAAACATCTACACTTTAAACACCTACATTTTAAACACCTACATTTTAAACACCTACACTTTAAACACCTACACTTTAAATATCTACACTTTAAACACCTACACTTTAAATATCTACACTTTAAACACCTACACTTTAAACACCTACACTTTAAACACCCACACTTTAAATATCTACACTTTAAACACCTACACTTTAAACACCCACACTTTAAACAACTACACTTTAAACATCTACACTTTAAATATCTACACTTTAAACACCCACACTTTAAATATCTACACTTTAAACACCTACACTTTAAACACCCACACTTTAAACAACTACACTTTAAACATCTACACTTTAAACACCCACACTTTAAACACCCACACTTTAAACACCTACATTTTAAACACCTACACTTTAAACACCTACACTTTAAACATCTACACTTTAAACATCTACACTTTAAACACCCACACTTTAAACACCTACACTTTAAATATCTACACTTTAAATATCTACATTTTAAACACCTACACTTTAAACACCTACACTTTAAATATCTACATTTTAAACACCTACACTTTAAACACCTACACTTTAAACACCTACATTTTAAACATCTACACTTTAAATATCTACACTTTAAACACCTACACTTTAAATATCTACACTTTAAATATCTACACTTTAAACACCTACACTTTAAACACCTACACTTTAAACATCTACACTTTAAATATCTACACTTTAAACACCTACACTTTAAATACCTACACTTTAAACACCTACACTTTAAATATCTACACTTTAAACACCTACACTTTAAACACCTACACTTTAAATATCTACACTTTAAACACCTACACTTTAAACACCTACACTTTAAATATCTACACTTTAAATACCTACACTTTAAACACCTACACTTTAAACACCTACACTTTAAATATCTACACTTTATGCTAAAAATTTAATATCAGGATACTTGTGTTTTATATGGCCAGTTGGTCACATTTCAGCACTGTCACACGGACAGCAGGGCTGAACTGGTAATCTGGCATACCGGGCATTTTCCCGCGAAACGCCCCGAATGGAAATCATTGAATCATTGAATCAAACATGAATGATTATTGGGAAACGAGGCCCAGGACAACAGAACTCAACACACGTTGATAATATAATACAATTATTATATGATTGATTTATAGTTTGGGAATTAATATGAACAATTTCACTTATATAAACTTTTTTTTTCTCCCCAGTTTGTAACACCCAATTCCCAATGCGCTCCAAGTCCTCGTGGTGGCGTAGTGACTCGACTCAATCCCGCTATTCTCCGCGGCTTCCACACACAACTCACCACACGCCCCACCGAGAGCGAGAACCACATTATAGTGACCACGAGGAGGTTACCCCATGTGACTCTACCCTCCCTAGCAACCGGGCCAATTTGGTTACCCCATGTGACTCTACCCTCCCTAGCAACCGGGCCAATTTGGTTACCCCATGTGACTCTACCCTCCCTAGCAACCGGGCCAATTTGGTTACCCCATGTGACTCTACCCTCCCTAGCAACCGGGACAATTTGGTTACCCCATGTCACTCTACCCTCCCTAGCAACCGGGCCAATTTGGTTACCCCATGTCACTCTACCCTCCCTAGCAACTGGGACAATTTGGTTACCCCATGTGACTCTACCCTCCCTAGCAACCGGGCCAATTTGGTTACCCCATGTGACTCTACCCTCCCTAGCAACCGGGCCAATTTGGTTGCCCCATGTGACTCTACCCTCCCTAGCAACCGGGCCAATTTGGTTACCCCATGTGACTCTACCCTCCCTAGCAACCGGGCCAATTTGGTTACCCCATGTGACTCTACCCTCCCTAGCAACCGGGCCAATTTGGTTACCCCATGTGACTCTACCCTCCCTAGCAACCGGGCCAATTTGGTTACCCCATGTCACTCTACCCTCCCTAGCAACCGGGCCAATTTGGTTACCCCATGTCACTCTACCCTCCCTAGCAACTGGGACAATTTGGTTACCCTATGTGACTCTACCCTCCCTAGCAACCGGGCCAATTTGGTTGCCCCATGTGACTCTACCCTCCCTAGCAACCGGGACAATTTGGTTACACCATGTCACTCTACCCTCCCTAGCAACCGGGCCAATTTGGTTACCCCATGTCACTCTACCCTCCCTAGCAACTGGGACAATTTGGTTACCCTATGTGACTCTACCCTCCCTAGCAACCGGGCCAATTTGGTTGCCCCATGTGACTCTACCCTCCCTAGCAACCGGGACAATTTGGTTACCCCATGTGACTCTACCCTCCCTAGCAACCGGGACAATTTGGTTACCCCATGTGACTCTACCCTCCCTAGCAACCGGGCCAATTTGGTTACCTCATGTGACTCTACCCTCCCTAGCAACCGGGACAATTTGGTTTGGACTCCAGGTGTGATAGTTAGCGTCTTTACTCAGGACATATAAATCTTTAATTATATGCACGTTTTTTTTAATAACTTATAACATTGTAATGTTTTAATCACATAAATAATACATACATATTGTCTCATGTGAAAATATAGCTGATACCCATCACTAGTAACAATTAAAATATTTTTTCTCTGTATTATTTCTATAACATTTATAGCAGCTGTTTTTTTGCTTTCTCATGGATACAATATAAAGTTGTCTTGACACGAAGCAGAATTCATCCGTGGAAGTCAGGAAGCTGGACATCAAGAAGTTACACTTTTATAGAATCAATTACAAAATTACCAGAAATGAACTCTGTGCCCACCAACCAGTGCCGGTTCTAGACGGGCCATGCGCCCCCCCCATCCCATCACTGGTCCATGTTGCGTTCATGTATCAATCGAGCCGCACCAGAGTTCGTTTGGAAGCGGACCGAGACCCTCTCAGGAGGTGTCGGTCCCCTTGTTTGGTGAGCATCAAGGTGCGGGTGGCAGCGTTCACACTTGTTCAAATGAACCGCACTAGAGTTCGCTTCAATTCAACCAAACCTGCCAAAAGTGTGAACACCCCCTTTCTGGGGAGAAAAGAGGAGAGAGAGAGAGAGAGAGAGAGAGAGGAGAGAAAGTAACAAAAAAAACCTTAAACTTAACTTAAAGAATCAGATCTAATGATTCTTCTTTCTCCATATAGATGCAGGTGGAAACTCTGTGTTGATCAGTGGGTTGTTTGCTGGGGTTAAATTGGGCTCGTTCCCGCCTGAGGTCCTGCCCACATTCTCAGTGGCTTTAATAATGTTCTTCATGACCTGTTATTTGTGCTAAAACACTGCAGCCCTTCCATTCCTGTTTCCCAAAATGACAAATAAGACAAGCTTTCAACAATTACAGTGTAAAACAACCAAAGAGTTCATTAATGTCCCACGTAGAAGCTTTTCTTCTTCTGTTTCTAAGACACACAATGTTTAAGTAACACGTCACAAATGGTTTGACATCGAACATTGTTTCATCAGCATCCATTGAGCGCATGAACAACCAAAGATCCTTAATTTAAAATCAGTGTTTAATTCTCCTCTTTTATAAATGATCCAAAAATATATTCACATTAATAAGAGGAATGTAAATATGTGTGTGTGTCACTCCACCCTACACTAGTGCACAACAGGTGTTACACACACTCACACACACACACACACACAAACACACACACATACACACACACATATATATATATACACACACACACACACACACACAAATACACACACACACATATATAAACACACACACACACACAAACACACACACACAAACACACACTCACACACATCACGCACACTCACACACACACACATCACACACACACTCACACACACACAAACACACACACACACACACACACACACACACTGATTGGTAATATATGCAGGACAAAGTTAAACACTGAAATAATCAAATATTGTGTGACACGCTTGTACTTGATTGCTTTATTTTTGTATTTAGTTTTTTTATTAATGATCTTTTGTTATGCATGTTTCAATTGTTTACATTTTATTCTTATATCTTTTTCCCATATAAAACCTTCAAATGTGCTATATAACAATAACAGGTCTGTATGGTATTATAAATCATATTTAAAACAATAAATGCTAATTATATTTCATGACTGTATAATACTGCCACCATGTGCTCATTCATATAACTACAGCAGAGAGCATTTTACAATGAGACTTATAAACAGAATAAATATGATGGAAAATAACGCAAAATCATCTGGTTGTGACGTCACACATCTGTGGCCTTGTGATGTCATGAAGTGATTTCTCGTCTTCTGTTCATATCTGCCACATTCTCTCCATTCACCCACATCTGACAGAAGAAAAGAAAATAAAACTCTTCTTTCATTGAAATTTGAGGCACAATATCTCTGAAAATATTCAAAGAACACTCTCTAACCCACACACACACACACACACACACACACACACACATCACGCGCACACACGCACACACTCACACACATCACACGCGCACATCACACGCGCACACACGCACACACTCACACACACACACATCACACGCGCACACACGCACACACTCACACACACACATCACACGCGCACACACATCACACGCGCACACACATCACACGCGCACACACATACACACACACACACATCACACGCGCACACACATCACACGCGCACACACATCACACGCGCACACATGCACACACTCATCACACGCGCACACACTCACACACACATCACACGCGCACACACACACACATCACACGCGCACACACGCACACACTCATCACACGCGCACACACTCACACACACATCACACGCGCACACACACACACATCACACGCGCACACACACACTCTCACTCTCACACACACACATCACACGCGCACACACGCACACTCACGCACACACACACAGTCTCACACTCATATACACACACACTCTCTCACACACACACACACACACACACAAATATATGTTTATAATTAATGTATTTTTTTATAAAAAAAAAAAAATTATGCAGATCTTTGTTAAATGAAATGTTTCTAGAATAAGAGACACATGAAAGGAAACTCGTCAAGCCCGTCTCAGAGTGTTTCAGATGTCTGGAATAAAGTGGAATTATTGAATCAGTGATTAAATATCTCACATGTTCAGTTCTTCAGTTCTCCGGTGAGGTCTGTGGTGATCTCCTCTGTGCCAGTCCTCCTGCATCAGCTGCCCGTCCACCAGCCGTCTCCAGAACATTCCTCCACTTCACATGAGCAGAGGATGACTTCGGCCTGGGTGTGTCTGGCTTTCTAAGAGCTGCTCTGTCCTGAGGACAAACACGCGCTTGGCTGGACCGGATCGGCACACTTGCAGACTTCGGGTGTTTGAAGGGTTTAGTTTGGGATGAAGGTCTCTGGAGCTGAACGCTTCCTGTGTGAGATATCTTGAGCTGTCTGCGGTCTGCGGTCTGTTCCCAGCGCTTCAGATCTCCTCTCCTCTCGTGAGGATTGCCGGAGGGAACGACCAGCCGTGAAACTGACGAGTCCGACAGCTCCGGTGTGTTCTGGAATTTTTGAGACGTGCGTTTTTCATGTGATTTTGGGCCCCGGGGAGAATCTTCTCGTGTCTTGGTTTCAGTCACCTCCTTCATGTATTTTGGAGTTTTCTGTGAACTTTGGAACTTTTTAGGAGTCGATTTCCCACTCGATGTCCTGTTAGTGACATGAGGGGACCGGACGGTTGGTCCCGAGAGGAACTTCACAGGTGAAGAATATTTTGGGCTTGTTTCAAGGCAGTTAATCTCAGACCAGGAACGATTTGATGTCTGAGAATGTTCACCAGCAACAGAAAATGACACGCGTTTAGTTTTGCGCGGTTTGCCAGTGGACGGAGAGATCTTTTCTCCGGTACGCTGCTTGTTTGCTGAAGATGTGACGTACGGCGAGGTCGCGAGGTTAAGGAGTCTTGCGGTTGAGTTCACTGCTTTGGCGATTATTGGGGTGGCGTTCAAGCTGCTCACAGACGAATCGGAGCTGCTGCTGTCCAGCTGGCGACGCCACGACCTGCGACTCCTTTTTCTCGATGGTGTTCTGATCTCTGGAGGACTTTGGGTTGAGGGGGAATTTCTTGGTCTTTCTTTTTTATTGCGTCTCAAATCAAGATCACCCTGATATCCTGAGATGTCTGTGTAGGGATAATGGCATGTTGTGTGAGGAAAAACATCCTTGTTTTATATCCATACAGGTTTGGAGCAACACTTTTTGTGTGGACTACCCCTTTAAGAACGTATGCAGCGTTTCATGTTGACCTGTTATACTCACTATAGTACATTGTTAATGTCTTGCAATACCAACCTTTCCCAGAAGAGGTCGCTGCAGGTGAATGTTTACCCTGTGCACACAGACGTTTCACATTAAAATGTAAACACATACTGGAAGATATTTGTAAAGTGGCATATAAATAACAACATACAGATGGAAAATAATACTTTCCCAGCCCACTCCGCCTAGTCCCCGCTATGCCATAAAACAACGTTTTTAATAAAGAAATACATTTAAACATCAGCACAGAAAACAGCAAAAAATCAGTCGAATTTATCTATGATTTACTAAATACTCTCCATTGTGTGAATATAGAAAAGGTTTGACCAATAACGCCCATTTTTGCTATGCTAAGCTCAGGAGATGTAATCAGTTTTCAATCAATAAGCTACTTGTAATTTGTTAAAGGGACAGTACACCCAAAAATGAAAATTCTCTCATCAGTTATTCACCCTCGTGCCACCCAGATGTGTGACTTTCTTTCTTCTGCTGAACAACAAATGAAGATTTTTAGAAGGATATTTCAGCTCTGTAGGTCCATACAGTGTAAGTGAATGGTGACCAGAACTTTGAAGCTTCAGAAATCACATAAAGGCAGCATAAAAGTAATCCATAAGACTCCAGTGGTTTAATCCATGTCTTCAGAAGGGATATGAGACGTGTGGGTGAGAAAAAGATCAATATGTAAATCCATACAATGCAAGTGAATGGTGACCAGATCTTTGAAGCTCCATAAAGCACATAAAGGCAGCATAAAAGTAATCCATAAGACTCCAGTGGTTTAATCCATGTCTTCAGAAGGGATATGAGACGTGTGGGTGAGAAAAAGATCAATATGTAAATCCATACAATGCAAGTGAATGGTGACCAGATCTTTGAAGCTCCATAAAGCACATAAAGGCAGCATAAAAGTAATCCATAAGACTCCAGTGGTTTAATCCATGTCTTCAGAAGTGATATGAGAGGTATGGGTGAGAAAAAGATCAATATTTAAGTCCTTCTTTACTATAAATCTACACTTTCACTTTCTTTTGTTTATGGCGATTTGGATTCTTCAAGTATATTGTCGCCTATTGTGCAAGGAGGAGAATTAATAGAAAATCTGTTTCACACCCACACTTATCATATCACTTCAGAAGACACGGATTAAACCACTGGAGTTTTATGGGTTACTTTTATGCTGCCTTTATGTGCTTTATGGAGCTTCAAAGTTCTGGTCACCATTCACTTGTATTGTATGGACTTGCATATTGATCTATTTCTCACTCACACCAATCATATCACTTCAGAAGACATGGCTTAAACCACTGGAGATTTATGTACTACTTTTAGGCTGCCTTTATGTGCTTTATGGAGCTTCAAAGTTCTGGTCACCATTCACTTGCATTGTATGGACTTTCAGAGCTGAAATATTCTTTAAAAAAAATCTTAATTTGTGTTCTGCAGAAGAAAGAAAGTCAAACACATCTGGGACTGCATGAGGGAGAATAAATGATGAGAGAATTACAATTTTTGTGTGTACTGTCCCTTTAAATTTGTTCCAAAAGTGTTAGTAACTGTGTCAGTGCTCGTATGTGACTATAGCAGTATGTGACAGTTAATGCGTAATTTTGTCCCGTTGCGTTACAGTGTCAGCTATTACACCTGAAGGTTTTACCCATTTGAATGAATATTAGATATTGATTAATAGCATTTAACATATGTTAATCATGTGTACACGCCACTAACCTCCACATACAGTGTGTGTAATTTCTCAATATGTCCTTTCAGTCTCTTGTCTCTGGATAGCATCTGGCACCAATCTAACTGTTTCCTGTAGCGACGGGTGTGGTAAGAGCGGACGGACCGTTGTTGCCGGGTGTTGTGGGAGTTTAACGGGGTGTTGATGGGCGATGGGGACGAGTCTGTCCCGGAGCTGCAAAGCTGCAGGTCTCTGACCGAGCGAGAGATGGACTTCGGAGCATCTTCAGCGTTCATCCGGTGCATCTCCACTCGTTTGAGCTGATCTTTGAAGGACAGGATGAAGTCTGAGCATCTGACGTTGGACATCTTCCAGATCCTCTTTGCTCTCCTGAGCTGTCTGTGAGAGTGTGTGTTTAAGTAGATGGATGGATGGATTGCCCTGATGCTCTTGTGTGGACGGCGGCTTTGAGCTGTTTGTCTAACGATTCTGGAATGTTCCTGCTTCGAATTCATTTTGTGTTCATGTGTGGCGGCGTTTCTCCGCTGCTGCTGTGTTAATTCAGCCTTCTTCTGATGTTGCATTGCTTTCTCCTCATTATCAGCGGGTACGAGAGCTTCACAACAGCGGTTGGAGTTGAACGGCCCCTCAACAGCACCTGATGACACAGCTGGACAGAAAGATACCGTTAACATCTTTCACACTCTAATGTTCATACGAACGGAAGTTATGAAAACAAACAACCAAGACAACAAGTAGTATAACTTTGTTGATTATGTTGACAAAAACCATAAAACACAGAGGAGCCCTTTAGACTCTTAAAGGGACAGTGCACCCAAAAATGAAAATTCTGTCAGCATTTACTCACCCTCATGCCATCCCAGATGTGTGACTTTCTTAATTCTGCTGAACCAGAACTTTGAAGCTCCAAAAAGCACATAAACTCAGCATAAAATTAATCCATAAGACTCCAGTAGTTTAATCCATGTGTTCAGAAAAGATATGATTTGGCGTGGTTGAGAAACAGATCATAATTGAAGTGTTTTTTTAATATACGTCGCCGCGATAAGCTGCTGTTTATGCTGAACGGACCACAAGAGGCTGAAGAGGGCCGCAAAACTGCGCTGTGATATGCTGAAAAGGACAGATTAATAGTAAAAAAAAAAAAAAAGACTTATAAATTACTTTTATGCTGCCTTTATGTGCTTTTTGGAGCTTCAAAGTTCTGGTCACCATTCACTTGCATTGTATGGACCAACAGAGCTGAAATATTCTTCTAAAAATCTTCATTTGTGTTCTGCAGAAGACAGAAAGTCACACATCTGGGATGACATGAGCGTGAGTAAATGATGACAGAATTTTCATTTTAGGGTGTACTGTCCCTTTAAGACTTTTAAATCTGATATTTTGACATTTTTATGAAAAGGCACATTTTGCTCAGGTAATGTGGTGCACCTATGAGAAAACTTCTCGATATTTATAAAAATATATATGTTTTACCTTGAAAAATGTATTTTAAAACTTTTTTTGAAATTAATAATTAAGTAGTTTTATTTGAATGCTTTTTACTTGGTGATACCCACTGATTATTATATATATATATAAAGATCATTGGTTACAACACATGACATTTTTAAAGCCATAATTAAAAAAAATCTTATTATATATATATATATATATATATATATATATTTGTTTTTTTTTATTTTATTTTTTCAGAAAATGCTAAAAAGGTTTTTCAAAAAATTATTAAACCAATTGTTAATTACCCATTTATGTATTAATGGAGTATATATATATATATAAAAATCATACATTAATATATATATTCATGTAAAATCATCACTGAATGTGCGTGAACTATTGATCTGTTCAGTTTTTCATAACGGCTGTTTTAACGAGATTTTAATATATTCCCAAAACGCCGTTAATGACTTAAAATGACCGTTTATATAAAGTGTTATTAAAACTGTATTTACAGAATACGAATAATTACTGTTGCACAGCACTCAAACCTGCAGAGTTTCTCCTCGAGCTGATTTCGTTTGTTGATCGATGATTTTTACTCATTTCTGCTGTTCAGGATCTGAAGTTTCAGTGAAGCGACTCAAATGAACACCGTAAACCGACGTGCTGCGATTTAAAAAACGCTTCTAACGGCGATCGTTTGATTCGACTCTTTTCTTTTGATTCGACTCTTTTCTATTGAATCGACTATTTTCTTTTAAATCCAGTTTTTCCTTTTCCTACTTTTTCTTTTTAATTGACTTTTTTTCTATTGAATCGACTCTTTTCTTTTCCTACTTTTTCTTTTGAATTGACTCTTTTCTATTGAATCGACTCTTTTCTTTTAAATCCAATTTTTTATTTTCTACTTTTCCTTTTCCTACTTTTTCTTTCGAATCTACTCTTTTCTATTGAATCGACTCTTTTCTTTTGGAATCGACTCTTTTCTTTCGAATCGACTCTTTTCTATTGAATCGACTCTTTTCTTTTCCTACTTTTTCTATTGAATCGACTCCTTTCTTTGGAATCGACTCTTTTCTATTGAATCGACTCTTTTCTTTTAAATCCAATTTTTTCTTTTCTACTTTTCCTACTTTTTCTATTGAATCGACTCCTTTCTTTGGAATCGACTCTTTTCTATTGAATCGACTCTTTTCTTTTACTACTTTTTCTTTTGAAATGACTCTTTTTCTTTTGAATCACGTTTGACTTTATAAACCAGCAGATTGCAAGTCATTACTGGTTCGCCATTAAATTTCCCACAAAAGACATTTTGTGAATATGTTTATTTCATTTCATTATATTTTCTGTTCGAGTCATGATAAAGATTTATTAAGAATTGGTAAAACTCACTGATTTTATATTTCCAAGCAATTTCATCACAGATGTCATGAAACAAATTTAGTATGAATAGAGAAATCTCAGATAATGTTTCTGATATATTCTATAATAGGGACAATTTCTATTTTTCATGTAGACTATGAGCCTCATATTAATATTCATCATAATATATTATGACTTTATCTCTTTTGTGCACAAATCTAGATATAATAATCTGTGAATGATTGTAGTGGACCACTTCTATACATCTCATCAAAACAAACAAACAAACAAACAAACAAAACAAGAGATCATAACATGGTGTATAAAGACTTAATCATACAATAAACAGTATAATCGATTTCTTATCATTTAAATTGTAATAATAATTCAATGTTATTTGTGTGTAAATGAACTGCTCTGATACTGTATATTGAATTTCTCTCGTTTGATAAAGGAATTGTGCTGAATATGATAATCGGTCTGAATCCGGTTCTAGTGGTGTTCCAACCTGTCAAGAGAAACAGAATATGTCAAATAAATGATAAAAGTGCTTAAGTGCAATCAGTTTAACGGTTCACAGACTGACTGTGTGGTACAGATCATGTGAAGTTACCGCAGAGATACTTCAGACCCACGAGTCCAGCGGCTGTGGTGTTCTCTCCACTAATCCCACCGCCGGTCTGCTGCTTCTGATCAAATGTCTCTTCTCACACACACCCTTCAAGAAACACGTGAACACATCAGCATTAAACATCCACGCTGGTCCTTTCAATGATGTTTTTCCTCTTGTCTTTCTTGCATCGCAACTCTTTTGTTGCGGCTACATCAGACTATAATTAGTTTAAATCTTCATATCGGAATTACAACTTCCGACCTTGTAAATATGAATTTCGTAGGATTTAATCCGGCACATGTCAACATACAGAAGTCTGGAAGCCAAAAGACAACAAACATAACGCAGAACAGCTCTTGCCGTTTGGAGCACAGTTGCTGAATGAATTCACAAACCAACATTAATGTTGTCACAGAACTGAATTTATTTCTATTTCTATGTAGTGCAGCAGATTATAATCAGATCAGACGCATGAAGTGAGTATCGTTAAACACGAGAATCTACCTGAAATGTTTCCCGTTCGATCATATGGCACGGAGCGTTTTCAACTCTCTCTGTCTGATCAACGGTGCAGTAAACATCTGCAGAAAAACACACACACACACACACAGAGAGACAGACACACACACACACGCACACACACACACACACACACACACACACACACACACACACACAGAGAGACAGACACACACACAGACACACGTGCGCACACACACACACGCACACACACGTACGCACACACACACACACACACACACAGAGAGACACACACAAACACACACACACACATACACACAGAGAGAGACACACACACACACACAGAGAGAGAGAGACACACACACACACACAGAGAGACACACACACACACACACACACAGAGAGATAGATACACACACAGAGAGACACACACACACACACACACACACAGAGAGACAGACACACACACACACACACACACACAGAGAGACACACACACAAACACACACACACACATACACACAGAAAGAGACACACACACACACACACACACACAGAGAGAGAGACACACACACACACACAGAGAGACACACACACACACACACACACACACAGAGACACACACACACACACACACACACACAGAGAGAGATAGATACACACACAGAGAGACACACACACACACACACAGAGAGACAGACACACACACACACACACACACACACACACACTATATTAATGCATGTATTCTGCAGACATCATCTGTTTTAAATCAGATGCATCATACACACTGTCCTGCTGACCTTCGTTTTTCTCCATTAAAGGAAGTGTGATGTCATCGTTGCCTTGTTTTGCATTCTTTGCTGTTTTTTTTGGCTGCCCGGATACGGCCGGCTGAAAACCAGATCAATATTAATTATCAGCAAAATATGATCTGAAATTACTTTAAAGGAATATTCAGAGTTCAATATGATTTGAGTGCAAGTTCTGTCATAATGTTGATTAATTTCGATTAATAAAATAAAAGCACAATACCTTTATTAAAAGCACAAATGTGTGTTCCAGTGAGACACTTCCAATGCAAGTCAATGGGGGACATTTTTGGAGGTTTAAAGTCAGAAATGTGACTCTTATAATGTAATAAAAGCATTTAAATTAATTCTTCTGTTAAAACTCGTGGATTATTTCACCTGTAAATTCTTTAAATTATATTTTTTACAGTCATTTTATGTTTTGTTGACAGATTAAACCCCATTGACTTGCATTGTAAGTGTCTCACTGGAACACACATTTGCGACATTGACACAAATGCTGACGACTGAGATGAACTTGAATTGAACCCGGAATGTTCCTTTAATAAACATGCCATTGTTTAAGCTATATTAAAGTCTGTAATATAGGGCGAGTACCTTAAAGTGAGTTTTATTCCAGCCTGCTTTACAGAGAGCGTGTCGCAGGTCTTTATACGCCCAAACTGTCCGCAGAATCTGTGACGTGGCTTTGGTCTCACGCACCGATTGGCTGAGATATTCAAAATTAAACATGCATCCATCAGACATCAGAAACACTGACAACAAATTCTGTTTTATCATGAAGTCATCCATGCAATCACCTGGTTCTATTGATTGAAATGAGCTTCTGGATTCCCTGTCCCTGAATGAGGAATCTTGCGTTCTCCAGGTTTTCAGAGATGATCTCCAGTACAGTGTTCAGAAGGGCCACCACCGTGTCACCCTCCAGGTTTTTGGCGGGTCGCTGCTGACCGCAGGGCAGATTACTGACCAGATCCCTCATGGCGTAACTCCCTGATCGGGCGGCACACATAATGTCAAACATCCATCACACATACTCATGATACGGATGCTTTCTGTTGGAGACTGTCAAATTAAGGATTGTTTGCCAGTATTTCCTTTATATTATGCATTAAAATTGCATTAGACTGGTTTTCTGAGAATATATGTTGAATAAAAATAATTTTTCTTAATCCATTGATTTGTTCTTGTTTTACGCATAAATATAACACAATTAGCACAGAGCCTTACGGTTACAGCGCACTGAATTACAGTGCACGATTTTACTCAAGTAAAACCATGGCTACTGTACGGTTACAGTGCACTGCATTGCATGATATTACTCGAGTAAAACCATGGCTACTGAACGGTTACAGTGCACTGCATTACAGTGCATGATATTACTCGAGTAAAACCATGGCTACTGTACGGTTACAGTGCACTGTATTACAGTGCATGATATTACTCGAGTAAAACCATGGCTACTGTACGGTTACAGTGCACTGTATTACAGTGCATGATATTACTCGAGTAAAACCATGACTACTGTACGGTTACAGTGCACTGCATTGCATGATATTACTCGAGTAAAACCATGGCTACTGAACGGTTACAGTGCACTGCATTACAGTGCATGATATTACTCGAGTAAAACCATGGCTACTGTACGGTTACAGTGCACTGTATTACAGTGCATGATATTACTCGAGTAAAACCATGGCTACTGTACGGTTACAGTGCACAGTATTACAGTGCATGATATTACTTGAGTAAAACCATGGCTACTGTACGGTTACAGTGCACTTTATTACAGTGCATGATATTACTCGAGTAAAACCATGGCTACTGAACGGTTACAGTGCACTGCATTACATGATATTACTCGAGTAAAACCATGGCCACTGTACGGTTACAGTGCAATGCACTGCATGATATTACTCGAGTAAAACCATGGCCACTGTACGGTTACAGTGCACTGTATTACAGTGCATGATATTACTCGAGTAAAACCATGGCCACTGTACGGTTACAGTGCACTTTATTACAGTGCACGATATTACTCGAGTAAAACCATGGCCACTGTACGGTTACAGTGCACTGCATTGCATGATATTACTCGAGTAAAACCATGGCTACTGTACGGTTACAGTGCACTGCATTGCATGATATTACTCAAGTAAAACCATGGCTACTGTACGGTTACAGTGCACTGCATTGCATGATATTACTCGAGTAAAACCATGGCTACTGTACGGTTACAGTGCACTGTATTACAGTGCATGATATTACTCGAGTAAATCCATGGCTACTGTACGGTTACAGTGCACTGTATTACAGTGCATGATATTACTCGAGTAAAACCATGGCTACTGTACGGTTACAGCGCACTGTATTATAGTGCATGATATTACTCGAGTAAAACCATGGCCACTGTACGGTTACAGCGCACTGTATTACAGTGCATGATATTACTCGAGTAAAACCATGGCAACTGTACGGTTACAGTGCACTGCATTGCACGATATTACTCGAGTAAAACCATGGCTACTGTATGGTTACAATGCACTGCATTGCACAATATTACTTGAGTAAAACCATGGCTATTGTACGGTTACAGTGCACTTTATTACAGTGCATGATATTACTTGAGTAAAACCATGGCTACTGTATAGTTACAGTGCACTTTATTACAGTGCATGATATTACTCGAGTAAAACCATGGCTACTGTACGGTTACAGCGCACTGTATTACAGTGCATGATATTACTCGAGTAAAACCATGGCTACTGTACGGTTACAGTGCACTTTATTACAGTGCATGATATTACTCGAGTAAAACCATGGCAACTGTACGGTTACAGTGCACTGCATTGCACGATATTACTCGAGTAAAACCATGGCTACTGTATGGTTACAATGCACTGCATTGCACAATATTACTTGAGTAAAACCATGGCTATTGTACGGTTACAGTGCACTTTATTACAGTGCATGATATTACTTGAGTAAAACCATGGCTACTGTACAGTTACAGTGCACTTTATTAGAGTGCATGATATTACTCGAGTAAAACCATGGCTACTTACGGTTACAGTGCACTGCATTACATGATATTACTCGAGTAAAACCATGGCCACTGTACGGTTACAGTGCACTGTATTACAGTGCATGATATTACTTGAGTAAAACCATGGCTATTGTACGGTTACAGTGCACTTTATTACAGTGCATGATATTACTTGAGTAAAACCATGGCTACTGTACAGTTACAGTGCACTTTATTACAGTGCATGATATTACTCGAGTAAAACCATGGCTACTGTACGGTTACAGTGCACTGCATTACATGATATTACTCGAGTAAAACCATGGCCACTGTACGGTTACAGTGCACTTTATTACAGTGCACGATATTACTTGAGTAAAACCATGGCCACTGTACGGTTACAGCGTACTGTATTACAGTGCATGATATTACTCGAGTAAAACCATGGCTACTATACGGTTACAGTGCACTGCATTGCATGATATTACACGAGTAAAACCATGGCTACTGTACGGTTACAGTGCACTGCAGTGCATGATATTACTCGAGTAAAACCATGGCCACTGTACGGTTACAGCGTACTGTATTACAGTGCATGATATTACTCGAGTAAAACCATGGCAACTGTACGGTTACAGCGCACTGCATTACAGTGCATGATATTACTCGAGTAAAACCATGGCTACTGTACGTTACAGAGCACTGCATTACAGTGCATGATATTACTCGAGTAAAACCATGGCTACTGTACGGTTACAGCGCACTGTATTACAGTGCATGATATTACTCGAGTAAAACCATGGCAACTGTACGGTTACAGCGCACTGTATTACAGTGCATGATATTACTCGAGTAAAACCATGGCAACTGTACGGTTACAGCGCACTGTATTACAGTGCATGATATTACTCGAGTAAAACCATGGCTACTGTACGGTTACAGCGCACTGTATTACAGTGCATGATATTACACGAGTAAAACCATGGCAACTGTACGGTTACAGTGCACTGTATTACAGTGCATTATATTACACGAGTAAAACCATGGCAACTGTACGGTTACAGTGCACTGCATTGCACAATATTACTTGAGTAAAACCATGGCTACTGTACGGTTACAGTGCACTGCATTACAGTGCATGATATTACTCAAGTAAAACCATGGCTACTGTACGGTTATAGTGCACTGTATTACAGTGCATGATAATACTTGAGTAAAACCATGGCTACTGTACGGTTACAGTGCACTGCATTACAGTGCATGATATTACTCAAGTAAAACCATGCCCACTCTATGGTTACAGCGCATTGCATTGCACGATATTACTTGAGTAAAACCGTGGCTACTGTATGGTTACAGTGCACAGTATTACAGTGCATGATATTACTCGAGTAAAACCATGGCTACTGTACGGTTACAGTGCACTGTATTACAGTGCATGATATTACTCGAGTAAAACCATGGCTACTGTACGGTTACAGTGCACTTTATTACAGTGCACGATATTACTCGAGTAAAAGCATGGCCACTGTACGGTTACAGTGCACTGCATTGCATGATAGTACTCGAGTAAAACCATGGCTACTGTACGGTTACAGTGGACTGCATTGCATGATATTACTCGAGTAAAAGCATGGCTACTGTACGGTTACAGTGCACTGCATTGCATGATATTACTCGAGTAAAACCATGGCTACTGTACGGTTACAGTGCACTGCATTGCATGATATTACTCGAGTAAAACCATGGCTACTGTACGGTTACAGTGCACTGTATTACAGTACATGATATTACTCGAGTAAATCCATGGCTACTGTACGGTTACAGTGCACTGTATTACAGTGCATGATATTACTCGAGTAAAACCATGGCCACTGTACGGTTACAGCGCACTGTATTACAGTGCATGATATTATTCGAGTAAAACCATGGCTACTGTACGGTTACAGCGTACTGTATTACAGTGCATGATATTACTCGAGTAAAACCATGGCAACTGTACGGTTACAGCGCACTGCATTACAGTGCATGATATTGCTCGAGTAAAACCATGGCTACTGTACGGTTACAGCGCACTGTATTACAGTGCATGATATTACTCGAGTAAAACCATGGCTACTGTACGGTTACAGCGCACTGTATTACAGTGCATGATATTACTCGAGTAAAACCATGGCAACTGTACGGTTACAGCGCACTGTATTACAGTGCATGATATTACTCGAGTAAAACCATGGCTACTGTACGGTTACAGCGCACTGTATTACAGTGCATGATATTACTCGAGTAAAACCATGGCTACTGTACGGTTACAGTGCACTGTATTACAGTGCATGATATTACATGAGTAAAACCATGGCAACTGTACGGTTACAGTGCACTGCATTGCACAATATTACTTGAGTAAAACCATGGCTACTGTACGGTTACAGTGCACTGCATTACAGTGCATGATATTACTTGAGTAAAACCATGGCTACTGTACGGTTACAGTGCACTGCATTACAGTGCATGATATTACTTGAGTAAAACCATGGCTACTGTACGGTTACAGTGCACTGCATTACAGTGCATGATATTACTCAAGTAAAACCATGCCCACTCTATGGTTACAGCGCACTGCATTACAGTGCATGATATTACTCAAGTAAAACCATGCCCACTCTATGGTTACAGCGCACTGCATTGCACTATATTACTTGAGTAAAACCATGGCTACTGTACGGTTACAGTGCACTGTATTACAGTGCATGAT
>JAVLUX010000050.1:72500-90000 GCA_032164185.1 Moxostoma hubbsi | reverse complement strand
CAAACTTTTTTTTTTCTCCCCAGTTTGGAATGCCCAATTCCCAGAGCGCTCTAAGCCGTGGTGGTGGCGTAGTGACTCGCCTAAATCCGGGTGACGGAGAATGAATCTCAGTTGCCTCCACGTCTGAGACCGTCAATCCGCGCATCTTATCAGGTGACTTGTTGAGTGCGTTACCGTGGAGACGTAGCGCATGTGGAGGCTTCACGCTATTCTCCGCGGCATCCACGCACAACTCGCCACACGCCCCACCGAGAGCGAGAACCACATTATAGTGACTACGAGGAGGTTACCCCATGTGACTCTACCCTCCCTAGCAACCGGCGCAATTTGGTTGCTAAGGAGACCTGACTGGAGTCCACACACTCCATTGAGAGCGAGAACCACATTATAGTGACCACGAGGAGGTTACCCCATGTGACTCTACCCTCCCTAGCAACCGGCGCAATTTGGTTGCTAAGGAGACCTGACTGGAGTCCACACACTCCATTGAGAGCGAGAACCACATTATAGTGACCACAAGGAGGTTACCCCATGTGACTCTACCCTCCCTAGCAACCAGGCCAATTTGGTTACCCCATGTGACTCTACCCTCCCTAGCAACCAGGCCAATTTGGTTACCCCATGTGACTCTACCCTCCCTAGCAACCAGGCCAATTTGGTTTACCCCATGTGACTCTACCCTCCCTAGCAACCGGCCCAATTTGGTTACCCCATGTGACTCTACCCTTCCTAGCAACCGGGACAATTTGGTTACCCCATGTGACTCTACCCTCCCTAGCAACCGGGCCAATTTGGTTACCCCATGTGACTCTACCCTCCCTAGCAACCAGACCAATTTGGTTACCCCATGTGACTCTACCCTCCCTAGCAACCGGGACAATTTGGTTACCCCATGTGACTCTACCCTCCCTAGCAACCGGGCCAATTTGGTTACCCCATGTGACTCTACCCTCCCTAGCAACCGGGCCAATTTGGTTACCCCATGTGACTCTACCCTCCCTAGCAACCGGGACAATTTGGTTACCCCATGTGACTCTACCCTCCCTAGCAACAGGCCCAATTTTGTTGCTAAGGAGACCTGACTGGAGTCACTCAGCATGCCCTGGATTCAAACTCACGACTCCGGGTGTGATAGTCAGCATCAATACTCGCTGAGATACACAGCTACCCCCTGTGCACCAAATCTGAATGTTTCTGGTTATCATTGGGATTTTATTGTATTTATTTTGGCTTCTTGTAGCCTCAGTGCATAAGCAAATATTAAGAAAACTGTAATTAATCCTTCTATCGATCGATTTTAAAAACAATCAGCCGATTAATCGGTTATCGGCCTTTTCCACCTCCTTTAGTTATCAGTATCGGCAAAATCCCCGATCCTTCACCCTATAATTTCCTCTGCAACAGCTAAAATAGGTCATCACCAATCCAGATTAAGAAATGGCTATTGAAAGTGAAGATGTTTATCCCACCCGGTAATGGCCCAAATGTTTGTGAATGATTCAGTAAATGTCAGACCTTTGCTTGTGCATCCATTGAAGCAGTCGGACTCCTCTTTCTTCTTATAGGGGCCGCCTGATTTCACAGTGTGATTGGCTTCATGCATATGACATTTTTCAGCTCTGGGGACCTCCTTGTGTACGTGGTAGGAGAGGTTCCGCAGAATACAAATGCAGTTCTCCACCGACTGCAAAAACGTGTGAGAAACACAGGTGTACATATACAAAACTCATCAGAAATAGCAGGAAAAAATGACCAATATTAATATCAAATGCACTGAACAAAATGCATATATAGCGCAGACTCTGTAACCTATAATAGAAGAGTAAATATATGTAAAAGATTACAAATCTGTCATCACTGACTGCGACACCAGAATGCATGAGCTGTGTTATCGGCCTTCTCTTTACTCCTGTATACTGTACGTACTTTGCCGTTTTATTCTCTGTTGTTTCACTTTATTTCCAGATATTCAAGAGTCGTTGCCATGTTTGTTTCCTTTCACTTTCTATCGCGACCTGCAGCAGAACTGCGCTGCAATAGTGGGGTTTTCCTCTTACATAAAACTCTGGGATTCCCCCGGTGCACTTGAGTGCATATACATGAACATGAGGGACCGTCAATGTTTCACAGTGGTGTTTATAAATGGTATAGTTTGAAGTGTGCTTTTCCCACTGTGCTCCCAGAAATGTTGAATTCTTTCCGCTGTGTTGACTAGTCGTTGGGCTCCATCCTTAGTTAGTTATGCGGTCTGTTCACGCACATGCGCACTCTTCAAACACCCATCAGTTCACCGGGAAAACCTAAAAATGTCCTTTAGTGTTCCATAGAAGAGAGTCAGACATACAGGTTTGGAACAACATGAGGGTGAGTAAATGATGACAGAATATTCATTTATATGTGAACTGTCTCTTTAAATGACCAATCAATGCAGTCAGCAGTACATTATTTAGCTTCTATCTCTATTTTTTTGCTCTTGCTAGTTCAAGATCAGATCCGCTGCAGGTGTGCAGGTGTGCAGATGTGCAGGTGTGCAGATGTGCAGGTGTGCAGGTGTGGAGATGTGCAGGTGTGCAGGTGTGGAGATGTGTAGGTGTGCAGGTGTGCAGATGTGCAGGTGTGCAGGTGTGCAGGTGTGGAGATGTGCAGGTATGCAGATGTGCAGGTGTGCAGGTGTGGAGATGTGCAGGTGTGCAGGTGTGCAGATGTGCAGGTGTGCAGATGTG
Organism: Moxostoma hubbsi; assembly: GCA_032164185.1. Taxonomy (NCBI): domain Eukaryota; kingdom Metazoa; phylum Chordata; class Actinopteri; order Cypriniformes; family Catostomidae; genus Moxostoma; species Moxostoma hubbsi. The sequence continues at coordinate 87,277 of JAVLUX010000050.1, read as the reverse complement.
GAGATGTGCAGGTGTGCAGATGTGCAGGTGTGCAGGTGTGCAGATGTGCAGGTGTGCAGGTGTGCAGATGTGCAGGTGTGCAGATGTGTAGGTGTGCAGGTGTGCAGGTGTGCAGATGTGCAGGTGTGCAGGTGTGCAGGTGTGCAGATGTGCAGGTGTGCAGGTGTGGAGATGTGCAGGTGTGCAGGTGTGCAGATGTGGAGGTGTGCAGGTGTGCAGATGTGCAGGTGTGCAGGTGTGCAGATGTGCAGGTGTGAAGATGTGCAGGTGTGCAGGTGTGGAGATGTGCAGGTGTGAAGATGTGCAGGTGTGCAGGTGTGGAGATGTGCAGGTGTGAAGATGTGCAGGTGTGCAGATGTGCAGGTGTGCAGGTGTGCAGATGTGCAGGTGTGAAGATGTGCAGGTGTGCAGGTGTGGAGATGTGCAGGTGTGAAGATGTGCAGGTGTGCAGGTGTGGAGATGTGCAGGTGTGCAGGTGTGCAGATGTGCAGGTGTGCAGGTGTGCAGATGTGCAGGTGTGAAGATGTGCAGGTGTGCAGGTGTGTCGTGACCTGAATATCTACTTAAATTCTTACTTTGTTGTTTATGTCTCTCTTGGCAACAGCAGAATAAAGCGCGTGTAGCAGAGCGTCCACGAGTCCCTCACACTCGCGCAGTCTCTGACGAGCATCGGCGCCGTCTGAACTCACGTTCCTGCAAACACACGACCGAGAGTGAACATCCCCGAAACTGCATTCAAAGACAAATAAGCTACAGACAAACCTCAAACATCCGGACGTGTTCTTGAAGACCGTGTTCCACTCCGGATCTCCTGGTCTGGCGGGGTCGTTGGGGTCGCCCCTCAAACCCGAGTGTGGAATGATGATCTCCTCCGTGAGCGTCTGCAGTCCGTGGTTTATGACCATCATCTTCAGAGGCTCGTGCGAGGAGAGATTCCACAGGGTTCCTGATGAACAACGGGTCGTCAGAAGGACTGAAGAAACATTACAAGAGAAGATCAAACCGGATCAAACCGGATTAGACCGGCATGAGGGTCTAATCCGGTCTATCCAGCAGTGAAGTTCCATGATGGAATTCCATGATGGTCCAGGCTGATCTAGCAGAGCAATTCTGTTTACCAGCAAAGTCTGTATGTTCTGTGTCTTCTATTAGGGGTTTTCAAACTTTAATGCAAAGAACCCCCAAATATGATCAAAACATTTGTGAGGGAGCGACATTAGTAAATATACATTATTTACCTTCATATATATAAAAAAAAAAAAAAAAAAAAAAAAAAAAGAAAAATGGTGAATGAACAAGGTGTGCAAAAAATACTTTAAAAAAAAAAAAAAAGGTGAATGAACAAGGTGTGCAAAAAATACTTTAAAAAACTGACTTTCATGATCATTTTGAGGATTACATTTGTACAAAAGTGATATATTTCTGTCCTGTTTACTTCACTTTCACCTGGAGATTCTATTTTGACACTTTAAATGCAGTTTGTAGTTTACAATGTTCTGCATCGATTATGGATGCTTGGAATTGTGCGAATGCTTGAACATGCAGTTCTTTTCTTTCAAAATGCACAAAACTGCTCTAAAAGTGTCAAAACCACGAGTTCATGAGCCCTGCGCATGCACAGAACAGCACGTTAACTGATTATTCACAGCTTTTCCAGTTTAATAATCACATATGTCCATATTGCCATACTGATGATATTTTGATGATGAATGGTGCGGCCCTGGAGAATCGGGAAATTATTCTGTGAATGATTTATTTTATATCATCAGCAAAATCATTGCAACTACAGTATATCATGAATATTCGATATATCGCTGTAAAACGTTCAAGGTTACGGGCAAGGAAGAGGCGAGAAACCGGCTTAACATATAACTTAAAGGTTTAATGGTAAACTCAAAAGACAAACACATAATAAGACGGACGTCCGTAATTGAGCTCTCTCTCCCGATCACCGTCCGCGAGTGGCCTTTATCCCTCTTGACGGCGTAATTAGCCTAATACGGGACCGGGCGTGCGTAATCACGCGCCGGTCCCGCCCTCCACCGTGCCACATTCCTCCCCCGTTCTTTCAGGCTGGGGACCCCCGGCCTGACGTACATCCCCTGGGGGGGGGGGGCGCCTCCCGCGCGGTCTGCCAGCAGGTCATCCCCATTAACCTGGACGAGGGAGGGGGCAAGGGGAGGGAAACAAAAAAAGCAACAATTAAAAATGGGGGGGGGGGGGGGGGGGGGTTCCTGCACTGGGCGGTACCTCCCCACCCACGAACACCATAATTTAAAAAAAAAAAAAAAAAAAGAGGGGAAAAAGGCCAACGCGGAGCGGTAGCGAGAGAGAGAGGAGAGAGAGATTAATAAAAATGATAATAAAAAAAACACCTAACTTACCGGTTCTCTGATACGCCGTAGCTCGTTCCTCAGCCACTCCTCCACCCTCTACCGAACGGCAGCCGCGCCTCTCCAGGCGGATTCGAAGCAGTCCTCAGCCCCTGGCGGACGGAACGCCCCGCCGCGTTCTCGGGGAGCCGAAGGGGACTCCCCCGCCCCTGGCAGCGGTTCTCCCGCTCCAGGCGGTCGGTCGCAATCCCCTCCCCGCTCGCGGACGGCGGTCTTCCCTCGACCCCTCCGCGTTTCAGCGGCTGGTAGGGGCATCCTCCGCCCCTGGCAGCGGCCCTGACCGCTCCAGGCGGTCGGCTATAGGAGCCCCTTCTCCCCTCGCGGTCGGCGGCCATTCCTCCACGTTCAGGCGGCTGGGCTCCTCGTCCCCCGGCAGATGGCCGCGGCTGCTTCTTTGGGGTAGTGGCAAGAACTCCGCTACGGCGTATCCCTCTTCCTTCCCGGGTTTCGGCACCAATGTAAAACAGTTCAAATTCGTGGGCAAAGAAGAGGCGAGAAACAGGCTTAACATATAACTTAAAGGTTTAATGGTAAACTCAAAAGACAAACACATAATAAGACGGACGTCCGTAATTGAGCTCTCTCTCCCGATCACCGTCCGCGAGTGGCCTTTATCCCTCTTGACGGCGTAATTAGCCTAATACGGGACCGGGCGTGCGTAATCACGCGCCGGTCCCGCCCTCCACCGTGCCACAATCGCCCAGCCCTAATTAAAACCGAGACGTTTAAAAGGCATTCTCAATTCAATTCAGAATGATGCACAAACCAGTGGAGTCCCAGCACACCAGATACTGGGCACGCCAGCTCCATCAGGGTTTGTGCACTTCTCAAAATGACGGGGTTGTGCACACCTGTGACGAGCTCTCTAACCTCCACGTCGCTCGTCTTCCGCAGGAGTCTCAGCAGAGCCGGAATGCCGTTGGAGTTCTTAATGGCCACCTTGTTGAAATTGTCCCTGCCGAACGAGATGTTCCTCAGCGTGCCGCAAGCCTTGCGATGGACTTCTGGTTTGGGGTGGTCGAGGAGCCCCACCAGGACGGGGATTCCTCTGAGCTGCCTGACCTCTTGCTTGACATCATCATTCTCGTAGCACAGGTGCTGCAGGTATGCCGCGGCGTTGGACTTCACCGGGTCCATCGGGTGACTCAACATGGCGATGACCTCACGCAGGTTCGGGTCTCTCCAACGCGGGTCTTTACGAATCGTGTCCAGACTCACAGTGCTGGCGCGTTTCTGTGGAATGAGCGTTTGCATCCTGTACAGATCCTGGAAATACAGGTGTGGCAGTGGCCCGAGGTGATCATCCACGGTGAGATCCAGAGACGGTCTCAAATGGAGAGTCCCGCCTAAGATCGGATGGCTGACGGCGGCTACGGCAGAGTCCTGCTCACCTTTAGATGCGCCGTTAGAGGCTGGCATAGTGTGCCCGCCTCGGGCAAAGCTATCACGGTGTAGCGGCAGCGTGTAGCAGTTCTCTGGAACGTAGTTCCGGGCGGGCAGGTTTGAATATGTCGGCTGGAACGGGAATCCATGCAGTAAAGTGCTGCTGTTGAACACAGCTGAATGATCCTTGGCATTCTCGTTAGCTGGGTCAGAGGTCAAGCTGGGCTCAGGCTGAGCCGGGTCCTTCTCGTTCGACACATTGGGTGCCGTCGCTTGGTCTGGGCACAATGTTTGAGAGTCGTCCAATTCTGATGATGCACTTTCCTAAACGAGGAGAAGAAGAGAACTGACTGTCACATTCCATCAGTTGATTCCTTCATCCGTGGCATTATTTTACATGTGAGGATGATAAATAAATCATTTAAGGCAACCCAAATTTAGAAGTATATACTAAATATATATGTATTATAACATAGTAAGCTAATATTAGCTGTTCGAATGGTTAGCACAATGTTACAAAGCGAAGGATGGAAACTGCTCACCTTTCGTCTTAATTCGCATTTTGAATAAAAATAATAATAATAATAAAAGTACAGGAAAATCCATCATGGTGTAAATTATGGGTCCTTGAGGCTTTTTTGTTCCCCATGAGAAATGAGGCATGTACACCAAGTTTCAGAAGATTTGGACAAATGGGGTGAAAATGCCATCAATTTGGGCGTGGCCTGTAGCGCCCCCTATGGGCGAATGTAGGGCATTCTTGGTGTGGGGGTACCCATTGCCCTGATGTATCAATGTGCCAAATTAGAACATTTTTGACCAGTGACTTTTTGAGATATTGGGGTGCAAGGAGAAGAGGAATAATAATAATAATAATAATAATAATAATAATAATAATAATAAAACCGTCAATAACAATAGATTTCCTCCTACCGGAGGAATCTAAAAATGGTTATTAACATGAGTGCATCGAAAAGGTTTTGTTGCCAACAGGGACGGATTACCGACCGGGCCAATGGGGCCAGTGCCCAGGGCCCTTGACTGCCCGGAGGTGGCCTGGGCTTTAAGGTTGCGCAATCTAGTTTGGTGATCCCCCCACCTGAAAACCCTTTAGGGCATGAACAAAGAAGGCGTGCTGAGTGACTCCAGCCAGGTCTCCTTAGCAACCAAATTGTCCCTGTTGCTACGGAGGGTAGAGTCATGTGGGGTAACCAAATTGGCCCGGTTGCTAGGAAGGGTAGAGTCACATGGGGTAACCTCCTCGTGGTCACTATAATGTGGTTCTCGCTCTCGGTGGGGCGTGTGGTGAGTTGTGTGTGGATGCCGCGGAGAATAGCGTGAAGCCTCCACACGCGCTACGTCTCCACGGTAACACGCTCAACAAGTCACATGATAAGATGCGCGGATTGACGGTCTCAGATGTGGAGGCAACTGAGATTCGTCCTCGGCCACCCGGATTGTGGTGAGTCACTACACCACCACGAGGACTTAAAGCACATTGGGAATTGGGCGTTCCAAATTGGGGAGAAAAAACTATCGACCGATTAATCCACTATCGATCAACCTGTTTTCCTACCTTAGTTATGATATTGGTAAAACCCAATTGATATTGGTAGACCTCTAGTCGTGAGTGTCACCAGATCACTGAAGGCGAAGCTCTGTTTGGAGTTTAACAAGTGCAAATGATCACCTTCAGTCCAGGTGACACGACCTGTTCATTAGAGCTGCTGGTGCTGAGCGGGTTCGATTCTGTATCAGGACTGGATGATTTCTCCATCCCGATGCCTGAACTCTCAGTCTATAAAAACAAGCATAAAACACAATACTTTCCCCATCAGGTGCAAATAAACATCACATGTACAAGCACAGGCTCTTTAGGTTTTGTTTTAGATAAACTACGTACCTTTATTTTCAGAAGAATCCAAAATAAATGATTAATGATTTAAACACAATTTATAATCAATGACTGTGTTATTACTTATTATTATAAGTCTAACTAAAATTAATATTTGATGACCCTGTGAAATGAAAATGTGAGATGTGGAGTGCATTGGGAATTGGGCAAGCCAAATTGCGGAGAAAAGGAGATAATTTTTTTTGAAGAATTCAATGTTGAACACCCCCCATTAAAGAATGAAGTACATGAAAAATAATTATAAAAAAAAAAATAAAAAATGTATTTTGTAAGTTTCTCAGTGTTAGGTGTGCTGAGAAACAGATCATTCAAAGTGCTGGTCACCATTCAATTGCATTGTATGGACTTACATATTCATCTGTTTCTCACCCACACCTCTCATATCTCTTCTGAAGACATGGATTAAACCACTGGAGTCTTATGAATTACTTTTATGCTGCCTTTATGTGCTTTATGGAGCTTCAAAGTTCTGGTCACCATTCACTTGCATAAAAATCTTCATTTGTGTTCTGCAGAAGAACATATTTTTAGAAGAATACTTCAGATCTGTAGGTCCATGCAATGCAAGTGAATGGAGACCAGATCTTTGAAGCTAAAAAAAGCACATAAAGCCAGCATAAAAGTGAAAAAACAAATCACACATAAAATGCTCTCTTGAAGGAAAATGTCCATCCCCTTTAAATATAAGTAACATCTCTTTCCAAGCATCAACGTCAACATCCCGTCTCAACAGCAATTTCATCAACATTCACAGGGTCTTCAAAGTTATTATTTGGCTCTAGCTAAATTAAGAAAAGTTAAAAAGTGCCAAACATTTAAATCCTTTTGTTTTATTTATAGCATTTGCATAAAAATACCCAGTAATGAAGTCATTTTATAAAAAAAGGACATCTTTCGATGAACCCTCTAGAGCAGAACGTACATGAGCGTCAGTGTTCTCCGAGTTTCCAGGGTTGGAGGTGATTGTGGACACGTCTGAGGATGGTGTGTCCGCCGGAAGACCTTCCTCTGTCTGCTCCTTAGTGTCTGGATTTGACAGTTCGGCTGGTGGTTCCTCCGAGTCTGGCTTCATTTGGACCAAAGACAAAAACATGGAGGGGAATCAAGAGAGGAGTGATCTGAATGCTTGTATTTACAGATTGTGACTTGCTCGGTTTACCATCCCTGCTTACAAGACCAGCTTAGTCTAACATAAATTGCCATGCTCGACAAGGTAGTGGTGGTCTAGTTAGTGGACCATAACCAATATTAGCTGGTGAAGCTAGTTGACCAAGAAAGTCCATTGAGTGGACACCAGCACTCCTGATGAAACAAGCAAACAAAACAAACTCTTAAACTAGCCTAAGCTGGTTTGCTAGTCTTGGCTTGTCTCCCAACATGGTCAATCTGGTCTGGTTTGATGCTTTTAGATGGGTTTTGGGCAGGTCTGGTTTAAGCTGCATCTCATTAAACAGCACCATGATATCAAACTCAAAGTATTTTGATGAAAGTGTGATCAAATCCAGGCTTATAAAATCACCTCATGTTATTCTCACTCGACTGAAGGAGCGGCGCTTGCAAACAGTCTTCAGAAAAATATGCAGACCTTTCTCCCAGAGCATCGGTGAATTATACATGAGAGCAGCTTCTAAACAGCCTCATAAACACATCACACTGCTTTCAAGAGACACACTTTACAAAAAAAACATTTGCTCTGGAACTACTAAAAGATGCATTAAATAAATCAAATGCTATCGTTATGATACAACCTGAATGTCACTACATTAGATCAACACACCGACATACATAAAGTGTCTCTATTTAACACTACATCTGTTGTTTATAGCGTTTCAAACGTAAACATCTTTTGGTCAAATGTTTTTGCTTGTTAAGTGTACTTGTGGTATATTTCTTTCAAATAAACAACACTTTGAACACAGAGACATTCAGACGTTATTAAGTGTGACTTAAAAGCTAAATTGTGGCATTTCTGCACCAATGGCATCATAGAACAGAACTAGAGAAAATAATCGCTGTTTTCATACAGGTTTCCCAAACACTCCCCGTATGCCATCAGTTGAACAAACTCAGATCATTAGTTGAGTCACAAGTTGACATGTCGGGCTGCTCAAACAAACAAATGATAGTTTTAAAAGTTTGAAAGAGTCACAGCGTTTACACTCTTCAGGAAGTCAAACTACCAATGGATTACTGATGACTCTGGACTTGAAGCAGTGATATAAGAAGTATTTTATCATGCAAAACATTGTGGAAGTGTGGAACTTTCAAATACTTGGGATACATACATACATATATATATATACTGATTATTGGTGAAAGGCTAATATCGCCTGATAATGTCAGCCGACTGATATATCGGTGAAAGGCTAATATCGCCTGATAATGTCAGCCGACCGATATATCGGTGAAAGGCTAATATCACCTGATAATGTCAGCCGACCGATATATCTGTGAAAGGCTAATATTGCCCGATAATTTCAGCCGACCGATATATCTGTGAAAGGCTAATATTGCCCGATAATTTCAGCCGACCGATATATCGGTGAAAGGCTAATATCGCCTGATAATGTCAGCCGACCGATATATCTGTGAAAGGCTAATATCACCTGATAATGTCAGCCGACCGATATATCGGTGAAAGGCTAAAATCGCCTGATAATGTCAGCCGACCGATATATCGGTGAAAGGCTAAAATCGCCTGATAATGTCAGCCGACTGATATATCGGTGAAAGGCTAAAATCGCCTGATAATTTCAGCCGAGTGATATATCGGTGAAAGGCTAAAATCGCCTGATAATGTCAGCCGACTGATATATCGGTGAAAGGCTAAAATCGCCTGATAATGTCAGCCGACCGATATATATCGGTGAAAGGCTAATATCACCTGATAATGTCAGCCGACCGATATATCGGTGAAAGGCTAATATCGCCTGATAATGTCAGCCGACCGATATATCTGTGAAAGGCTAATATTGCCCGATAATTTCAGCCGACCGATATATCTGTGAAAGGCTAATATTGCCCGATAATGTCAGCCGACCGATATATCGGTGAAAGACTAATATTGCCCGATAATGTCAGCCGGCCGATATATTGGTGAAAGGCTAATATCACCTGATAATGTCAGCCGACCGATATATCGGTGAAAGGCTAATATCACCTGATAATGTCAGCCGACCGATATATCTGTGAAAGGCTAATATTGCCCGATAATTTCAGCCGACCGATAATTCGGTGAAAGGCTAATATTGCCCGATAATTTCAGCCGACCGATAATTCGGTGAAAGGCTAATATCGCCTGATAATGTCAGCCGACCGATATATCGGTGAAAGGCTAATATTGCCTGATAATGTCAGCCGACTGATATATCTGTGAAAGGCTAATATTGCCCGATAATTTCAGCCGACCGATAATTCGGTGAAAGGCTAATATTGCCCGATAATTTCAGCCGACCGATAATTCGGTGAAAGGCTAATATCGCCTGATAATGTCAGCCGACCGATATATCGGTGAAAGGCTAATATCGCCTGATAATGTCAGCCGACTGATATATCTGTGAAAGGCTAATATTGCCCGATAATTTCAGCCGACCGATATATCGGTGAAAGGCTAATATCGCCCGATAATGTCAGCCGACCGATATATCTGTGAAAGGCTAATATCACCTGATAATGTCAGCCGACCGATATATCGGTGAAAGGCTAATATTGCCCGATAATTTCAGTCGACCGATATATCGGTGAAAGGCTAATATCGCCCGATAATTTCAGCCGACTGATATATCTGTGAAAGGCTAATATCGCCTGATAATATCAGCCGACTGATATATCTGTGAAAGGCTAATATTGCCCGATAATTTCAGTCGACCGATAATTCGGTGAAAGGCTAATATCGCCTGATAATGTCAGCCGACCGATATATCGGTGAAAGGCTAATATCACCTGATAATGTCAGCCGACCGATATATCTGTGAAAGGCTAATATTGCCCAATAATTTCAGCCGACCGATAATTCTGTGAAAGGCTAATATTGCCCGATAATGTCAGCCGACCGATAATTCTGTGAAAGGCTAATATCGCCCGATAATGTCAGCCGACCGATATATCGGTGAAAGGCTAATATCGCCCGATAATGTCAGCCGACCGATATATCGGTGAAAGGCTAATATTGCCCGATAATGTCAGCTGACCGATATATCTGTGAAAGGCTAATATCGCCCGATAATGTCAGCCGACCGATATATCGGTGAAAGGCTAATATTGCCCGATAATGTCAGCCGACCGATATATCTGTGAAAGGCTAATATTGCCCGATAATGTCAGCCGACCGATATATTGGTGAAAGATTAATATTGGTCGATAATGTCAGCCGACTGATATATCGGTGAAAGGCTAATATCGCCCGATAATGTCAGCCGACCGATATATCGGTGAAAGGCTAATATTGCCCGATAATTTCAGTCGACCGATATATTGGTGAAAGATTAATATTGGTCGATAATGTCAGCCGACCGATATATTGGTGAAAGACTAATATTGCCCGATAATGTCAGCCGACCGATATATCGGTGAAAGGCTAATATTGCCCGATAATGTCAGCCGACCGATATATCTGTGAAAGGCTAATATTGCCCGATAATGTCAGCCGACCGATATATTGGTGAAAGATTAATATTGGTCGATAATGTCAGCCGACTGATATATCGGTGAAAGGCTAATATCGCCCGATAATGTCAGCCGACCGATATATCGGTGAAAGGCTAATATTGCCCGATAATGTCAGCCGACCGATATATTGGTGAAAGATTAATATTGGTCGATAATGTCAGCCGACCGATATATTGGTGAAAGACTAATATCGCCCGATAATGTCAGCCAATTTGGTTACCCCATGTGACTCTATCCTCCCTAGCAACCGGGCCAATTTGGTTGCTTAGGAGACCTGACTGGAGTCACTCAGTACGCCCTGGATTCAAACTCACGACTCAAGGTGTGATAGTCAGCGGCAATACTCGCGGAGATACCCAGAACCCCCCACACTCTTTTAAATCTCTTAAATAGATTTTGGGACCACAGTAACTCAATATGCAGTGTTAAATCTGTCTGTCATGTTAACAGATTCAGGACTCTTTTGCATAATGATGATGTGGTCTTCTAAGCTGTAAATGATTTGATGCTTTTGGTGCAGATGCTAACATGAAGGTATTTCACTGGATCAAGTATTTGAGTGAACTGGATCTTTCCGTGTGTCAGTGTGAATCTCTCTCCATCTCTCTGAGTGATGACCTCAGCATCTGGCGCTTTACAGCAGTCCTGAATGTCCGTCATACAGCAGTAACACATGATGAAGCGCATCAGATCATTCATAGAGCAGATATCAGGATAGATGTGCTGTTATGGTGATGCCATGGAAACCAGCATCAGCCTTAAATGGATCTCTGCAGATGTTAGGAGTGACGTGAGCGAATGATCGTTGCACTCAAATATGCTGTGCATTTCAACATACAGTATAATCTCAAGACTACATATGTTTTTGATCCAGCATTTATATCGTTACTCCAACACTGATTTATCCGCAGTTGATCAGTTTTATGGAACAGTATAAGATTTAATGGCACATGTTTAAAGTCGACATGTAACTGCATTTGCTACGCATTTTATTTTTAGAATGTGGCATATATAACAAGAAACACACACACAGCGGGCACAGTTGTCCAATTCCTGAACAAATGACTCTTATGAGCTGGTTCTTTCCGATCTACAGCGACAGCACGACCTGTGAATCAAACTTACTAAACCAAGTCATTCATGCCCGCCTTGAACTGAACCAAGTCATTCATGCCCGCCTTGAACTAAACCAAGTCATTTATGTCCGCCTTGAACTGAACCAAGTCATTCATGCCCGCCTTGAACTGAACCAAGTCATTCATGCCCGTCTTGAACTAAACCAAGTCATTTATGCCCGCCTTGAACTGAACCAAGTCATTCATGCCCGCCTTGAACTGAACCAAGTCATTCATGCCCGTCTTGAACTAAACCAAGTCATTTATGCCCGCCTTGAACTGAACCAAGTCATTCATTCCCGGCCTTGAACTGAACCTAGTCATTCATGCCGCCTTGAACTGAACCAAGTCATTCATGCCCGCCTTGAACTGGACCAAGTCATTCATGCCCGCCTTGAACTGAACTAAGTCATTCATGCCCGCCTTGAACTAAACCAAGTCATTTATGCCCGCCTTGAACTGAACCAAGTCATTCATGCCCGCCTTGAACTAAACCAAGTCATTCATGCCCGCCTTGAACTGAACCAAGTCATTCATGCCCGCCTCGAACTGAACCAAGTCACCAAGTTACGCAGAGTTTAAATATACGTCTGGCACCAACAATCATCCATGCGACTTTCTAATCAGCCAATCGTGTGACAGCAGTGCATAAAATCATGCAGATGCGGGTCAGGAGCTTCAGGTAATGTTCACATCAACCATCAGAATGGGGAAAAAAAATGTGATCTCAGTGATTTGGACCGTGGCATGATTGTTGGTGCCAGACGGGCATGTTTGAGTATTTCTGGGATTGTCACACACAACGGTCTCTAGAATTTACTCCGAATGCTGCCAAAAACACAAAACATCCATTGAGCGGCAGTTTTGTGGACGGAAACGTCTTGTTGATGAGAGGTCAACGGAGAATGGTCAGGCAAAATATACAGTAACTCAGATAACTGCTCTGTACAATTGTGCTGAAGTATATCATCTCTGAATGCTGTTCTGAGATGCGGGTTGGCACTGTTTTGGTGACACGAGGGGCACCTACACAATATTAGGCAGGTGGTTTTAATGTTATGGCTGATTGGTGTATATGCATATACATATCTTCATAAACTCACAGTATGCACACCTCTACAGACACTCGTACACCACTACTTTAGACCGATTCTGGGAGCTTTTGTGGGTCATGAGATTGTGTTTTGCATCACCTAGTCCTGCACTAAACTGATCTGAAAACAGCCCCATCCGTCAATCACTCGTGCACTCGGTCTAAAGGCAGACATCATCATAAAACTGTCTGATGTGACGCGCTCAAGTGCAACAGACGCAGAACGCCACAAACATGACAAACTTCTGCAAATGCTGTGCATGCATCCCGGCGCAGGAGTCGCTCCACTTTACAGCTGGAAGTCAAATATCAGAAAGCTCCAAGAACCTCTGCGGTATAAACATGTTATAAACACTTGAACTGAAAGGCATGTGACAGCTGACGCGCTGCGCTGCATTAATGTTCTGATTCAGTCACACGCACGAGACATGTCATTACTTCATCCGTTTACCATCAGAACGACTGTTACACACACACACACACACACACCTGCAATCACATAAGGCACAAAACGGCGCGTTACAGCAGCCGCATCGGCGCGTGGAATCATGCAGAGCGCGTCATGCAGGCGTCTCCTCCACATGCTGCAGTCGCGGGGAATGGCAGCACTCACCTCCTGGACATCTGCAGGCATGCTGGCGGACCTCAGCGGCGACGCAGCACAACGCGTCGATGGGTTTCTGCTGTGAATTAAAGCCGTCTCGCTGCCGCTCACACGCGAGCACCCGTCCTTCCGCGCGACTCACGCGTCCACATGATCTCACACACACACACACACACACACGCGCGCGCGCGCGCGCGTTGGTCTACCTATCATTATGATGACTTTCCATAGACAAAGATTTTTATACTTTACAAACTATAGATTCTATGATACACACACACACACGCTCGCACATACACAAACAAACACTCACACGCGCGCACACACACACACACACACACACACTCTCTCACACACACACACACACTCACACACTCTCTCACACACACACACACACACACACACACACACTCACACACACACACACACTCACACTCACACACACACACACACACACACACACGCACGCTCGCACATACACAAACAAACACTCACACGCACACACACACACACACACACACTCTCACACACACACACACACACACTCACACACACTCACACACACACACACACACACACTCTCTCACACATACACACACGCACGCTCGCACATACACAAACAAACACTCACACACACACACACACACACTCACACACACTCACTCACTCACTCACACACACACACTCACACACACACACACTCTCTCTCACACACACACTCACACACACACACACACACACACACACTCTCTACTACACTGTTCATGCTGTAGATTCAATAGAAGCGACTCACGCAAGTCATTTGTTCAGGAATCGGACTACACTGGTTCACAAAACAAATTTGTAACAGAAAGCACAAAATATATTTGTCATGACATCATGGCACATGTGAGTGGCACAGAACAGGTCCCTGTAATACATCAGCAAGGATAAAAGCATTTTCTATACGTTTACCTGCTCACTCACAAACATCATACTGATGCTTGTCAACTCACCTGCACATCCAGCTGTGTCAGATAAATAAAAATACATCATCATCATATACAGTATCTGTGTTTAAGCACGATGAGATCTTACTGCCATCCACTGTTTCATCCAATGAAACACCAGCTATCAGACATAAACACGGATTACTCCAGCAATAAATGAGCTCCATTAGACTCATTCAACCAGGCTTTACTAATCACAAGAGAAAGCAATACAATGCCACGTTATGTAAATCTTTTTCCTCATGACACTTACTCAGTAGAATTAAATAAAGTGAGAAATCAGGCCACAAAAACACCCCCACACGTTTAGTAACACAGCGTTTCCCGAGCCATCACGTGACACACCTGATTAACTGTGTTTATATGAACATCTGGATGTTTGGGAGCTGTAAACATGCTCACGTGACATAAACATATTCATATTCATACTCACATCCACACACAGTCTTGCTCACTGAACCCACACAGGATATATTTATTTCCGTCACAGGTGCCCTTTGAATTCGCTTCGGACTGTCTACTTAAGCAAAACATTTTCATAATCGCTCTCAAACAGCAGGTTTACGCCCCGGGAAACTTCACCGCAAATGATTCTGGATGGACTGCCTGAGAATCTG
>JAVLUX010000050.1:17500-67500 GCA_032164185.1 Moxostoma hubbsi | reverse complement strand
AACTTTGTCCCATAACCTAGTGAGCTGCCTTGCTCTCTACTGCCTCCTAAGGGGCTGTTCACACAGATACGTTGATGATTTTTAAAAACACAACGTGCATTGTGACTGAAACACACTCTGGGATTCATTGTCACCATATGAACCCTTTTGTCATCATTTCCAGAGACTTGTATGTTGAAATGATCCAGGAGTCTTAGTTTGAAGTGTTGGTATTTTCCTTGTCTATGTTCCGGACTTACTCCTGACTGTTTCCCAGCTGTCCCTAGTTTACTCATTAGTCTTCATGTGTATATACCCCCCTCAGTTTCAGCTGTTCATTGTCAGTTCTTGTCACCCTTCAGTGCTGTAGTGTTGTGAGTTACAACCTTCCTTGTATCATCTTCATTTGTTTATTACTGAAAGAATCTGCATTTAGATCCACCCTCTCTCGTCTCGTCCCTCCAACAAGCGTTTCATACAAATATTTTTGGTTATTAATTTAGCATACAAATCTAATAACAACGCAGAGGACATAACAGCATTACTCTGGATTAGGAATGAAAAGTCCCCACGTTGTGCTAAAACGTGCCAATACTGCGGAGGGTGTGGTAAGGGACAGTCTGAAAAGTCCACAGGTTGTGCTAAAACGTGCTAATGCTGTGGAGGGTGTGGTAAGGGACCGTCTGAAAAGTCCACAGGTTGTGCTAAAACGTGCTAATGCTGTGGAGGGTGTGGTAAGGGACCGTCTGAAAAGTCCACAGGTTGTGCTAAAACGTGCTAATGCTGTGGAGGGTGTGGTAAGGGACCGTCTGAAAAGTCCACAGGTTGTGCTAAAACGTGCTAATGCTGTGGAGGGTGTGGTAAGGGACCGTCTGAAAAGTCCACAGGTTGTGCTAAAACGTGCTAATGCTGTGGAGGGTGTGGTAAGGGACCGTCTGAAAAGTCCACAGGTTGTGCTAAAACGTGCTAATGCTGTGGAGGGTGTGGTAAGGGACCGTCTGAAAAGTCCACAGGTTGTGCTAAAACGTGCTAATGCTGCGGAGGGTGTGGTAAGGGACCGTCTGTAAAGTCCACAGGTTGTGCTAAAACGTGCTAATGCTGTGGAGGGTGTGGTAAGGGACCGTCTGAAAAGTCCACAGGTTGTGCTAAAACGTGCTAATGCTGTGGCGGGTGTGTAAGGGACCGTCTGAAAAGTCCACAGGTTGTGTTAAAACGTGCTAATACTGCGGAGGGTGTGTAAGGGACCGTCTGAAAAGTCCACAGGTTGTGTTAAAACGTGCTAATACTGCGGAGGGTGTGTAAGGGACCGTCTGAAAAGTCCACAGGTTGTGTTAAAACGTGCTAATACTGCGGAGGGTGTGTAAGGGACCGTCAGAAAAGTCCACAGGTTGTGCTAAAATGTGCTAATGCTGCGGAGGATGTGGTAAGGGACCGTCTGAAAAGTCCACAGGTTGTGCTAAAACGTGCTAATGCTGCGGAGGGTGTGGTAAGGGACCGTCTGAAAAGTCCACAGGTTGTGCTAAAACGTGCTAATGCTGCGGAGGGTGTGTAAGGGACCGTCAGAAAAGTCCACAGGTTGTGCTAAAATGTGCTAATGCTGCGGAGGATGTGGTAAGGGACCGTCTGAAAAGTCCACAGGTTGTGCTAAAACGTGCTAATGCTGCGGAGGGTGTGGTAAGGGACCGTCTGAAAAGTCCACAGGTTGTGCTAAAACATGCTAATGCTGTGGAGGGTGTGGTAAGGGACCGTCTGAAAAGTCCACAGGTTGTGCTAAAACATGCTAATGCTGTGGAGGGTGTGGTAAGGGACCGTCTGAAAAGTCCACAGGTTGTGCTAAAACATGCTAATGCTGTGGAGGGTGTGGTAAGGGACCGTCTGAAAAGTCCACAGGTTGTGCTAAAACATGCTAATGCTGTGGAGGGTGTGGTAAGGGACCGTCTGAAAAGTCCACAGGTTGTGCTAAAACATGCTAATGCTGTGGAGGGTGAGATAAGGGACCGTCTGAAAAGGGACACGTTTGTAAAAGTTAAAGTTTATGTCCCGGCATCTTAAAAATGCTGATGGCACGAGATGCTGAAAACAACAGCAAGAAGCATCATGACCCGTGTGAACGGCCCCCCAAGGCAACATCCTATCCGAAATGGAACCTCATAAATTACTAATTTGGGACACTCTACGGTACACAGGCAGTAATTCAAGTATTCATCACTAGAGGTAAACTGATATATCGGTTTTAAACTGCTTAACTATCGGCCCCCTCCAATCGGCGCACTCATACGGTGCTAGTTAGGCAGCTCACTCATTTTTGGAATGGATGTTAAATTTGTAATCTCACCTGATCTCTGGGTACCTGCAGCACTCTGGTGGGCGATTGTGAAGTGTGAAGTTTATTTCTATTGTGTCCTGAAGGCATCACAGTCCGAGGATGGAGCAAACTCTCTTGAATGCAATAAGAATGACATTGTTTAGTGTTCAGAAACTCTGTGAGAGCCTCATATTAACCGATTTACACATTTCCACACACCTTCCAAAGCAGCAAGATCCAGGGACAGCGGCGGTGGAGCGTTCAATCGTTCACTGTCAGGAACATCCACTTCATCTACACACTGACACACATATGAAAGTTATAGAAGACATCAGCTCATAAATGCTCAGACTCCAGTAATGAGGTTTATTACACTATTACTACAGTGCTACGATAGATTTGAATTGTTTATATTGAGTAGCTGACAAATGAAATACCATCAACACTTATATAACGCCTTATTAACCTTAGCGGTTACCAAAGCGATTTACACTGTGTCTCACTCATTCACACACACACACACACACACACACACACACACACACACACACACACACACACACACACACAGAATGATTGCAGAGCTGCATGCAAGGTGCCAGTCTGCCATTGGGAGCAACTTTGGGGTTCAGTGTCTTGCCCAAGGACACTTCTGGACACTTCGGCATGTGGAGTCGTGTGGGCAGGAATCGAACCACCAACCCTGCGATTAGCAGCCGACCCGCTCTACCAAAGCCGCCCCAATACATTTTAATTTTAGGTTGCAATTATATGAAATTAGATGAAAAGTTCTGCACAATTTGAAAGAACTTTTAAATTTTTTAAATTTCGCAATATTTGAAATTTCAAGGAATATTCCGGGTTCCAGTGGGACACTTCCAATGCAAGTCAATGGGGGCAATTTCTGGAGGGTTTAAAGACAGAAATGTGACTCTTATAATTTAATAAAAGCACTTACATTAATTCTTCTGTTAAACTCGTGGATTATTTCAGGTGTAAAGTTCTTTAAATCATAGTTTAGGGTTTAGAGCGTTACGTCGTCATGGCAACAAAGTAGTAAATTGTCTCTATCTTCACACAGATGTGGTTATTAAGTGATTTAATGACAGTAAAATCATGTTAACACACATATTGTTCATGTGTCTATACTTGTGAAACAGTATTTTAATGTTGACAGATTAAACCCCATTGACTTGCATTGGAAGTGTCACACACACACACACACACACACACACAGATTAAACCCCATTGACTTCCATTGGAAGTGTCACACACACACACACACACACACCCAGATTAAACCCCATTGACTTGCATTGGAAGTGTCACACACACACACACACACACACACACACACACACACACACAGATTAAACCCCATTGACTTGCATTGGAAGTGTCACACACACACACACACACACACACACACACACACACACACACACACACACAGATTAAACCCCATTGACTTGCATTGGAAGTGTCACACACACACACACACACAGATTAAACCCCATTGACTTGCATTGGAAGTGTCTCACACACACACACACACACACACACACACACACCACACACACACACACACACACACACACACACACACACACACACACACACACACACACACACACACACACACACACACACACACACACACACACACACACACACACACACACACACACACAGATTAAACCCCATTGACTTGCATTGGAAGTGTCTCACTGGAACACACATTTGGGCTTTTATTAAAGAAAAGGAGGAACGAGTCGAAATAAATCAACATTATGACAAACACTGTCGACTGAGACAGTTTTAAATGGTCCTGCAGTGTGACAAAATAAATATTTAGACATACAAATATTCCACATTATATAATCTCTATTAATATGAGGTCATAAAAGATGCATGCATAATATATTTTACATGTAGTTTTAGGAGTATTTAGCATGACAGTGCAGGACATGTCAACAAACCACTGATATGTACATGCTGAAATCCAGGATAAACAGCGTTCTTATGGAAAACCAGGGAATATTGTCATATGTTTTCCAGGCACAGATGGAAATGAATGCATTCTCATTCATTGAGCAAGTTCCACAAATAAAAGCTGAATTTAATAAAGTGTCCAGAGAGATGCCTGAAATCACCTTCACCGGCAGTATTTGGTTCTGGACGCTGTCGTCTGCACTCTTCCCAGGGGTCCGTTTCTGAGCCTCCGGCCGCTGGAAAGGAGGCTGTACGTGAACCGGCAATCGGTCGCTACATTTCTCCACATATCTGCCGTAGAAAGAACAGAATGGATGTTCGCTGTGACGCTGTCGTTGTACACGACACATTCTGAATGTTTTCAGCTCACCTCGGAGTGATGGGACTGAAAAGCAGGAAGTGCACATTGCCACAGCTGCCACGTGTAAACGGATTGACTCCTCCTCGGAACTTTCCAGTGACCTGTGCAGAAGACATCTGTAGGAGCAAATTCAGTTTTAAAGCAGATTTAAGTGCACGTCAAAGATGCTCGTACCTGTTCATTAGTCGTGCGACCTCGTGCCACGAGCACCAGATGGAAACACGCCAGACCGAAGATCGGAATAAAAAACAATCCCGAGACGCTCATGACCGCCAACCTGAACACACACAGTCAAGGCACTGTTACACTTCTGGCTCAACCAATGACATGAGATTGGGGCGGGAATATCAGTTTGTCTGACTAATGGCAGACGGGAGCGGGGCGGAAGTGGCTGTAGGAGTGTAGAAATGTGACACTGTTATTTAAGGATACGTGACAGCAGCGTGCAGCTCCCACAAGTTCTCCAGATGATTGAGGACGTACAGGAGACCGCCAGAGAAAACGCCGACCATGTGAAGCGTGAGCGAGAAGACGAACAGGAAGAAGAAACGATAGTTCCGCCTCCCGATGCAGTTGTTCACCCACGGACAATGATGATCAAAATCCTGATCAGATTTACAAAACATGCAGCGTTACAGTTTATAATACAATGGACATTGTAGACTTTCATTTTGCTACGTTTTTGTCCAGTGGAAACTGAGCGTTTAGAAAACGCTCACAGGTGGATACGTTTGAAAACGGCGCCTTCGCGTTGTAGCGTGGACAGGGACAAATTTAGACATTTCATGACATACTATATATCGCGTAAACCCATGCAATTAAAGTTTAAAAGTTTAACGTGTTCATTTTTCTTAATCAATTCCCAATTCCTGCTATTTAGTAGGTCCTCATGGTGGCGCAGTTACTCGCCTCAATCCGGGTGGCGGAGAACGAGTCTCAGTTGCATCTGATCACGTGACTCGTTGTGCATGACACCGGAGACTCACAGCATGTAGAGACTCATGTTACTCTCCACGATCCACACACAACTCACCACACACCCCATTGAGAGAACCACTAATCACCACCACGAGGAGGTTACCCCATGTGACTCTACCCTCCCTAGCAACCGGGACAATTTGGTTACCCCATGTGACTCTACTCTCCCTAGCAACCGCTCAATTTGGTTACCCCATGTGACTCTACCCTCCCTAGCAACCGGGCCAATTTGGTTACCCCATGTGACTCTACCCTCCCTAGCAACCGGGACAATTTGGTTACCCCATGTGACTCTACTCTCCCTAGCAACCGCTCAATTTGGTTACCCCATGTGACTCTACCCTCCCTAGCAACCGGGCCAATTTGGTTACCCCATGTGACTCTACCCTCCCTAGCAACCGGGACAATTTGGTTACCCCATGTGACTCTACTCTCCCTAGCAACCGCTCAATTTGGTTACCCCATGTGACTCTACCCTCCCTAGCAACCGGGCCAATTTGGTTACCCCATGTGACTCTACCCTCCCTAGCAACCGCTCAATTTGGTTACCCCATGTGACTCTACCCTCCCTAGCAACCACTCAATTTGGTTACCCCATGTGACTCTACCCTCCCTAGCAACCGCTCAATTTGGTTACCCCATGTGACTCTACCCTCCCTAGCAACCGCTCAATTTGGTTACCCCATGTGACTCTACCCTCCCTAGCAACCACTCAATTTGGTTACCCCATGTGACTCTACCCTCCCTAGCAACCGCTCAATTTGGTTACCCCATGTGACTCTACCCTCCCTAGCAACCACTCAATTTGGTTACCCCATGTGACTCTACCCTCCCTAGCAACCACTCAATTTGGTTACCCCATGTGACTCTACCCTCCCTAGCAACCGCTCAATTTGGTTACCCCATGTGACTCTACCCTCCCTAGCAACCACTCAATTTGGTTACCCCATGTGACTCTACCCTCCCTAGCAACCGCTCAATTTGGTTACCCCATGTGACTCTACCCTCCCTAGCAACCGGGACAATTTGGTTACCCCATGTGACTCTACCCTCCCTAGCAACCGGGACAATTTGGTTACCCCATGTGACTCTACCCTCCCTAGCAACCGGGACAATTTGGTTACCCCATGTGACTCTACCCTCCCTAGCAACTGTGCAAGTTTTTTACCCCATGTGACTCTACCCTCCCTAGCAACCGGGCTAATTTGGTTACCCCATGTGACTCTACCCTTCCTAGCAACCGGGCCAATTTGGTTACCCCATGTGACTCTACCCTTCCTAGCAACCGGGCCAATTTGGTTGCTTAGGAGACCTGACTGGAGTCACTCAACAGTTGAAAGACTCAAGTATTTAATGGTTATTTGAAGGGGGGCGTAACTTGTAGTGGGCGTGTATTGTACTAGTCTTGCAGACAGACACTTCTCCACGGATGTAGTGTTGCTATGGACAACAATACTTATACAGAAACCTTCTGCAGAACACCTGGACGTGTGCATGAAACTTCGTGTACTCGATCATGATTTTTCTCTCTCGCGCACTCAGTCTCACCTCGACACATTGGTCGCACACGCTGCAGTGTGAACATCTGGGCGGCCGGTAGAAGTGACAGGAAGTGCACCACTTCATGCGCACCAGCACGCCTCTCACCTCCACATTCTTATGGAGCGGAGCCCGGAAATCATCGTCTTTATCCTCGTCTTCATGAGCTGTTGTGAAAACAGAGCGTCAGTGTGTTCTCGCGCTACACATGATTACAGTCTCGCTCACTGAACAATCAGCGGCGATGATGCGTTTGACTCGACTGACCTCTCGGGAACACGCCGGCATCCATGAACGTTGCCATGGTGAAGTTTGCCATAACAAAGAGGAACACGATTCCGACGCATGGTGGGAGAGCGAGAGACACGTGCTCAGCAAGCCAAGGACACCTGAGAGAGAGAATCATGTTTACTGTCGCTACAATAACAAGTTTTGATACTTTTTTTTAAATACACATTCCTGATGTTATTGTGAAGCATTCACCGGTGCACATTACATCATTTTCAAAAGTTACATTTAAAGAACATTCATATGAAATACGGTTTACTGGCATAAAATCAATATATCAACATGATGTTTTCATGCATTATCATTTTTCTCCACAGAAATGCACAGACACCTACAGTATACGTCAGTTGCAGAAATGAGATAGAATGAACAGATCACAACAACAACAACAACTCAAAATAAGTGTGGATCAGTCCAAATAAAAAAAAAAAAAAATCGAATAAAAGCAGAAGGGGGGGAGATTGCATCCGGTGTGTGAGATTAGATGAGGCGGCAATCAAGACCGCTGGGATGCAGATTAAGTTCAGTCTTTCATCAAATAAATGGGTGATACTTCCTGCATGTATGTATATATACACACAGTACACAGTATATATCTTGAGTATACTTTCTATCTGAGAATGACTGAAGGTCACAGACTCCGGTGGATTGAGCTGCTAACGGTGGTCCGTCTGTACGTCATTAATCCCCAGATTACAGAGTCTGGATTAAAGACCGTCTGCCGCCGTTTATGAACACAAACCTGCTGGATCCATATGAAACAGTCCAGACTGCGCATTACAACACCTCGTACTGTCCTGAGACACGACAAAGCAACTACAGAGAAACACGAGTTGATCAATAACACAACAGTGCTACAGTCATCCAAACCAAATTGGCCCGGTTGCTAGGGAGGGTAGAGTCACATGGGGTAACCAAATTGGCCCGGTTGCTAGGGAGGGTAGAGTCACATGGGGTAACCAAATTGTCCCGGTTGCTAGGGAGGGTAGAGTCACATGGGGTAACCAAATTGTCCCGGTTGCTAGGGAGGGTAGAGTCACATGGGGTAACCAAATTGTCCCGGTTGCTAGGGAGGGTAGAGTCACATGGGGTAACCAAATTGGCCCGGTTGCTAGGGAGGGTAGAGTCACATGGGGTAACCAATTTGGCCCGGTTGCTAGGGAGGGTAGAGTCACATGGGGTAACCAAATTGTCCCAGTTGCTAGGGAGGGTAGAGTCACATGGGGTAACCAAATTGGCCCGGTTGCTAGGGAGGGTAGAGTCACATGGGGTAACCAAATTGGGCCGGTTGCTAGGGAGGGTAGAGTCACATGGGGTAACCAAATTGGCCCGGTTGCTAGGGAGGGTAGAGTCACATGGGGTAACCAAATTGGCCCGGTTGCTAGGGAGGGTAGAGTCACATGGGGTAACCAAATTGGCCCGGTTGCTAGGGAGGGTAGAGTCACATGGGGTAACCAAATTGGCCCGGTTGCTAGGGAGGGTAGAGTCACATGGGGTAACCAAATTGGCCCGGTTGCTAGGGAGGGTAGAGTCACATGGGGTAACCTCCTCGTGGTCACTATAATGTGGTTCTCGCTCTCGGTGGGGCGTGTGGTGAGTTGTGTGTGGATGCCGCGGAGAATAGCGTGAAGCCTCCACATGCACTACGTCTCCACGGTAACACACTCAACCACTCACGTGATAAGATGCGCGGATTGACGGTCTCAGACGCGGAGGCAACTGAGATTCGTAAATACTGCACCTTTAAGTGAAGGACTTTTATATAAATTTTTAAATATCTACAACATAACCTCTAGGTAGTGCCAATTTCCGACACACACGTTTTCAGGCCTTATTTTGTTATAACTACAATGTAACTAAAAATGCAAAAGTGACGCGGTTCTCTGAAATGTTCAGATTCTACACCAAATTCTGCATCAAATAAATCACAGTTTGACATGTTACTCTGGACAGTTATGGCTGTATATAATCAAAGCACCGTATATTATTCTGTGAAAATAGCCTTTAACTTGAATCAGAACAGAGTCACGTCCCTGTCGTCAGGATATTTTATTCTATTCTATTATGTTCTATTAATAGTGTTGTGTGTAGCTGAGAGAAAGCAGTTAAACACTCATATGTAGGTCGTGTATCAAACAGGAGTGATTTCAACTTCAAGTTCCTCATTTCTTCTGAAAGGATTAACCCAGATATCTCCAGCAGACCGGATCAAGCAACGTCCACACACACACACACACACACACTCCCTGATTAAAAACACACGGTTCTATCCCTAATATATGCGCTCTATGCAGAACATTAGCAATGCATTTATAACTGAATGACTCTTGAAGACGTCTCAAACTGACTCCTCACACTAACCGCAGCAGATTCATTAACATGGACTTTACAGTCACTCATGTGGACAATCAGTTCCCGTCCAGAGCTTGAACCACTACACCACACACACACACACACACACACACACACACACACACACACACACACACGCACACATAGTAACATCTGCATTATTCAACAGTGTGTGCATATCCAGGAGCAATTAAACTCTGCTTACAGCGAACCTAAATCTATCCAGCGGACCCATAATGCAACACAGAACAGCTGGCGTGCCACACTCTCATTAGTTGGTCTCATTACTGGCCGGTCGAACTCAACAGCGGCACCCCAAATACACGGTCAGAAATAACATGATAAAAGCAGAGTTTGCACAGAACGCATTGCAAGCTGGGACATTTACATGTATGCATTTGGCAGATGCTTTTATCCAAAGCGACTTACAGTGCACTTATTACAGGGACAATCCCCCCGGAGCAACCTGGAGTTAAGTGTCTTACTCAAGGACACAATGGTGGTGACTGTGGGGATCAAACCAGCAACCTCATGATTACCAGTTATGTGCTTTAGTCCACTACGCCACCACCACTCCACATAAGATCTGCAAACAAATATTTACATATTCCGTACGTAAAAGGAAACTCACTATTAAAGAAATGAGCTGAAAATATGATAATGGCAAAATCATTGTTCGCCTTAAAATATAATCAATGCAACTGATGAATCCTACTCCTCTTCATCTTTCATTAAATGTTGTGGGTTTACATCTTTAAAAGGAGGGTTCCAAAAAGAGGTTCCATTTTTGGTTTTCCAGAGAACCTCTCAGTGACAGATTTATGGTCCAAAGAACCTTTTTCTGATTTTACTGTGACAACATCGATAACTTACATTTTCTGTTCAAAGTTATATAGTTTTTATGCCATGACAATGACCTAATCACATAAAAACGATGATTTAAAGAACTTTACAGCTGAAATAATACAGAAGAATTAATGTAAGTACTTTTATTAAATTATAAGAGTCACATTTCTGATTTTAAACCCTATAAAAATTGCCCCATTGACTTGCATTGGACGTGTCTCACTTTATACATGAAACATTTTGGTACACAATATTACGCCACAAATGCTGTTGAGTAACTTCTATATTCTTTTGAAGGTTCTTTATGTACACATAAATGCTGATAAAGAATATTTATTTATTTTTAAGAGTACGCCTCAATGTCAGATTGGCTCCTGAAATGTACCTGCATCTTACGAAAATGACATCTCTCCACCCCCAACACATATTTGGTCACCTAAGCCACACCCACAATGGTCAGAACATTTCATTATATTGCAAATATTGGAGTGAGTGTCAGCTGTTTTAAAGAAATAGTGCATAATAATGTGTCTGTCAGTGTGTGGATGGTGAATGTGCTGAACTCTGCTTGAACACCTGTTTGATCTTCATACATCCACTCCAGTAAATACAGCACACAGAAACTTCTTCTCCACATTATTGGGATCTGGACTCTCAGAGTCTCTGCATGAATATCCAAAACCCTCATTGAAACTGATGTACAATGACAGATGTGTTTCTCAGTTTAAACTCCTCCAGTGGGGGTCACACGCTTGAGGAACACCCCATTATTCCTGGATGGAGACTCAAACATCAGTGTGTGTGTGTGTGTGTGGGGGGGGGGGGGGGGGGTCCATCTGCTGCGGCGCTCCACACGACTCAATCCATATTATATACACGGACACGGGACAAATTAGAAATATTGCAAAGCAAGAAAATTTGGCATGAACAAAGACAATTCTGGATGTTACTGTAAAGAATACAGACTAAAGGTCCTTATTAATATTTGCAATAATAAAAAGCTTTTGTTTAAAATGCATGTGCAGTATAATCAGAGCTGTGGCTCACTGCCCTACTTTCACTGGATTAACATCGCAATATAGAGTTCAGCTCAGTTCATACACACATACTGTGCATATAGAGAGAGAGAGAGAGAGAGAGAGAGAGAGAGAGACACAGGGAGAGAGAGGGAGAGAAAGAGAGAGAGACAGAGAGAGAGAGAGAGAGAGAGAGAGACAGAGAGACAGACGGGGAGAGAGAGAGGCAGAGAGACAGGGAGAGAGAGAGAGAGAGAGAGACAGACAGAGAGAGAGAGAGAGAGAGACAGGGGGAGAGACAGAGAGAGAGACGGGGAGAGAGAGAGAGAGAGAGAGAAAGAGAGAGAGAGAGAGACACAGGGGGAGAGAGAGGCAGAGAGACAGGGAGAGAGAGAGAGAGAGAGAGACACACACCACTCAATACTGGATGAAACAATTTAAGAAAGAGCCAAGCAAACTATATTTCTTTGCACATCAACAATGAAAAGTAAAAAGTTCTTGCAAGCAATAAGCTGCAAACATCTAAACAAACATGATTTTTCAGAAATATTTCAGGACAGAGTCATTTGGAAATGTTGTGTTGACATTCAGTTTTTAATAAGAGCATTGTTATGAAGATCTCATTAATATATATAGAAGTGAATGATGAATAATTAATGCTGACTCACGTGAAGACGAAGAAGAGTGTGGATGCAGTGACCAGCAGAGCAGCAGCAGTGGACACCGGGATAAAAGCGCTGCTCGCGCGCATCCTGGAGCCTCATCAGCCATCAATCAATCAATACACAAATCTATCAATCAACCCATCAAGCTCAAGTTGATGCCACGAGACACACAACTGTCCTTCATCTTTATACTGATGATCAAAAATACACCATCTCCAGTCACAACACAGTGCGTCTAATTCTCCAGTGAGTAAATCAGAATTTATTCCGCGACCGCTGATGAGTGGGCGGGGCTTTGGGCGTGGTTTAATAGGAGGCGGGGCATCGGAACTACTCTATCTCGGTTTGTTAACTCTAATGTATTCTAAGGGTGCTGTTATGATCAAATTAGGCGAATGTCACAAAACCTGTGAAGGATCAACCATGCCTGGTTCATCATTCCAAAAAAGATTGATTTATATATTATACAAATATTTATCCATTTATATATTAACATTATAATTTGCCTGAAGAATATCACATTCATGTCCAGTTGCTGCTTCTTGATAGTAAGGTTCACTCATTAGCTACATATGTTTCATCATTAAAGGGACAAGTTAAATATGTTATGTTTATTTATGTTCACACACACACACACACACACACACACACACACACACACACACACACACACACACACTGGCATCCAATTAATGAAACAAGATTGTAGATGTGGTTTAAAGCTACTTTGACTTATAAAAAGCACTCAAACATTTTGAGTTTGCTATTCACAAGAAGCACGTGCTGTTGCAGATCATGCATTGCAAAAAAGAGATCTCAGAAGACCTACAATCAAGAGTTGTTGCTTTGCATAAAGCTGGAAAGGGTTACAAAGTTATCTGGAAGAGTTTAGATGTTCATCTGTACACAGTTAGACAAACTGTCTATAAATGGAGATGATTTTGTACTATAGGTACTCTCACTAGAAGTGGCCGTCCAGCCATGATCCTCGTGGTGGTGTAGTGAGTTGTCTCGACCCGGGTGGCAGAGGAAGAATCTCGGTTGCCTCCAATTTGGTTACCCCATGTGACTCTACCCTCCCTAGCAACCGGGACAATTTGGTTACCCCATGTGACTCTACCCAATTTGGTTACCCCATGTGACTCTACCCTCCCTAGCAACCGGGCCAATTTGGTTACCCCATATGACTCTACCCTCCCTAGCAACCGGGACAATTTGGTTACCCCATGTGACTCTACCCTCCCTAGCAACCGGGACAATTTGGTTACCCCATGTGACTCTACCCAATTTGGTTACCCCATGTGACTCTACACTCCCTAGCAACCGGGACAATTTGGTTACCCCATGTGACTCTACCCTCCCTAGCAACCGGGCAAATTTGGTTACCCCATGTGACTCTACCCAATTTGGTTACCCCATGTGACTCTACACTCCCTAGCAACCGGGCCAATTTGGTTACCCCATGTGACTCTACCCTCCCTAGCAACCGGGCCAATTTGTTTACCCCATGTGACTATACCCTCCCTAGCAACCGGGCCAATTTGGTTACCCCATGTGACTCTACCCTCCCTAGCAACCGGGCCAATTTGGTTACCCCATGTGACTCTACCCTCCCTAGCAACCGGGCCAATTTGGTTTCCCCATGTGACTCTACCCTCCCTAGCAACCGGGACAATTTGGTTACCCCATGTGACTCTACCCTCCCTAGCAACCGGGCCAATTTGGTTACCCCATGTGACTATACCCTCCCTAGCAACCGGGCCAATTTGGTTACCCCATGTGACTCTACCCTCCCTAGCAACCGGGCCAATTTGGTTACCCCATGTGACTCTACCCTCCCTAGCAACCGGGCCAATTTGGTTACCCCATGTGACTCTACCCTCCCTAGCAACCGGGACAATTTGGTTTCCCCATGTGACTCTACCCTCCCTAGCAACCGGGACAATTTGGTTACCCCATGTGACTCTACCCTCCCTAGCAACCGGGCCAATTTGGTTACCCCATGTGACTCTACCCTCCCTAGCAACCGGGACAATTTGGTTACCCCATGTGACTCTACCCTCCCTAGCAACCGGGCCAATTTGGTTCTTCTTTTGATTAAAGATGATTGATGTGCAGATCTGAAATGACACCAATGTAAACATTTTAAATTATTCTAATTACTTAAAATTGGGCTTTTAGGTCTTCAGCAGGGTGCAATATTATAAACAGTCTTTAGTCTTTTTAACAAGGCTATTAATATAGTAATCGGGTGCAATTAATCAATATAAATACCACAGATCGTTCTGGGGACGGTTTAGTTCTTCAATATTCAATAATCAATATTACACATATATTCCTCTGACTTCGCATCCTCACACACTGCCTTCACAAAACAGCTTATATAAGACTGAGAAAACACCAAATGCAACCGGTCTCTTGTAATAATCAAACACATTTCATCTTTTCATGCAACACTTTCTTACCACAAACAAAACAATCGTGCAATTATTAAAAGCAACACAACAGCAGCACAAAATTAAATTGCATTCAACTTTAATAGGAAGTAAACACAAAGACATGTTTAGAATTGTAAAGTGACTGAACTTATCAGTGCTTGTTAAGCGAATCAACCAACGTACAAGAGCATCTCCGATTCAACAGACAGGACATTCTGGTTACACGTGTCTGTATGACCTGCTCGGAGGACTGAACACAAACTGCTCGGGGTTAAAGTGGCCCGGGCTTCTCAAATTGGTCAATACAGTAAACCAGTCGAGTCTATCGGCTGGTGAGCTCCGGCTCGCGCGGTCTCTGATCGTCCATGAAGCCGCCGGCCAGCTGAAAATGAACAAACACGTTAAACAACATTTCATTGCATCATAACAGCAAATGCAGCACACGTCAATACAAAAACGAATATTTTACTTAAGCTACTGTGCTACCTTTGTCTTTGTGATGAAGGATAGGACAAAATCTGGCTCTGCCATTTGACGACACTAGGATATAAGTTCTGCTCAATTTCCACATTATTCAACGCCAGAAGCACATCGTTGTCAAGCTTTGTTGGGGAGTTGCTAGGCAGAATCAAAACAAAAGGCATTACAGGGATGCATTTATAATTCCTATAATGTAACCTGAAAGCATGCTGAGTGTAATCTGAGTCGTGCAACGCTACATTTTAAGTTTAAAATGTCACGGCTTACCCTACTATAAAAACCTCTCGTCTATCGAGGTCAATGGGGTCAATGACGAGGTCAGTCGTGCTGTTTGTGGATAGAAATGAAGAGTTTGAGGAGCCCGAGTGGTCCGGCGAGACGTGTCCTCTGCTCCAGGGAGTGGAGTGAGCGAGGATGCCCTCATTACCTCCATAACAATCCTGCAGGTCACCGGAGTCTTCATCCGCTGTGAAATACTCCTCTGAACCACAGCTGCACTCATCATCAGAGCTGGACAGAGTCGGGCAGCCCAAACCCGAGTCACATGTGTTACGTGTGTGTTCGGCGGAGACCGACACCTTCTCAAACTCCTGCATCAGGTCACGGACCGGGAACCGTCCGACGTCACTGGGATCTCCTCCTTCCGTTGAATTCTCACGTGTGGGTTGAAAGGAACTGATCAGATGCTCATTGTGAAGTGATCTAGAGACAGAACTGGATGTTCGATCAGGTCCACCTTAACAGAAGATACCG
This sequence comes from Moxostoma hubbsi, assembly GCA_032164185.1. NCBI lineage: Eukaryota > Metazoa > Chordata > Actinopteri > Cypriniformes > Catostomidae > Moxostoma > Moxostoma hubbsi. The sequence continues at coordinate 51,508 of JAVLUX010000050.1, read as the reverse complement.
TCAACACACTTCTGCAAACACCTCAGCTACTACAGACAAACAACGCTACTTTTATTTTAAGGACCTTTAAATATGGTAAATGACGGAATGAAACATTTTACAGATTTTATTATATTAGTTTTCTCATAATCTTTCATAATCGTGTTTTAATACACGTTTATTGTCAACATTCACAATTTGTGCTTTTTATATTTATACATGTAGAACAAGAGCTAAAATCGTACTGTCTCTTTAAGAACAGCAGCAGTTCGGCCAGTGAGCGCATGTTAATGAGGACGCACGCGGTTTCATTAGTGCGATTATAATCATGTTTCTTTGTCGTTTTTGATCAACAACTGACTGTAAAGAACAGAAAGTGCATTCAAATTAAGTGCCAAATTAAGAACAAGTTAAGTGCCGATCGCACTTAACTTGTTCTAAACCCGGAATATTCTTATAAAAACCGCTGGTTTGAGAAGTCGCAAGCTGGACAGTGTTTAACGGGACTCACCGGCAGATGGAGAGGAACATCTCGCATTTATCAGGATATTTTCTCTGTTCAAATACTCTTCCAACATGTTCAAACCATCCGCAGTCAACAAATCAATGAAGCAGTTCAGAAAGGCCCAATATTCTGCCCAGGGGATGCCCATCTCATGCGCCAACTCTCTGCCAACACAAGAGTGAAATGGATTATTTGATGAATACAATTTGCATTTATCAGACATTAGTGGTCATGTCACCTGCCCACTCTCTCGGCACCATGATCCGAATCCGATTTCAAAATGTCATGGAAATATTTGGCCCGGTCTCGTGGCGGTGTTTTCCACAATCGGTGAAACTCCTCAGCCTGAAGGAAAAACTTCATTATATTTCTGGTGGCAAATATCAAGAATTCATCCTAATAAAATATTGTGAAGTACTTTTGATGAATTTAAAGGGCCAGCAAACGCCTTGATCGTCATTTCTGGGTTTTTGGGACTGTCCACAATCACAGGTGTGTGTAATTGGTCACATGACTCCATTGCTCCAGGACACCAGGGGGCGCCGATCACTGGATGAAGCGTGTTGTCAGCGGCTCTCAATAACGGCACATAAAATCTGTCTGTGACCAAACACACAATACACACGTGATGCTACATGCTAGTTTAACACACTGGTGTAGTCAAGCGATCAATAATGCCAATTACCCTCCAAATATTCCACGATCTTCTGCTTCACTTCTTTACTTTTGTTTTTCCGCTCACAGATCACCTGATGAATAAATATGAGCAGTTATTTCCTGTGTACAGCTACAAATCTACAATTCTGTCATTTATTCACAATCAGTGTAACATTCGATCTCTTCACATTCATTTAAGATTGTAATTTCGGGAAAAACAACTTTGTCATTATTCATTTAATTTAAAATTAAAATGATCAATCTAATTAAATAATATGAAATGAGCCCAAGCAAACAAATTGACCCGGTTGCTAGGGAGGGTAGAGTCACATGGGGTAACCAAATTGGCCCGGTTGCTAGGGAGGGTAGAGTCACATGGGGTAACCAAATTGGCCCGGTTGCTAGGGAGGGTAGAGTCACATGGGGAAACAAATTGTCCCGGTTGCTAGGGAGGGTAGAGTCACATGGGGTAACCAAATTGGCCCGGTTGCTAGGGAGGGTAGAGTCACATGGGGTAACCAAATTGGCCCGGTTGCTAGGGAGGGTAGAGTCACATGGGGAAACAAATTGTCCCGGTTGCTAGGGAGGGTAGAGTCACATGGGGTAACCAAATTGGCCCGGTTGCTAGGGAGGGTAGAGTCACATGGGGTAACCAAATTGGCCCGGTTGCTAGGGAGGGTAGAGTCACATGGGATAACCAAATTGGCCCGGTTGCTAGGGAGGGTAGAGTCACATGGGGAAACCAAATTGGCCCGGTTGCTAGGGAGGGTAGAGTCACATGGGGGAACCAAATTGGCCCGGTTGCTAGGGAGGGTAGAGTCACATGGGGTAACCAAATTGGCCCGGTTGCTAGGGAGGGTAGAGTCACATGGGGAAACCAAATTGGCCCGGTTGCTAGGGAGGGTAGAGTCACATGGGGTAATCAAATTGTCCCGGTTGCTAGAGAGGGTAGAGTCACATGGGGTAACCAAATTGGCCCGGTTGCTAGGGAGGGTAGAGTCACATGGGGTAACCAAATTGGCCCGGTTGCTAGGGAGGGTAGAGTCACATGGGATAACCAAATTGGCCCAGTTGCTAGGGAGGGTACAGTCACATGGGGAAACCAAATTGGCCCGGTTGCTAGGGCGTGTAGAGACACATGGGGTAACCAAATTGTCCCGGTTGCTAGGGAGTGTAGAGACACATGGGGTAACCAAATTGTCCCGGTTGCTAGGGAGGGTAGAGTCACATGGGGTAACCAAATTGGGCCGGTTGCTAGGGAGGGTAGAGTCACATGGGGTAACCAAATTGTCCCGGTTGCTAGGGCGTGTAGAGACACATGGGGTAACCAAATTGTCCCGGTTGCTAGGGAGTGTAGAGACACATGGGGTAACCAAATTGTCCCGGTTGCTAGGGAGGGTAGAGTCACATGGGGTAACCAAATTGGGCCGGTTGCTAGGGAGGGTACAGTCACATGGGGTAACCAAATTGGGCCGGTTGCTAGGGAGGGTACAGTCACATGGGGTAAGCAAATTGTCCCGGTTGCTAGGGAGGGTAGAGTCACATGGGGTAACCAAATTGTCCCGGTTGCTAGGGAGTGTAGAGACACATGGGGTAACCAAATTGTCCCGGTTGCTAGGGAGGGTAGAGTCACATGGGGTAACCAAATTGTCCCGGTTGCTAGGGAGTGTAGAGACACATGGGGTAACCAAATTGTCCCGGTTGCTAGGGCGTGTAGAGACACATGGGGTAACCAAATTGTCCCGGTTGCTAGGGAGTGTAGACACACATGGGGTAACCAAATTGTCCCGGTTGCTAGGGAGGGTAGAGTCACATGGGGTAACCAAATTGGGCCGGTTGCTAGGGAGGGTACAGTCACATGGGGTAAGCAAATTGGCCCGGTTGCTAGGGAGGGTAGAGTCACATGGGGTAAGCAAATTGGCCCGGTTGCTAGGGAGGGTAGAGTCACATGGGGTAACCAAATTGGCCCGGTTGCTAGGGAGGGTAGAGTCACATGGGGTAACCTCCTCGTGGTCACTATAATGTGGTTCTCGCTCTCGGTGTGGCGTGTGGTGAGTTGTGCGTGGATGCCGCGGAGAATAGCGTGAAGCCTCCACACATGCTACGTCTCCATGGTAACACACTCAACAAGTCACATGATAAGATGCGCAGATTGACGGTCTCAGACACGGATGCAACTGAGATTCGTCCTCCGCCACCCGGATTGAGGCGAGTCACTACGCCACCACGAGGACTTCAGCACATTGGGAATTGGACATTCCAATATTGGGGAGAAAATAAAAATAAAAAGTACGAAATGAGAAGTATGACCATGAACTCGTCTCCGTAACCTTCTTTCTAATTTCCTATGTTTAACTTGAGCATAAATTCTTATTCTGCTTTTTTAAATATTGCATTCGTCAATGAATAATCATAAAACAAGTATTATTTTTTGTTAGTTTTTTTCAATATTGGATTATTAATAGAATATGAAAATGAACGAATGACACACGGAATAACTGAATAATAGCAAGCTGCTTCAGTCATGTGGGTTTGGAACAACATGAGGATGAGTAAATGTCAATGGTGACTTACACTTGCAGGTTTCTGGTAGTATTTATTCCTGCAGTTCTTATCGACGTATGGATGCGAACACAGAACATTCACCACGTCTGGACAACCAAACTTACAGGCAAAGTGCAGCGGCGTCTCGTTGCTCTGCGAGGAACAGAAGCAACACAAGTTGCAGTATGGAGATCATCATGTCTGAGATGTTTACATGTCAGTACTCACGGCTTTGTCAGGCGTGTTAAGATACAGATCAAGCACATATCTGATGCGCTGCCACAGCATGACCTCCTGATCTTTAGGGTACATCAGACGCATGAACTTTGGGTTCTCCAGCGTCTCTAAGATCAGACGAGTGATTCCTGGCTGGTTCTCTTTTGCGGCGACATGCAGGACGTTATACCTGCATCCCCCCTGCACCAGCGACGTCATAAAGTACAGTATGGATTATTAGATCAGTCACGGATTACTTTCAGTAAAAGCTGAGCATCACACTATAAACCAAATGAACATGTACTGTGGACATATGCTAAAGTACACCTGCACAATAGTTGGATTGTCCCCAGATCCAATCAGATATCTTGGATTTTCCCAGACGAGCTCTTTAAACGTCTCCTCGTCTCCATTCTCCACAGATTTCCGCAGTTTTGCCGTCAGGTCTTGTGTGCGCGGACTTCTGAATTCGTTGGCCTTCTCCACGTTCATGGCGTCTAAACTCACAAAACAAAACAAACGATGGACTCACCAGTTCTCGTTGTTCTTCGATGAGCGACAGGACGTGTAGGACATGTGCAAATGATCAGGCTCACCGGTGACTGACGCAGCGTTTGGTTTCTCTGGCGAGGATTTGTCTTCACATACACCTTTAGCAAAGTCCTCAGCGTCTTCTTTGCTCACGAAAGCTTTGAATCGAGCGCCCTTCATCCTCATCACGGCCTTCAGTGCTTTTGTCTTATTAGCAAACACGTGCACTGTACCTGGAATAACCACATTATACAGGAAACGCTTGTTATGGTGAAACGTCCCAATTAAGAATCACTTTCTGGGGGGGTCTGTGTATCTTCCAAGCTAGAAAAATCTAAATGTTCAAATTCCCTGATATTCCCAGGTTGTTTACGGCATTGTAACCCTGGAAAATGCAGATTAAACTTCCCTATGAGACACGTACCATCTTCAACGGAAGGGTCGTCTGGCTGAGGATAAACTCCGTAATAAACTGAGGGATTGTCGGAGAACGTCTCTGGACTCTCTGCGCTTTCGGTGTCATGATTTATTTCCTCTCCGTTCTGTTCATTGATTGGCTGACGAAGCTCTTGGCATGAACTCTCCAAGCTCCCAGAATGCATCTGTGGCGCATCACTACCATCTGTGTGACTCTCCAGCAGAACTCGAGCCAGTTTCTTCTCAAAGACGCTCCTGGTGGTGGCTGTTATTGGGCCACATGTGAGTCCAGCGCCTGTGATCTCGTCCCTCAGCTGATCTGGAGTCAGTGTCTGCAGCCTCTTGAGAACCAACTCCATTATATCACCAGCTGTGAGGAGATAAACAGAAGTATAGGACACTGCAGAACAATAATGGGCATTTCAATAGGCAATTTAATTTATAGGCCAACTATTTATTAATGCCAATATCTGTTGTCCAAAATAATGTTTTTATATTGTTGTGTTTCCTTTTACATTTTTACTGTTTTCTTTCATAATTGCTTAACTTGTTGTTAAAGCTGAAGTAAATCTTTAAGTGTTTAAATGCTTCTATCCCAGCTTAATATGCAGAGACAACAATAAATAACCAATTCATTGATTCATTTTCTCAAAATCTGTAAACACTGTGTCGCTTTGAAAAATGCAGTTTGTTTTGAGCGATCCGCTTAGACCCGCCCCAACAACGTCACTCAACCAATGGCGTGGGTTGGGGGTGGGACTATCTCTGTTTTGGCCAACAGCAGACGGGGGGCGTGTTCAGAAAGCTGTTTTGAAAACAAAGTTTATTTGTGCACTTCCGTTTGGTGGCGCAGAAATTACATCATCTTTCAAATTTCGTTATAAGAGCAGGGTGCCATAGTGACAACGTACCTCATGTACCGCTATTGGGCTCAACCAAAGTCTCTCTAGCGAGTCAGTCCACTGTCGGTCATCTTTGGAACGCTCTCTGGCGGTTATTTCCAGTCATGCAAATGCAGCTCATATCTAATGAGGAACGCTGAAATCCCAAAAACGGTTGGTCAAGATTAAGATCAAAGAACATATTTCAAATCAGCAATAAAATCTGACAAAACTTGAATCATACATTGTGCTTTTTAAACTAATTTTATGCTTAAAAACAACTTTACCGGCTTGTATAGCTAATGCGCGTTCTAGAGTTGATTGACAAGCAATGTCTGTATCTAAAAGGTGATTGGCTCTTTTAACTGTAAGGCGGGAATTCCTTTCTACATCCGTTGCCGTTGGGCGCTAAAGCTACTTCATTTTAATAGAAGTGGCCCGTCTCTGCTAAATTCTCTCTGGCTCAACACGTGTTACATGAACCTGAACCTTTTTCTGTCGAGAATGGAGTTTATGAGAATGATATTCAGCAAATCCCAAGACACTGTTTCTAACATGAGAATTTAACTTTCAGAATGTCTTAAAAACAAACCACAAACACGCGGAACTCTATTAATAAGTGAATAAACATTCCTCGTCAATGACTCACTTCTGATTTCACGTTTAATCGTGAACTTTAAAGGGCTGTGTTGACACCAAGCGGCACGAAAAGAGACAAATTCACCAAATAAAACAAACTTCCCTTAATTAACTTCATTAAACGCGCGCGCGCGCACACACAAACTCACTTTTGACAGCTGGTGTCGTATGTGTCATACAATAAACAACAAATAAACAACACGCTCTTACCAGTCACTGGGATGTTTGATGATGATTGATATCAATCCATATATTAATCTAACACAGAATAGAAATGCCGTCGCGTTATGTGCTTCCCACCGGAAATCAATATATCCATATGTGCACTGATATTAAACTGAAATTTAACTAAATGATCACAAACCCTTCAGAAGCTCAAATGAAACCGATATGAAAACATATCAATAGTGAATAAAGATAGTTGCACCATGTTACATGTTGTAAGCAGAAGTAAAGAGCAAACAGACCGTTGGTGGGAGGAGCGCCGACCTTATCAATCATAACTGCTGCATGTGTGTTTGACCTGCAGAGGGCGACAAAGCACAGAGAGTTAGATGAAGCCAAAGTCTTTTTAGCGAGTCAGTCCACTATTGGGCATCTTTGGTGGCGGTTATTTATAGTCATGACAGTGCAGCTTGGGGAAAGATCGAAACCTAAAAAATGGTTGGTCGAGATTACGATCAAAGAACATATTTTAAATCAGATATACAATCTGACAATACTTGAATCATAAATTGTGATCCTTTACTTCGCATTATGATAAAACCCAATTTTTTTGTCTGTATCTTAAAGGGGATTGGCTCTTTTAACTGCAAGACGGGACTTCCGTTCTACATCCGTTGACCGTTGGGTGCAACAGCTTCTTTTGTTGAGCGTTCCAGTTTCTCCCGTTCATTTGAATAGAAGTGGCCCGACTCAGCTAAATAATCTCTGTTTATCACACATACCTGCTGTATGTCTGTTTGACCTGAAGAGGGCGACAAAGCACAGAGATTTCACTCACAGCTTGAGCTGCCAAAACATTCAGAATCATTCATAAACTTGTGAATTCATAACAGAATTCCTTGTACTGTTTAACAACATTTTTAAAAGTAATTTTAGTCACTTAAATTTAGTTAAAAATTAGGTCTTAATTATTTAGACTTATTTAAACATTACTTGAAATGTTGAGTTTTAGGCTTCTAACTAAAATATCTAAGATCATTTAACTGTTTTTTTTCCCTTAAACATCCATAGACTTAACAAGACTATGGAGACTACCCACAATGCCTTGTGCATTAATTACTTAAGTATGTTTTCTTGGTCAAACATGTTTGGGAACATATGGGGGCATTTAGTTGCATCTGGTTCCCGTAACTTATATAGTTCAGTTCATTCTATATGAACACTATGTTAAGTGAACTTAATTACACACGTTTTGCAGACGCCATTACTCGATTCAGTTGAGTAGAGTCAACTTATTAAGCTTTTCATTGTGTGTACTGTGCCCTCGTCTGACCCCTCACCCCCGTTCCTGATTCTCCTCTGCCCTGATGTCTGCCAGGTGTCGGGGGTGATTGAGAGTGCCAGCTGCCTGGCTGCTCCCCGCTGACCGCTGGCTCTCTCCAGCAGCTCCATCATGTGATTTATGGGCGAGTCGAGTGGAGTGACCCGCCGTCTGCTCGCCCTGCGCTGCTGGTGGCATCATTTACACCTGCTGTCTCAATGATGAATTTGTATCATCTCATACAAATGCCTGTGTGCAATTATTGAATCAGAGAGCCAACTGAGAGCAAAAGCCAATTTTGTTTCAATAGTCATGATGATGATGAAAGTTATTTTATTATTTATGGAATTGTATGCAGAGTATGTTCATTCCTGCCAGAGACCGTTCGGCAGAGTCGGGCCACTTCTGTTCAAATGAATGTGACTTAATTGGAACGTCCAACGGATTTAGAACGGAAGTCCCGCCTTACAGTTGAAAGAGCCAATCACCTTTAAGATACAGACATCGCTTGTCAATCAACTCTAGAAGGCGCATGCGCATTAGCTATACAAGCCGGGTTTACTCGTCCTGAGAAGACGCACCGCTTCTCTCTTGTTGCTGATGGTCTCAACGGGATCTTTGGAGGGCGGGGTTTTGGGAAGAAGGGGCGTGTCTAAATCGGTATAAGCTAACATCGGCCACGTAGTCAAAGGTGGGCCCACCAAATTAGACCCAGGCACCCAGAATATTAGAGATTATTTATATAATCAATATCAAATATATATTTAAAAAATAGTTAAAATAAATACATTCTGCTTTATGAAAGTGTGAAAGAACCATTTGAATGCGCGGCCTTTCTGCTGCTAAGGGCAATTTTGGAGAAAAAAAATATTAGGTGACAATTTTGGCCCATCCATTTTTATTGAGGGCCACCCGAAAGTCATTTCCTGGCTACACCCTTGATGTTTAGACTGGAACATTTTGCTTTATTTCCTTTTCTTATATAAAAAGCAGCAGTTTCTACACTAAAAATAATGTCTTTAATTTTAACGGTAAAAGACTGTAAAAATGCTAAAGGAAAAAAAAACATTAATTGATTAATGAGCAATAAATGTGAAATATACAGTAAAAATGTTTCATATATTTTAAAAGACAATACAGTAAATTTTACAATACATTTTTGTAAAAATAAAAACAAACTTAGATGTAAAAAGTATGATTTTCCTGTATAATTAAAGGTAAAAATGTGTACATATATGGATAATTAGGTAGCGCTTGTGTCGGGAAAATTTGAATCAATGTCTTAGTGAGCCTGTTTAAAAATGCACATTTCTTTTAAATGAAAACAGGGTGAAATGTTTGGATATGAACGACTGATTTTGAGCTGAAACTGTCCATTGATGTTTTCATCCTTTGCTGGTTTTTGGTAATTGCAATATCAAAGCCATTCTTCATGGAGTCATTGTCTAATAAAACATCAAACGAAGGGAAAAGACCATGAAAACTAATTAATTTCTTGTGCAAATCCACATTCTGTTATTTCAGATGGATGGAACATAAGGAAGAATTTTCATGTGATTATAATTTCACTCTTCAGAATTGGTCCTGGATAGGATTTCAAATGATCCTGTAATAATAAAAGAGATTCTGCACTCACTGTGAATCTACACGATTCAGCTTTTTTACTGTCACATTTAATTAAAGCTTAGATGTCATGTTTTCTCTGTCAGATCCGTTTAGTCAAGGTCTGTCTGACCTCAAATATTCCAAGAAATCCCATCAGACACTCTTCTGAAAACCGTTCCTCAAAAAGAGTCGCTGTGGAGGAAAATTGCACGTTTAGAATTGACCAGACCCCGTATCAGTTTCTGGGGTGACCATGAATATACTGCAGACCGACTTTTTTTAATACTTTTTTATTTTTCTCCCAATTCGGAATGCCCAATTCCCGCTACTTAGTAGGTAACTCACCACACGCCCCATTGAGAGAACCACTAATCACCACCATGAGGAGGTTACCCCATGTGACTCTACCCTCCCTAGCAACCGGGACAATTTGGTTACCCCATGTGACTCTACCCTCCCTAGCAACCGGGACAATTTGGTTACCCCATGTGACTCTACCCTCCCTAGCAACCGGGACAATTTGGTTACCCCATGTGACTCTACCCTCCCTAGCAACCGGGACAATTTGGTTACCCCATGTGACTCTACCCTCCCTAGCAACCGGGCCAATTTGGTTACCCCATGTGACTCTACCCTCCCTAGCAACCGGCCCAATTTGGTTACCCCATGTGACTCTACCCTCCCTAGCAACCGGGACAATTTGGTTACCCCATGTGACTCTACCCTCCCTAGCAACCGGGACAATTTGGTTACCCCATGTGACTCTACCCTCCCTAGCAACCGGGACAATTTGGTTACCCCATGTGACTCTACCCTCCCTAGCAACCGGGACAATTGGGTTACCCCATGTGACTCTACCCTCCCTAGCAACCGGGACAATTGGGTTACCCCATGTGACTCTACCCTCCCTAGCAACTGGGACAATTTGGTTACCCCATGTGACTCTACCCTCCCTAGCAACCGGGACAATTTGATTACCCCATGTGACTCTACCCTCCCTAGCAACCGGGACAATTTGATTACCTCATGTGACTCTACCCTCCCTAGCAACCGGGACAATTTGGTTACCCCATGTGACTCTACCCTCCCTAGCAACCGGGACAATTTGGTTGCTAAGGAGACCTGACTGTCACTCAGTACGCCCTGGATTCAAACTCATGACTCCAGGTGTGCTAGTCAGTCAATACTCGCTGAGATACACAGTCCGCCTATTTTTACTACTTTTGTAAAGTTTTCTGTGTATGCACAAACATTAAAGTCTTGACTGAAAAATACAAATAAAAAAATCAATGTTTTCATTCTTACTGCCCAGGAAATAAAGTTACAATTCATTAATCAAGTGTTGACACTCAATAAGCAGGACATGATGTCACAATGGGATTCATGGAATTTTAGTGTGGAGGATGAAATTCACAAAACAAATATAATATTTTTAACAGCTTTGAACGAGGCGTCTGAAACCAACAACAACAACAACAACAACAACAACAACAACAAGAACTCTGCAAGAGAGATATCACACACTAGCGTGTTTGGACTTTTGACTGAAAACCGTACAGTTACTGATATAATGTGATAATTATCTCCAGTTTCCCGTGTAGGCATTGTAAAATTATCCTGATAAAATAAGAAATACTATAATTAGAATAACTTCATTGCATTAATTACAGTTTCTATGTATATAAATTTATTATAGAATAACTAATTTTATCATGATCATTTTACTTGTAAGATAAGGCTTGCACACATATACTCATATACTATTCTATATTGTTTTTCACAATGATAACATGTCATTAAACAGATTATTACAGGCGTTTGAGCTCAATGAAAATAGAGAACTACTCTGTGACAACTTGCCCCGGTCCCCTTATAAACATTGTGCAATTATATAAAATGAGAAATACTATGATTAGTAACTTTTGGGGGGAAAAAATGTTTTACATATCTGTAATTATTTAGATGCCTTTCAAAAGACTAAATAAACATAAATAAATAAACAAACAAATAAATAAATAAATAAATAATACTTGTTCTCTTCTCACCAATCCTCAAATGAGTGCACTGCACCTTTAAGATATTCCGCGAATTGGCTGCATGGATCGTTACACATTAACGTGACTCCGCCCCCTGTCGCTAGTGATTGGCTGAAGCGCTGGTTTATTTAAACAGCTGCTGTAGCTTGATTGGTTCAGTGTCTTTTAAGGGTAATGATACAATGTAGCGTCGCTCGTCTTAGATGAAGAATCTCGTCGCTTCAATCTTTTATTAAACTGATGTTAATACTGACAGGAAACTTTGTCTTTATGGGCTGTTTACATTCAGCTATTGATTAATGATCGTTATAAAACAAGATCAAGCCACAGTTTGGATGTCATTTTAAACGCGATGGCTTTATTCGTGTCATTCAGTGCTGCAGTGTTTTATTGGGTTTGTGTCGCTGTTTAATGGATTTATTTCGCTCATATACTCCGACCAGCAGGTGCATTTTAGGAAAGAAGCCATTCTGCGAGCGGTCTCTCTCTCACTGGTCCTGGATCAGTGATTTCACCGGAATATGTCATAAATATGCAGTTTATAACGTGCAACTTTTATAATAACATACGGGCGACACATCAGACTGAGGAGCTTCAGGGATCGATACATGGAGATTTCAATTGCTGATCACACTGATGGATTCCTGATCACTGATCAAACACAATCAATGTCATTGCTGGAGTCTCGTGTGGCGTTCATGGATCCTTCAGGGAGCAAATCGTTTTAAAACACACCGGACCGATGTGGAGACAGTCCACCCGGAGCTAATTTATGGTAAATATTATTATTATTATTATTATCTGTCATGTGATCTGTAGAAAACCTGAATTTGGAAGTTTATCATAAAGAGTTCAGACTCATGATAATTGTTTATGTAATGGGCATAATCTCATGTATGATGATAAATCATTAGTTAAAGTCATCTCTGCTAATCGTGAAGACAACATTTAAAGTGTGTATATATATATACTTACGGCGTTTTTTTTTTCAACCGGCTGTTCAATTATTTTAGGTTTCACTGTCTTCACGTCTCCTGTATTAAAAGCTGTTTTTGTGTGAATTGGACGCGTGTTGTCGGAAGTGCTCGGTGCCTTTGATATGAGTGATTGATCTGACCTTTTAAACGACCAGAAGATCTCACACACACACACACACACAAACTTATTTTTATATATTGTTAGGACTCTTCATAGACTTTCATGCATTTTATGAATTGGACGATTCATAAAATCAGATCGAACATTAATTTCTATCTCATAACCCTCACAGAAACCTTTTTACATTTTCAAAAAAACAAAAACATAATTTAGTATGTATAATAAACCATTTCCCTCATGGGGACCGCTTGCTGGACCCCACAATGTAGTACACGCGCACATACAGAGACACGCGCACATACAGAGACACGCGCACATACAGAGACACGCGCACATACAGAGACACGCGCACATACAGAGACACGCGCACATACACGCACAGACGCACACACTGTCTCATACACACACACACACACATATTCAGAGACACACACTCACAAAAACACAAGCGCGCGCGCACATGTATACAGAGACGCACTCACGCGCACACACGCAGTAGTTATTTGTCTGTCAGCTGCAGGTGTGAAAGTCTTTGAGGTTTTTGTCTTTAGTGAACAGAATAACAGAATAACAGATGGACCGTTTTAGCGGCCTGTCCGTCTTCATCCCGTCTCAGTCTGTAAAGAGACTTTAAAGCAGTATAAACATCACATCAGTGTTCTGGGTTAGTTCTTGTAACAGCTGTTGTACAGTTGCTAATGGAGAGCATGAAGATAAAAACACACAAGTGTTGGGTTCAGGCCCCAGAAATGTATCATCTGTGGTGGTGTGTGTGTGTCTGTCTGTATACGTTTGTGTTTTAATATAATATATATATATATTTTTAATGACTTTAATAATCTGGAATGATTTCGACGGGACACCATGTGACCAGTTTACGGACAAAATTCGGTTCCGGTCAGATCTTTTATCTCTGTGATTGCTTTCGGCTGCAACAACTAATCGATAAAATCAATAATTATCAATAATGCAAAATCATTATGTAAACTATTGTTACATATTACAGTGAAAAACACTATTATATGTAATTGAAATATTTGTTAATTTCTGAAATCAGTTTGTGCATTTGGGGTACTTCATGTTTCAATTATCATGTTACATGTCACGTGTGTCACATGAGTTTTTGTGGACGCTTCATACATCATGTGGTCCAGGCTGTGTTGCTCCAGTGATCAACAACATGTCAAAATGCAAAAGCAGATGTTTGTAGTTTCATGTAGTGACTATGAGTATTTTATCCTGGTGAACTTCCCAACATTGAAGGATGTAAGAGAGTTCTGGGATGGTGAGGTGACCCGAGCGGATCGGCTGCTGGTCACTGAGCTCCACTCACAGGGATAAGGTCAATCTGCCTGGTTGCTAAGCAACGTCGCCCTGCATCCATGGTAATCACCTTTTATCTGCTGAGGATGTCGTGTGTAATTATGGGCTGGCTGATGTCCTCTGAATCTGCCTATTGGTCGTTTATTTTTATAGGATGAAGATATTTGTGGGATGGGGGATGGGGGGGGGGGGGATTTATGGACAAGGGCTGAAAAGGTGATTTTTTTTTTTTTTTTTTTCCCCCCCCTTGTGAACGAAACAAACAGCAGGTCATTTAGTGTCATTTTAGACGCTCTCTCTTACGTGTGTTGATGACTGGACCGCAGGTGGAGGTCACTTCGGATTAACACTCGCAGAGAAAAGCCCATTTTCTCCTAGAACACTTTGGGTCCCTCTGCGCCATCACGCTCATCAAGCGTGGAAGAGAAGTTCCAGTGCTGTTCATACCCTGCAGGAAACGTTTGGCTGATCTTTTCACGAGTTCCCTGTTTTATTACATTTTTAATGACTTCAAGCATTCGGTGACCTGTAACGAGAGAGAGAGAGAGAGAGAGAGAGAGAGAGAGAGAGAGAGAGAGAGAGAGAGAGAGAGAGAGAGAGATAGAGAGAGAGAGAGAGAGAGAGAGAGAGAGAGGAGAGAGAGAGAGAGATAGAGAGAGAGAGAGAGAGAGAGAGAGAGAGAGAGAGAGAGAGAGAGAGAGGAAGAGAGAGAGAGAGAGAGAGAGAGAGAGAGAGAGAGATTAATTAAAATGAATTGGAAACTGTTTTATCAGGCCTTAAACGCGTCTGTTTAATACATCTCGAATATCTTATGTATAGATGTGACGTTTTAGCCTTGTCCCGGGACTAGAACCAGACACGAGCACCACCGAACATGAATTGCAAAAATATAACTGTTCTGTCTGAATACGCCGCTCGACTGCTGTTGCGTCAATCAGAGAGATGGTCCCGCCCCAGCTCATGCCATTGGTTTGAGTAAACCTTGTGGGGCGGAGCTAAGTGGTCGCTCAAAACAATTATATTTTTACAATGCCACACAGACATAGTAGCCTGCTTTTACGCCATCGGACCGGACGGTTCTGAGCACAGACCGGTGAACCGTAGCATTCCCACTGGAGCACGGTTCGGCACGGCAGGATTATAAAACGGTTCTTGCATGATTAGCTAACCGTACTCGACCGTACTCAACCGTGCTGGTAGAATGTCTTTAGTACGTGGCGACTCGTTCAGTGTATCTTCACGATGTTATTGTGAGACTCAACTCACCG
Source organism: Moxostoma hubbsi (assembly GCA_032164185.1). Taxonomy (NCBI): domain Eukaryota; kingdom Metazoa; phylum Chordata; class Actinopteri; order Cypriniformes; family Catostomidae; genus Moxostoma; species Moxostoma hubbsi. The sequence continues at coordinate 36,323 of JAVLUX010000050.1, read as the reverse complement.
GCTAACTGGATCGACGTGGAACAGTTTTTTGCGCTGAGAACGGTTCGGCCCGATGGTGGAAAACTGGTTTTATTTATTATTGATGAAATTAACAATGAACGTCTTTCTTATTGTTGTCTCTGCACATTAAACTGGGAAAGATGAAAGTATTCGAACACGGAAAAAGTGACCAGATTTAAACAATGAAAATCCATTTATAAAATACTAATTATGACCGATTACACATTAAAACTATTATCAGCTACATAAAGAGTGAAACAAACATAAAAACATTTCAATATATTTAGTGTTTTTTATATTTGATTAATTGTAGATTAACTGCGTGTGTTTGTGTGAGCCGGGAGCACATGCATTTCAAATAAAAGTCCCTGGTGTACTTCAGGCTTTTGTAGTTAAAAGTCCTGCGACATGCACCAAACCTTTTTCTGGTTATTATTTGGTTATAGTTGCACAATAAACTGCATCTGAAGTCAACCTTGAAATATCTTGCAGTGAGGATGAACACGGTCTCGATTGGCTGCTGAGAGACATTTAGAAACCAAGAGTCAATCAATCAATCATCAATGTTTTGTATGAAACAATTTTTGTAACACTTTTTTGGGTCGCCACTTGATGTCCAATGTAATATCTGTGTTCACAGCCATTCTGATCTGTAGATATTAATCTAATAATCTGCATAATCTGCTGGAGCTTTTAGCCAACATTTGCATTTGATTGTAAAGACGGGCACAAATGGAAGAACCCCTTTTGTAAATGCTTTGATGTAATGATTGCAAGTTTCCTATCTGCTTGAGCAGTTTCCGAGATTGTTTGGCACAGTGTTACGCTCAAAAGAAGCATCTTTGTCTCTCAGTCTCGCCTCCTGATAGCAATTATGCCGACCATTGGAACATTTAAACGGAGCGTCTCATCGGATAATCCGCAGTAATGGATTCCATTTTAAAATGAGCAGCTTTATGGATGAATCGCTCAACGGCACTGCGGGCACTGCTGGGCACTGCGGCACTGCGGCACTGCGGCACTGCGGGCACTGCGGGCACTGCGGGCGAGAGAGAGAGAGAGAGGAGAGAGAGAGAGAGAGAGAGAGAGAGAGAGAGAGAGAGAGAGAGAGAGAGAGAGAGAGAGAGTGAGAGAGAGAGAGAGAGAGAGAGAGAGAGAGAGAGAGAGAGAGAGAGAGAGAGAGAGAGAGAGAGAGAGAGAGAGAGAGAGAGAGAGAGAGAGAGAGATCTCTCTAACCCCTGATCTCCAGCGTCACCTTCTCTCTTCACTGTCATCACTCATCTTTAAAAAATCACCGTTCAAATTCTGAACCTCACAGACTCCTGTACAGTGAAAATGGAAAGTTGATTCAGTTGATAATCGTCTCGCTGGCATCCAGACCTTTGCTGCGTTTGACGTGTAAAAACCATTAATTTAATTTCAGTGTGTACTACAGGTGCACATCTCAATTGCTGTAAACTATTGTATTGGCCTATATCATACGTGTATCAGCACTGGATGGGTCATCAAGCACCTGCTCTCCAGTGATGGGCACGAGCCATTGAGCAACCATATCAGTCCACGACTAGTTTAAAACTGATTGAAGTCAAATCCTGATGCCACGGAGGGCAAAGAGAGGAAATTCGCACGTCTCCCACACACTAATCCTGTCAAACCCAAGCGTGAAAAGTGCTCGGCTCAACATTTTTCATTATCATCTAATTATAAAGTGTGGAGTGTAAGAATGGAGGTTTGAGTTTGAAGAGGTGTGTGTGTGTGTTGTGTGTGTGTGTGTGTGTGCAAATCTGAGTCACTTCAGTGATGTGAGTTGAGCCTCACAAAAGCATTAAGTTCTGCCGCTAGTGGCCAAAGCTGGTAGTGTTGTTAAATGTAGAGCTGTGAACGGATAGTCGCCACTCGGTTAACCGTTTAACAAGCCTCTATTTAATCCCCGTTTGTCCCTGATCGCGCACATACAGCACCCGGACGTCTCCGTGATGTGTGTGTTTACATCTGGAAGACGAGTACAATCTATAGTAGCAATACATCTACAGTAAGTATATCTCGTATGTCAAGAAGACATTCAGTAACCTCCATTGTGAGCATGAAAGAAAACCCTCCGTTTTTACCCCTTTAAACATGTGACCTTTATCTCCCCAAACACCCGACACTTCTCGCTCCATATTGATGATGGCATGTACAATTAGACACTCAGAGAGAGAGAGATGAGTTTAAGGGAGGATAACACCAGAATAGAGGGACAGTTTGTCCACCAGCGCTGTCTTATCGCAAATCCTCAGAGACAAAAGATCAGAGTCGGTGTGCGGGACTCTTATCTCACCGAAGCCCCTCGCCAGGCCTCATCGCAGCTGATAATATTGTTATCGGCCCCGCTGATGTCATGAGAATGTGGCAAGGGTTGACCGTCCTTGCCACTCAGAGTTTGACACAAACAAGCTCGAGTGGAGCCAACAGGATGTTGTGTTTGAGCCGTCCTTTATATGTCGTCTCATCTGTCTCTCTCTTCACATTCGGCTTTGAATATACATTTCCCCCCCAAACACAGCTTTCGTCTCTGCCGTCACTGAGTGAATGTGTCTTTAATGCGTGTCCCCCCCTGAGCTACAGCACAGTAATGGACGCTTCTCGTGTTCTGTTGATAAAACTATGCTGGCTTTTCCCGGGAGATCCTGTTTTTTCTCCCCATGCAAACATGCATCATCTTCTGTAAAATGTGTTGTTGTTGTTGTTGTTGGACCGGTGCTCTCTTCTCCGTGGCGTTTGCGATGGCCTCGTGGTTTCTGTGAGCAGCGAGGAAGACTTGTAGAGTTTCTCCAGGATCTTGCTTTTACCTCTTGTGCTGTAGGTTTAATTGGGTTTACACGGATGACATGTGAACGCTCCCTCACTCCGTTTGCTGCCCTCCGGACCTGCAGGTGAAATGAGAGCAAAATAGAGCAAACAAACCGATATGAATAACATGCACTTATGAGCACCGGAGGATTTTCATCAATGTTCAGCAATCTGGTGCAATTTTACTGCCTGATCTCATGAACGTTACGCGACCGTTGCAGCATATTTGCAAAATGGGCTTCGTTACACGTTTCGCTGCAGTTTCTGAGTGAAATGTCCAGTGGGGGGGCGCTAAAAGTGAGCGAAATGGTGTTGTGATCCGACGAGGTTTTTAAGGTAAATGTTAGATTTGAATGAGTAAAACTTACCTTCCTAATATGGCTGAAACGATTATGTTATATCTATAAAATTGTAGACAAAAATTTAGTTGTCGAATAGTCGTTTATTATATCTTTAATCCATCCGTTAATAATAAGGAAGGAGGTCATGTAAATGAGTACAAACTCCAAAACGGGCATTTCTCCGTGCGGTCAGTGCCTCTTCTATGAGTCACGTGAAGTGACCCGAGACGCTCGTCCTTCAACTGCACTTGCTGCTGCTGGATTATAACGTGATGGCTTGCAACGTAGTGAATCGTAACACATGCGTGTTGCGGTGTGCATCTTATCATGAAGAAAATCAGCAATACGCAGATCCATTTAAAAAGAGAGTGTTTGAGTCTTGGTATCTCAGCGAGTATTGCCGCTGACTATCACTGCTGGAGTCGTGACTCTAGTCAGGTCTCCTTAGCAACCAAATTGGGCCGGTTGCTAGGGAGGGTAGAGTCACATGGGGTAACCAAATTGGCCCGGTTGCTAGGGAGGGTAGAGTCACATGGGGTAACCAAATTGGCCCGGTTGCTAGGGAGGGGTTGAGTCACATGGGGTAACCAAATTGGCCCGGTTGCTAGGGAGGGTTGAGTCACATGGGGTAACCAAATTGGCCCGGTTGCTAGGGAGGGTTGAGTCACATGGGGTAACCAAATTGGCCCGGTTGCTAGGGAGGGTTGAGTCACATGGGGTAACCAAATTGGCCCGGTTGCTAGGGAGGGTTGAGTCACATGGGGTAACCAAATTGGCCCGGTTGCTAGGGAGGGTTGAGTCACATGGGGTAACCAAATTGGCCCGGTTGCTAGGGAGTGTTGAGTCACATGGGGTAACCAAATTGGCCCAGTTGCTAGGGAGGGTAGAGTTACATGGGGTAACCTCCTTGTGGTCACTATAATGTGGTTCTGTAATGTGGGGCAGGGCTATTTGTTCATTGACCAATGGCGTTAGATTGGGGCGGGGCTATCTGTTCATTGACCAGTGGGGTTAGATTGGGGCGGGGCTATTTGTTCATTGACCAAATGGAAGACTGAGGTAGTGTTTGTTTTTAAAAATGATTATGAACAGTCTTGTCTTGACACAACGTAACCCCCAGCTGTTACTGAGCGTTTGTAATATTATGTGCCGTCTTCTCCTCGCAATTCTCATTCTGAGAGCATCAGATAACACCGGTGAGAGATTACCGGTAATTCAAACTGCCGTCTGCTCCACATGCGACACGCACATCTCAAACATGCAGGAGTTTCTGCTGTATGGTCTGTTCCTTCACTTTAGATGTAATATCCTCATGCTCTTGTGCTGCAGTGGGGTTAGAGATTAATGTCTATGAATCATGACGTCACCGGGCTTCCTGATGTCTCATCTCAGAGGACTAATAACTCCTTTGCTTGTTGTTTGCAGGTTTGTGAAGGCGGCAGTGACCCGTACAGCTCAATCTGGCATCATGCTGGCGTGTCTGCAGCCACAGACCGAACCGCCACGACACCTGATGTGTGCCGCAAAGATCCTCCACACACCCGTCAGTCACACGAGTGAGTGTCGCAGGTGATTCTGGTCATTTCTACTCACATGACTGACCTCTGTTGGGCAGAAGAGATCGATCTATCGATCTATCGTCCATTTGTTTGAGGAATACACACAGATGTGGGTTGTTTTGACACTGATAATTGTCCCATATGCATCAAATATTATTCACACTTTTGTTCAATTAAAAGATGGCACCCAGGGCCGCATCAAGGTGGTCCTGGGCCCCTGGAGACCCTGTCAATCATCGGGGTGGGAGGGGGCTCACGCACTACTCTCTCTCTGTGTTTACATCAGCGTCTTTACTGAGAATGTCGGCATGATGCTACTGCGGGCCCCGGGGCTTAAGCCTAGGAAAGCCCGTGCATTCATGCGGCCCTGGATGCATCACACCAGGTTTGATCTCATTGACCCAGTTCCTTCAGGCTTTCTCTTGGCCAACATTCAGTGGCTTTTGGCCCGCTGATTACCCAGATGAAAACAGCGTCACGCTTGACCACATGTGATCGGATCACTCGAGATATCTGTTGGAAACAGGGTCATGGCCATATATTGCACACGAGTCGTTTGGACCACATTTATTCATTAAACTGTGGCTGAAAGTCTTCGACAGCATCATCAAACCCATTCTCCTGTATGGCTGTGAAATCTGGGGCCCCAAATATAAATTAAATTATGAATCTTGGGACAAAAGCCCTGTTGAAATTTTCCACCTGGAATTCTGTAAAAACATCCTGGGAATTCACAGAAATGCTCCGAGTCTGGGGTGTAGAGCAGAGCTGGGCCGGTTCCCTCTCCTCACTGAGATCCAGAAGAGAGCGGCTAAATTCTGGTTCCATTTGTCCGACGCATCTCCAGATTATTACCATCACTGTGCCTTTACACACAGGACAGCGCACCCAGAGACTGACTCAATGAGCTATTTAATACAACAGTATCAATTAAATTCACCCATCCCGTTCAGATTGGCCAAACTCAAACAGATAGGAAGAATAACACAGGAAGAATACATCCATGATTGGCAGCACAAAGTCACACAAGTGCATAAATTAAACTACTTCCACAGAATCAAGACAGATTATAAATTGGCCCCATATCTGATCCATATTAAAGATTATAGACAAAGAAAACTTCTGTGGAAGTATCGTCTGAGTGAACACAGTCTGTCTGTAGAGACGGGTCGACACACACAGAACCGGAGACCCAGAGAGGACAGATTGTGATCACGCTGCACTGAAGGAGTCGTGGAGGATGAACTTCACTTCCTCACTCACTGCAGTAAATATGAGATCATTAGAAACACACACTTTACACAGATAACTCAAATTATACCTGAATTCCAGCACATAAATGACATAGACAAACTGTCGTATCTAATGGGAGAGAGAGTGGAGTGTGTTGAGCTGGCAGCACATGAGGGAGAGAGACTGACCCCTCATCAGTTTACAGCTCTATTCATACTCACATTTAATATACTTGTTTCACTCCCTTCATCATTGCTCTCTGTATTTTACTTTTTCATTTATATTTTATAATCATTATTAATTTATTGTATGTACATGTTTTATTGTTGTTTTCTTTTTTTATGTTTGTAATGTGTTTATAACTCAATGCTTTGGCAACATTGTACACTGTATGAGAGAGAGAGAGAGAGAGAGAGAGAGAGAGAGAGAGAGAGAGAGAGAGAGAGAGAGAGAGAGAGAGAGAGAGAGAGAGAGAGAGAGAGAGAGAGAGAGAGAGAGAGAGAGAGAGAGAGAGAGAGAGAGAGAGAGAGAGAGAGAGAGAGAGAGAGAGAATTTTTGAATTTTAAAACACCTTTATTTAAAACAATAAGGTGTTCACAATAATATTACAATCTTACAAAACAAGAGCAAATATAATATATACTATTTGTGTTAAAGTGAAAACTTTTTTTTTTTTTTTTTTAAAAAGCAATCATTAAATCATCATCATCTACTGTGCAAAGAACCTCATTTATCCCCCAAATGTACATGAAAGATTCGACACAATTTACCATTTTATAATAAGCATGCTCTATTCTAAGCCGAGCCGCCTTTGAAGATCATCAACACATCCAGAGAGCCCTGTCCTAACAACTTACTCTTTCTGGATTTCCATATAGCAAGTTTTGCTGTACCAGACAAAAAATTGAGTAAAATCAACTGACTTTTCCTTTTTTCTGTATACCTTGGACCATATATAAACATTTCGTAAGAGAAAGCTTCACCAATTTCAATGAACCATTGAGATAAAAATGAAAACAAATCGTTTAGCCGAGCACACTGTACAAATAGATGAAAAACCGTTTCATCCTCTTTACAGAAGGGACAGCCCACCCCTACCAAAGGATCAATGTGCACCACGTATCTGTTTGTGGCTATCGCCCCATGAACGATCCTCCACTGAAGGTCTCCCGTTCTTTTGTCAATGGGGCGTTTGTATAAGGACCGCCAGCAGCCTCTAGGGGAGGAAAGAATTCCAAAAAAATCAGTCCATTTATTTGAAGCAAATCCATTCAAGCGACCAGCATTGGATGCCTTCACACAGGAGATATAGAGGGCCTTTTTCCCCACTTCCTCAAAAACTCCAAGCTGAGGGGTTTCAAAAGACAATTCTCATCATCTTGCCATTCTCCCACAGCAATGGTCACATTCAGAGAAGGAAAAACATAAGGAACCCCCTTTCTCCATTGATCAGTTGCTATATAGTCATTTATAAAACTCTTATGGTCCGCATGCAAAGACTTTAAAATTCCAGTTGTAGCTTGTTTCAGCAGCCTCAGAGATCTCACTCCAGTCCTTTCACTCAATTCCTCTAAGCTCTTGGTCAAAATATGTCCCAGCTTTGTGCATCCCGCAGCTGTGAAACATGCACGCAAACTGTGTCCAGACAAAAGTCTTGATGGTAAAAAGTCATTAAGAAAAAGTGGCTCTTCAAAAAGCCATAATCCAGCATGTGTATTCGGTGTACGTGAAATGGAAAACACCTTCCATGCCTCCAGAACTGACTTATAGAAAACAGTCAAATTCACACGGTCCTCATTCTGGAGGTCCATTAAAAACAGATGTTTGTCCAATCCCATACCTCTGACCCTCCTGAGAAGAGCAGAAGCCGTCTTTTGCCATGAAGCATCTGTGTGATACAACAGTCTCTGTGTGGCTTGCAACCGGAAAGCCATGATTCTTGATCTAATATCGATCAATCCTTGACCTCCCTCTTGAACCGGAAGGTATAAAGCAGCAGCACGAATCCAGTGTTGTCCAGACCAAAAAAAAATCCACAAGTTGCCTTTGAATCTCCTCAATAAGTCCAACAGGCGGCTGTAGCACAGTTATTTTATGCCACAGGGTAGAAGCAACCAAATTATTGGTCACTAAAATCCTCCCCCTATAGGACAACTGCGGCAGCAACCATTTCCATTTAGACAACTTGCTGCACACTTTCTCCACTAGCCCCTCCCAATTTTTCTTTTGATAATCATTAGACCCCAAACAAACTCCCAATAATTTAAGTCCCTCTCTGCCCCACTTTAGGTCTCCAGGTAACTTTGGGAGACTCTCAAACTCCCCTTTACCAGCCCAAAAAGCTTCACTTTTTGCCCAGTTCACTTTAGCTGATGAAGCTTTCTCATAAAGACTGAGTACCTCAGATAGCCAGTTAATATCTCCAGCATTGTTTACAAAAACTGTAATATCATCAGCATAGGCAGATAGATACATTCTTGAATCTAAAGAAAGACCAGGCACATTAAAACCCGACAGTCTCTCTCGAAGTCTAAAAAGCAGCGGCTCAATTGCTAGACTGTATAATTGACCAGACAAAGGACAGCCTTGCCTAATACCCCTTAAATTAGGAATTGGCCGACTCAAAGTGCCCCCTATCTTAACCATGCATGATGCACCATTATATAATAACTTTATCAAATTTAAAAATGTTTCGCCAAAACCAAAAACCTTCAATACATTAAAAAGATAATTGTGATCCACACGATCAAAAGCCTTTTCTTGATCCAAGGCAATTAACCCAACATTCATATTGAAACCACTACAAATATCCACAATGTCTCGCACTAAAAACAAATTATCCATAATGGACCGTTTTGGAATGCAATATGACTGATCCTTGTGTACAACCAAACCCAAACAATGTTTTAATCTATTTGCCAAACATTTTGAGAAGATTTTATATTCTGTTGTAAGAAGGGCAACAGGACGCCAGTTCTTTAAAAGGGCTAAATCACCCTTCTTTGGTAACAGTGATAAGACCGCATATTGACAGGAAGTTGGTAAAACACCTTCTCTTATAGATTCACATAAAACATCAAAATAATCGTGCCCAATGCAGTCCCAAAAACTTTTATAAAAGTCTGCTGGCAGTCCATCTATTCCAGGGGATCGTCCTGAATTAAGTTGTCCCACAGCAGCAGTAACTTCTTTAAATGTTATACCAGCATCCAAGACAGTTTTTGAGCCAGAGTCCAGCTGAGGAAGACCCTGAAGAAGCTCTGTCATACAGTCACTAGTTTCACAGTTCTCTGCAGCATAAAGGCTTGAATAGAACTCCACAGCATGGTTTCTCATTTCTACAGTCTTGGACGTTATCCGCCCATCAGGGAGTTTAAGACATGGCATTTGTTTTTGTTGAGCCGCCTTATATTCCAGGTTAAAGAAGAAAGAAGTTGGGGCATCCATTTCTGCTAATGACATGAAACGAGACCTTATCAAGGCTCCTTTAACCTTCTCATTTAAGACTAGACCAAGCTCTCTCTTTTTTATTTGCAAATTATTATACAATGTAGAATTGTGTGCATCAACCAACTGCAATTCCATTAAATTAATTTGCTTTTCGAGTGTTTCAATCACATTCTTTATTCTACGACTACAGTTAGCTGTATACTGCTGACAGAAATTTTTTATTTGAGTCTTGCCTACATCCCACCACTGTTTCAAGTTCTCAAAAGAACTCTTTTCCTTTTTCCAATCATCCCAAAAGAAAACAAATTTTTCACAAAACATGGCATCCTGCAGCAATTTTACATTAAAATGCCAGTAAACAGATTTTCTAGGTGTATTTGACATGTTCATTGTCATAATAATTAAATGATGATCAGAAAAACCCACAGGACAAATGCAACACTCAGTTACTCTACTGTTAAAAGATTTTGACACACAGAATCTATCTAGTCGTGCAGCACTAACTCGATTATTAAAAGCCTTAATCCATGTATACTGCCTATCACCTATCATTTGGGTGTTTAACTCTCCACATATCCAAGAGCTGGAAATCTTTAATGAGTTTTGACAATTTACTTGAGGACTGTATATGAGGTTCCTCAGTGTTACGATCTATAGTAAAATTAATAGTGCAATAACAACACATCCTTCACTAAGACACTTTTTAAGCCTCTCACTAAGTATATCTAAAACATGTATGCGCTCCTGTCCCACAGTTGGTGCATAAATATTTATCAGAAATACAAGCATCTCTTGAACTTGAGCTTTAACCACCAACAGTCGACCCTTCACTGGTTCCTCTATACTTATAATATCCACCTTTATTTTTGAAGAAAAAAAAATGCCAACACCTCTACTTAAGTTTGTACCATGACTGAGTATTTTATGTCCTTTCCACCACAAATTCCACTCAACTTCATTCATCAAATCACTATGAGTTTCTTGGAGAAAGACGATATCAAGCTTTTTTTTGCTCAATTATTTCATAAACTGTAGCACGCTTTACACTATCCCTCCCACCATTAATATTTAAAGAGCCTATCCTCAAAGCCTCCATATACAAAATTAAGATGGGAAATAAAGAACAAAGCATGATAGAAAAGCCAAAGAAAGACACCGTGTAATACATGGTTTACAAATTTTTTGATTTACTTTTTCTCTTACTCATTGCTTTACTTTTTCTGATAGTGGTAAGAAGCTTTTTCAAACGAAAACGCTTCTTCTCACAAAGTTCATCAACTCCAACAGTCTTCTGATAAAAAGTAACAGAGTGAACAAACTTGTCTACATCAGAGAAGAAATCATTTATGTTGATTTGTTTACCATACGTTTCATCCAAAAACATGCTAATTTCTTCCAGACTAGTATACACCGAATTTTTATTGAAACCTCCCGAAAGAACTGTCTGAGATGCATTAAATACACTTCCCTGTGAACTACCATCATTTTCACACATAGAAACTTGTGACTCAGTATCATCAGACTGCTCCTCCTCCATTTCCTCTTTATTCGCGATGTTTGAAAGCAATTCAATTCCATCCTTTGCACTTTCCCCCGTTTTAATATCACTACTAGCCACTTCTTTGTTAACATCAGAAACTAGATCAGTTATGCTACTCACTGGGGCTACAAAAGCTACAGCACCCTCATTTCCAGTGTCAACAGCCGATAACACAGCATCTGTATTCACATCACTCACCTCAACTAGTGGAACAACCTCGTCTTGGGCCGCATCAACGCTATTATTTTCGCCCTCGTTTTCTTCACCTGTTTTCTTATGAGGACACATCAGGCGCTTGTGTCCGAAGTCTCCACACTCGAAACATCTTATGCTGCCAGTAGTTGCATACACCATATATAATCTTCCCTCGTGTTTCACACGAAAATTAATATCCAGTGTATTCTCAGGCGATTCTAGCACCATGTAAACATACCGTCTGAAAGAAGCAACATGCTTCAAAGCCGGATGTTTACATCCAAGCGCAACAGTTTTAAAGGGACTGACAACTTTTCCAAAACGCGTTAACTCACGTTGCAAAACGTCATTGGACACGAAAGGCGGGATATTTGAAATTGTTACCTTTGTTGTCGATATATACATTGGAGAAAGTTGCACAAAAGCATCTTTAACAGTAAGGCACTCACTATTAAACGATTCACTAAATTTTGTTCCTTCAAAAAAATGACGACAGCCTGATTCATCCGTGATGCAGATACAATGTTCTCGTGACCAATTTGATCGCCAACTGCAATTAACACATCCTCCACTGTGGCATTATCCTCAGGAACACACCTAAAACCATTGCGGAGTGATAATGACGGCGTCTCATCAAGAGACGCCATCCTGCCACACAACCACCACTATATTTACAATTCGTTTCCTAAACCATGTACTTTCTGGAAGGAAAAAGAAGATGTAAATAAAAAAGCAAGAAAGTTCTCACCCTCACACAACAGCTCTTACCACCACCACTATCCCCAACTCCCAGCATGCAACACACACACACAGAGAGAGAGAGAGAGAGAGAGAGAGAGAGAGAGAGAGAGAGAGAGAGGAGAGAGAGAATTGGATGAAAGTGAAATAAAGAAAGGAGAGGGAAATAAGACAAGAAAGAAAAATCAAGGATCAAATGCCTAAAAGGGCAGAAACGAGTGAGATTAAAAGGGTTTATTGGAGATGGAAGAATTGGGGGGAAAAAAACTCCCTCAGCAAATTGAATTTTCAGGGGTAACCTTTTGATTTTCATGGCTTTAACCTTTATTGAGCGGCTCGTGGGTTTCTTTTCATCCATGAAGGGAGCCGGAGAGGTGGATTTGTTTCCATTCAGGCTCTTGTTAAACTTCATTCTTTACCTCACTCTTCATGACCCTCAAGGCAACTTCATTGATATTGCACATTTCATACATAATGTTCATTTAAAGCACTTCACATAAAGAAAATACAAGATCCATACAAATCAGCGGTCTGATAAGAGCGCAGCGGGAGCCGTTCACCTTGACTTCAGGTTCATATCACCTGCACAGATCTGCAGGATCCTCCATACGGCTCTTATCAAACACATCCATCACAACGTCTTTAATTTAATTCATGAGCGCATTGATTAGCTGCGACACATCATGAAGCTTCTGTTCAAGGGCAGATTCAACCAGCAGCGCTCGTTCACATGTTTCACTCTAAAATCTCAAATAAAATATATAGAATTTTAGAAACTTTTTTTTTTTTTTTGCATTGTGACATTATTTTCCAATTAACCACAATAATAATGTTCTATAATTTAATTTATAGAGTATTAATGCACTGATACATTTGTACTGTCTTCAATATATGCTGATTTAAATTAAAGATGTAATACAAGTCTGAGGTGTCCCCAGAATGTGTGTGAAGTTTCAGCTCAGAATCCCCCACGGATCATTTATTATATCATGTTATAAACGCCTCTTTTTGGGTGGAATCATAAACATGTTGATTTTGTGTGTGTCTCTTTAAATGCAAATGAGCTGCTGCTCCCCGCCCCCTTTCCGAAAGAGGGCTGTGCCTTTACAGTTCATGCTTCGGTTACTACAGCAACAACCAATCAGAACCGATATGACTGACAGCGTAAATACCGGAGTTCAGGCAGGACTGGGAAGAAAAATCGTCCCGGGATTTTACATAGAACTGGCCCAAAAGTTGAGCGAGGGGCGTTCGCTTTTCTTTTCTGCATGCGCGTTCTGCATAACGTGGCGGCTCATTTTAGCTTATTGCGACCCATTCAGCCGTTTCGCAGCCGACCCACCTGCCTGCTCCATTCTCCCGATGCCCAGTCCGCCCCTGATCGTCCCTAAAGTGCGCCGGCCCACCTGGAAAATGCCCGCTATGCCCGATTACCAGTCCAGCTTGTCCGCTGCGTCTTCAGTGTCTCTGATGTCGGGAGTACATGAAGACTCTTATGAACACTTATGAGACATTATTCTTCTCACTGTATCTGCTCCAGGACTGTGTGTCCATCACTCAGGGGAGGAGCTATGCTAATAGGGCGGAGTCCGTCACCAGTAGTGGGCGTGGCCTGATCTAACGTGACGTCACTTTAGAGCAGAAAGGAAAAGCGTTCATTCTGACACACTGTTCATGATGAATAGAAATATAAGAAACACTTTTATCATTGTAGGGTGGTTGTGTACACACAGATTATCAGTCCAGCCCTGGTTCTCACTCTCGGTGGGGCGTGTGGCGAGTTGTGCGTGAAAACATGCTGAAAATAATCATTCATGTCAACACGCATTACAAACATTATTAACACATTAACATTAAACATTAAGTGTGCTGTTATCTGCTGAACTGCTTGATTGAATGAATGACAGAAAACATGAATCAACTTCTGACCCGTACTACGACACATGACATTTAGATGTTGATGGTTATTATTATGATTTGGGAGCATTCATCAGAAATATTTCCATCCTTTACATGCAGTCTCCAGATCATTCCACAGTCTCTGGGGACCCAATATTTGCACCTAGGTCTCAGTATGGCGACGATTTTAGACATAATTACGCGGAATATGACGGGAACTATGTGCTTCCTCTTTGCTGGAGAATAAGTCTTACAGCGGTCTTTCCTCCTGTGACTTTCACTTCGGCATCTGAGCTGTGCTTGTCTGTTAAATGCTGCAACAGAAGGGTTGAGCTCTGCCGAGGGGCGTTCACACCGGTGTACCTGCAGGGCTCCTGCACCCCTCCACACGACAGCGCCCGCATCCTGCCCATCACCCACATGCTGAGAAGCACTTCCAGATGCGATGAACTTTCCGTTTGATCTCTGGAGGTTTAAACTTGCACTGAAACATCAGCCGATGAGTCCCGTGAGCTGCAGCGGCGGCGGGTGTCATTTCTGTTCCGCTGGAAATGTGTCCAACTTGCTCCTTCGTATCCACATGTCTGCATCAGCAATATCTGAACCACGAGTGTTACCTGGAGGATTTGTCCAGTGTGTTTGGTTTGTTGGCATCTCATCTCTAGGTGACACTGTGATTGTGTGTGTGTGTGTGTGTGTGTGTGTGTGTGTGGGGCACCTGCCACTCTGCAGATCCTTCTGAAGAATCACAACTATAGTTTATTTTCAACAAGATCTCTGATCCGAACATTTAGAACTGCACATCTCAAGCGCTGCTCATTATGTGAAGAGGTTAGCCAATCATAACAGACCTCATTTACATACAAATCTTAAAGGCACAGCAGCAAACGTATGATAATGATATAACCCTTTAAAGGAACTCCGAGGCGAGATCCTTTGTGAACGGGGCGTTGTGGGCGCTTCATCGAGTAACAGAATCTCTCTGAAGACGCAGTTTCAGGGATGTTTTTCTCACACTTGTGGCGTACTGGAGACCTCCACGGGTCAAGTGCTTCCCTTAAACACAGGGTGAAATGTGAAGCTACAGCTGATGAATACACACGAACACTGGAGGTGTACTAGTGCCTGGAGACTCACACATTCAACTGGGAGAGAACAGACAGATGAGATGAATGCAAGTGTTTGTGGGACATCAGGGTTTGGAGAGTTCATGTAGATCTGGAGTTCTGCACACTCCTGAAATTCAGATCACTTCATATTAATGGCTTTTAATATTAACGCGAGAATAGTCTGGAAGTCTGTAGCTGACCAGTTCTGTTTTGGGTGCTGCACTGCAACAAAATCTAATGCATTGAGGTTTATGCTTTAAACAGAAAACAAGTTTAATTTTCTTACCCCATTGGCCTCACTAAGCTTTGTTAGATTTCTTTAAAAACAAGTCTTAAAGGGACAGTTCACCCGAAAATGTAAATTCTGTCATAATTTACTCACCCTCATGTCATCCCAGATGTGTGACTTTCTTTCTGCAGAACACAAATGAAGATTTTTAGAAGAATATTTCAGCTCTGTTGGTCCATACAATGCAAGTGAATGTTGACCAGAACTTTGAAGCTCCAAAAAGCACATAAATGCAGCATAAAAGTACCCCATAAGTCTCCAGTGGTTTAATCCATGTCTTCAGAAGTGATATGAGAGGTGTGGGTGAGAAACAGATCAATGTTTAAGTCTTCCTATTATTTTACATTTCCACATTCAGCCACCTACTGCTCAGGGCTGGTCAAATCTGGAGATGTACAGCAAAATTATTTTTTATTTTTTTGTTATTTTTTTCTAAAATTAATTTACTGTAGTGATATAACTATAAACGTTAATTTTCTGAGTGGTGTTTGATCGTTCTAAACTTGCCGCCATGATGCTAGGATGTTGTGGGTGGTTGCCGGGGCGTTGCTATGTGGTTGTTAAGGAGTTCTAAGTGTTTTTTTTTTTTTTTTTTTTTTTATCTCTGGTTCTGTATCTGTCAGAATGCTGCCTTTTGGGAATCTACTCAGTTGGGCATTAATAAATGTGACATGAAACACATTGAATTCAAAAAACAAGATACAGAAGAAGTCAAACTTGAACAAATACACAATGAATGATAGGAAAAAGCTGTTTTTCTCTGTTGTACCAATGAATAAGGATAAGTTAGTACACCTGCATAGAAAGAAATGCATAAATATTGATCAAAGCCAAAGTATTAAATGCCATCAATATTTACGGAGTAATCCATCATTTCGTAGAGAAGAGTCAAAATGACTATCTTCACCAATGATTTTGGAGCAAAACTACAGGTCAGACAAATATCCTTAGAAAGGTGTCAGCATCATGACTTCACTTGAACACAGAGATGGGTAGATCTATTACTAAAATCAGTTGAGATCAGCACCTCTTGTGGCATTAGTGGAGTCCAAACATGGGAAAAAACACGTTTTTGTGTTATTTTTCCAAAGTTGGAGTGCCTATAACTCCAGAAGCATTAAATATATCTTCATATCCTTTTACATTCTGCTTCAGAACAAACTTTTCTGACTGTATACTCATTTTTAATGCCCTATATGGTTGAATCTCAGAGATATGGGGCTCTCAATGTAGCTCCATGTGTTAATTGCTAACTTTTACACATTTCAAAGGTCGAAAACCAAAAGTGTCACATGGTATGAAGCTAGTTTTCTTGCCTAACAAAACCACGGTCTGAAGTGCAAATAATGTTGACGCTAGATATCTACCTTCCTTTAGTTAAAAGTAATTTATCTTCAGAAAAAAGTATGAACAAAATCAAATATCAGCCAAGGAAACTGTGAAATTTGGTTGATTTGGAATAACCCGTAGATGATGTATTAATGTGTACTATCGAACGATTGTGTTTTAATATGCAAAGGATGAATCATTTGTTGAATGTCACAAATTAACGTTGCAAAACAATTGCTTTTCCATGTCTACACGGGCACGGCCATTCCAACATCACAACTTGGCAGCTCCGGAATGATCTAGAATTCCGAGTGTCCCGCTGATAAATACGACTTTTCCTGGTATTCATGTGCTCGGAACTCACAATTACGATATTTTCAACTCCACTTGAAGGCTGTGGTCGTTTCATGCTTCTGTGGAAGGTTTGTGAGTATTGAGTACACACATACAACACGTTATTCCCCATTAATATTCTCTTTATGCTTCCAGAGATTGAAAGGGAATTAACTAAACGTTAATGATGAATCTGTAACTCCCCACTTCAAGAGTTCAGTCAGTGTTAGATAATGTGCCGTTAATTTCAGATCCCTGTCCCCAATATACCGTCATTTGCTTTTTCTTTAAGAAATGATCCAGTTTTCCACCAACATCAAAACATTGTGATTGCAAGTCCAAATCCACCGTTTTTAAAAATGATTCAATATTATACTGTTATTAAATATTATTTGTGACTCTAGTAAGGTAGAATCACTAACCTTGTCTGTGTACATTTATATTCAATATATGTTCAATATGAGTTCAGCTCAATGGACAGCATTTGTGTCATAATGTCGATTACCACAAAAATTTCGACACGTTCCTCCTTTTAACAAAAGCCCAAATGCTCAAATCACTCAGCACGCCCTGAATTCAAACTCACGACTGCAGCGGTGATCAGCGTCAATACTCGCTGAGATATACAGACGCCCGCCACACCAAAAATTAATTTCGACTCGTTCCTCTTTAATAAAAGCCCAAATGTGTGTTCCAGTGGGACACTTCCAATGCAAGTCAATGGGGGCAATTTCTGGAGGTTTAAAGACAGAAATGTGACTCTTATAATTTAATAAAAGCACTTACATTAATTCTCCTGTTAAACTCGTGGATTATTTCAGATGTAAAGTTCTTTAAATCGTAGTTTAGGGTTTACAGCGTTACGTCGTCATGGCAACAAAGTTGTAACATTGTCTCTATCTTCACACAGATGTGGTTATTAAGTGATTTAATGACAGTAAAATCATGTTAACACACATATTGTTTATGTGTTTATACTTGTGAAACAGTATTTTAATTTTGACAGATTAAACCCCATTGACTTGCATTGGAAGTGACACACACACACACACACACACACACACACAGATTAAACCCCATTGACTTCCATTGGAAGTGTCACACACACACACACACCCAGATTAAACCCCATTGACTTGCATTGGAAGTGACACACACACACACACACACACAGATTCAACCCCATTGACTTCCATTGGAAGTGTCACACACACACACACACACACACCCAGATTAAACCCCATTGACTTGCATTGGAAGTGTCACACACACACACACACACACACACACACACACACACACACAGATTAAACCCCATTGACTTGCATTGGAAGTGTCACACACACACACACACACAGATTAAACCCCATTGACTTGCATTGGAAGTGTCACACACACACACACACAGATTAAACCCCATTGACTTGCATTGGAAGTGTCTCACACACACACACACACACACACACACACAGATTAAACCCCATTGACTTGCATTGGAAGTGTCACACACACACACACACACACACACACACACACACACACACACACACACACACACAGATTAAACCCCATTGACTTGCATTGGAAGTGTCACACACACACACAGATTAAACCCCATTGACTTGCATTGGAAGTGTCACACACACACACACACAGATTAAACCCCATTGACTTGCATTGGAAGTGTCTCACACACACACACACACACACACACACACACACACACACACACACAGATTAAACCCCATTGACTTGCATTGGAAGTGTCTCACACACACACACACAGATTAAACCCCATTGACTTGCATTGGAAGTGTCTCACACACACACACACAGATTAAACCCCATTGACTTGCATTGTAAGTGTCTCACACACACACACACACACAGATTAAACCCCATTGACTTGCATTGGAAGTGTCTCACAGACACACAGATTAAACCCCATTGATTTGCATTGTAAGTGTCTCACACAC
>JAVLUX010000050.1:10000-15000 GCA_032164185.1 Moxostoma hubbsi | reverse complement strand
ACCCCATGTGACTCTACCCTCCCTAGCAACCGGACCAATTTGGTTACCCCATGTGACTCTACCCTCCCTAGCAACCGGACCAATTTGGTTACCCCATGTGATTCTACCCTCCCTAGTAACCGGACCAATTTGGTTACCCCATGTGACTCTACCCACCCTAGCAACCGGGCCAATTTGGTTACCCCATGTGACTCTACCCACCCTAGCAACCGGGCCAATTTGGTTACCCCATGTGACTCTACCCTCCCTAGCAACCGGGACAAATTGGTTACCCCATGTGACTCTACCCTCCCTAGCAACCGGGCCAATTTGTCTGGGGTCACTCGGCACACCCTGGACTCAAACTCACGACCCCCACTGAGCTACCCAAACCCCGCAACTACAGCGGTTTGTGAACATTCAGACACCCGTTTAGATGTGACAATAAAATGTGTTATCAATGACTTCGCCGTTACAAATGTAACGTTTACATTTGTCATCGTGGAGCTAATGCGCTAACAGTATATAACCACTGGCATGAGATACGCCGATCACGCTCCGTTAGTTTCACTTATGATGACACTGTTACTACTGCAATGATGGGTGTTAATGGGCATATCTTTAATGGTCGAGTGAAGCAGCGACACGAGTATTTGAGTGGACTGGGGATTTATATGAGTAGATCTGATTCATTTGTAGACTAATGAAAATGTGTCTACGCTAACGATCATACAAATGTAGGTAACTCTGAAAGGACTCTGGACGCCGATGTCTTCATATCGACTGACTGAACCTCGTAACTGGAGTTCGCCGTCGGCCTCAAAGTAGTTGGAGCTTCAGGCCCAAATCTTTCCTCATGCTCGTGATTCGCTGCTGAAGCATTTGAAGCGTTTGCTTTAAGCCCATTTCTTTCCACCATCTTGTTTTGATTGATTTCTGTGCAGTTGCACATTTCTCTCCATCTGTCTGAATGTTCCGGGCTCAGGAGTCTCTCCAGCTCAATTTGTTTCCTTTATGAGATGAATCTTGTAGATTGAATCATTATCACAGTTGGAGACTCATTGTGTGACTGGAATGAAATGAAACTCCCGACTCAATCCTGAACGGGGGGGAAAAACGTGAACTTGCGAATGTGTGACGGACAAAGACGCTCGAAATGCTTGATGGCACCGAAGCAGAAATAAATTGTGTTTTTTTCTCCCTTTATCTTTCATAAGGGTCATTCAATCATCCGCCACTGTGCTATTGAATAATCAGCATTAATTTCAGCACTTGTGTTAGAAATCCCATAAAGATGTCCTTCAGTGGAACGGTGTATTTTCTGCCGCCAGATTTACTGCTCATAAATGGAACGTTTTTTTTCTCCCTTGTGTTGTGGAAGCTAAATAGCCATGAAATTGCCTGAATAATGGTGTTTAAATCCAATCTTGGTGTGTCCCTGCTGCTGTCCTGTTCTCCATTGGCTGCAGGTCTCTCTAGAGAAAGCCATTTTTCATTTGGAGACTCCAGGGCACGGGTTATGCGTACACGCTGCCATAACCGTCTTCGGTGAGTGAATGTAACCGTTTTGTCCACCGCTGGAATTGCAGATGCCTCAGAATAACTGAATGCTCCACATAATGATATTGGCTTTCATTATAATGGCGATAGACCTTTTTCTCCAGAGTATTCTGCCCTCGTTACAGTCAATACGCTCATGTTACAGCTCAAGATGTTCCCGTATGCACTCAAGCAGCACATTAGAAACGCATGCGTGGATGTAAATAAAGCTGCGTTCCCAATTTACTGCCTGTACAGCAATCAAAATGTCAAACCCAGCAGCGAGTTTGGATAGCGAGGTCGTTTTTAACTCCTCATTGGCGGATCGCCCCAGCCCGTATCCGAGCGGGTTGCACAGCCAAACGGCATGAAATGAATTCCGCTCAAGCCACTGAACCCAAATTAGCCCCCCATCCCCCTCCACCCCTCATCTTTTTTTTTTTCTTGATTTCCCAGGGTAATCCAATTTAGTCCCAAAGAAAGACCAAATTAATTTCATAATGCACTGATCAAACATCGCTCGAGGAGTCTCGCCGCACAAAATGAGTTTTTAGGAAGATGCAGATGTGAGAATGAACCACCAGATGAGGTGAGGAGGAGGAGTGCGTGTGTGTGTGTGTGTGTGTGTGGGGGGGGGGGGGGGGGGGGAACGACACGGACGCTCCAATATCTTCAACTTTTATTGGACAATTTTTTTCTTGTCTCGTGTCTGATCGTTTTTACTCGTCTAGTATTCATCACTCTTCTATATTTATTGCAAAGCTCCTCACGGCACTGTGTTGGACATTTTAAGATGTTCTCATGAGAGTTTGGTCCTAATGCGTGCCGAACGTTGAGGGTATTTGCTTTGTGAAATGCCAACAAACATGGAAACAAGTTTTTTCGATTTGCCTTTTTTGTGTCGTTGGGAAAATAATGCAGTCATTGCTACGTTTATTCATCCTTTTTTTACCCTCTAAATCTGTTCTGTCCGCAGGTGAGACGAGCACCATGCGGTCCCCGCGGTTACCCGTCTACGGCCGAGCTGGATGCATATGCGCAGAGAACGGCTTGACGAGCCCGCTATCCATCAAGATCTTCCCTACCAAACATCAGGGTTCACTCAGCACAACAGATCAACCGGACGGTCAACGGTCTGGACACCATGCGGGCAGCGCTTCAGTCCCTTCTCGCACCCATACTCCGGCGGGTACCCAGGGCTTGTTGGCGACTGTCAGGACTTCCACTGCCACCAAAAGTGTGCTCAAAAGTTCAAATGGCAAACGAACCAAGCTGTCGCCATCCAAATGGCGGTCGCACCTTAGCGGCACCATCAACCACTGCATCGCCAATAGACATCGGCAGCTGCCGTATACGTGGACTTTGCCAGCCGCGGAAGCACCCAACGTACCTAGCGTTGTGATGGCAACATTTGCCGTGTCCGACTGCTCGAGCCACAGGATCATTCAGCAACGAGATATCCGTCAATGGACAGTGCGGCGAGACCCACTCCAACCCATCGTTCTTTGCGGCGACTGCTGCGTCCAAATCCAGAATCCGGTTTCGCTGTAATCTGGGTATTCCAGATCCGTGCTGCCGACTCAGAGCGCAGACGTGACCAAAGCCGTGGGACACCGTGGACGGTTTGGATTACCGGCAACATGAGCAACGCCGAGCGCAGCAGTACTACCCGCAAGGCTCCGCTACGCATGTACAGCGGCAGTGGTGATGTCATCAGCGGCTCTCCTGAAGTCATCCAAACTCTCCCACAGATACCCGCACCCTCCGTACTGCCACCAGGTTAACAGATGGATGCCAGACAAAGCCACTTCCTCTCCACTGAACTGCACAGCATGCACGGCGACTTCTTGGTCAAACGTTTTTTTGCACCACCCTGGAACGGTGTGTTGGCAACGCCGGGCAGCGATTACAGTTCACAAGAGGTGGGTCGGGAGGGTCACCCTCACCTCCATTCTCACACAGGACGCCCTCAGCCGTACCCGATGGACCGCAGGCTGAGTCTCGGCCTGTCCTGCGGGATGCCCGGTAAGAGCACGTGCCAAGGCAGTCACTCCTGAGTAGCAGTCTGCAGTCGCTCGAGTGCCTGATCAGTGAAATCACCCGCCCTGCATCAAGGAGCGCATGCTGGGCCGAGATTACGACGTGCTGGGCGTCCCGAAGGTCTTCGACCATCATGCACCCCGTTCAACTGCCTGTGCTGAGATAAGGCAAGGACTGGCATGGTTGGAGTCAACAGTGTGCCGTGTGAGATTGCAGCAATACGGGTTTGATGAACTATAGACTAGATGCATAATATCGACTTGATGTAAGTAGACGTATGTTGTTGTAAAAGGGCTTTTCTAAAGCTCCAAACTTTGGATACGACTGTCATATTGGTCCCCTTGTTGCAGTCGGGATGAACTTCATGGATGTTTTTGTCGCGCAGAGCAGAAAGCACTCCCCGCATCAGGATGTCAAGTGCACAGTCTCGTGAGACGAGTGTTTTTTTTAGGTTTGCCAACCGTATTATTAAGCAATTTAATTTACATTTAAATATACAAATGTCCATTTGTGATTATATTTGCAGTGTATAATGATCAATATGCACTTCTACATTCTTTAGTGTTCAATCTTCGAAGTAGAGCAGGTGTTTGAATATCAGTTTAGTTGGCATTTGCATTGTTGGAATGTGAACAACCTCCATGTCGACCGGGCACATGTAGTGGCACAGATGGAGTGGAGTACTGCGACGCTCCAGTCGGGTCAGAAGATTCCTCATCCGGAGATGCCGGAACGCGGACTTTGTAAAGATGCAAATGATGAGGCGACTTCGCTACAGTCTCAGTCACTCTTAAAACCCTTTTGCTCGTGTTTTGACCCGCAGATCTCGTGGCACAGTACAGGCAGACGACCGGCATCTGCACCTCAGGACTCCACAGATGCAGTTTTACACGTCGCAACATCCATCATTCGCAAGTTCTTCACATCCCCCCTTGTGTGTTAGTTATTTTATGAGTGCAGGACTTTCAGCTCAGTTTAACACTGTTAACCCCCACCAATCTGAATCTGCCAAAAACACCACAGGAAGTGACATTAATCTGCCCATCGGGTCTGTTCGGTTTACTCCTATAAATGAGTTATTTTAAATGACTCCGTTAGTGCCAATAAATTATAATAGTTATGATTTACCCTGGTTATGATTTGCTGCCTTAAATGTGTGTGTGCGTGTGTGTGCGTGTGTGCGCGTTGTGTGTGGAGAGTGCGCGTGTGTGTGTGAGAGTGCATGTGTGAGAGTGCGTGTGCGTGCGTGACTGCGTGTGGTGTGTGTGTGTGTGTGCGTGCGTGCGTGCGTGCATGCATGTGAGCGTGTTTGTGCGTGCGTGTGTTGTGAGTGCGTGCATGAGAGTGCGTGACAGTGTGTGTGTGCGTGCGTGTGTTTGTACGTGAGTGTGCGTCGACTGCGTGTGATGAGTGTGTGAGGTCCGTGCATGAGCGTGTGTGAG